>JBAMJR010000293.1:917500-1260000 GCA_038501785.1 Myoxocephalus aenaeus | reverse complement strand
ACAGGTGGTGCATTACAGGCGCGTTACAGGTGTGTTACAGATGCGTTACAGGTGGTGTGTTACAGGTGGTGTTACAGGTGGTGCGTTACAGGTGTGTTACAGGTGGTGTTACAGGTGGCGCGTTACAGGTGTGTTACAGATGCGTTACAGGTGGTGCGTTACAGGTGTGTTACAGGTGCGTTACAGATGCGTTACAGGTGGTGCGTTACAGGTGTGTTACAGGTGCGTTACAGGTGCGTTACAGATGGTGCGTTACAGGTGGTGCGTTACAGGTGGTGCGTTACAGGTGGTGTTACAGGCTCGTTACAGGCGCGTTACAGGTGGTGTTACAGGTGGTGCGTTACAGGTGTGTTACAGGTGGTGTTACAGGTGCGTTACAGGTGTCAGACAGGCGACGACAATTCAAAATGTTCTTTTCTTAAGTTTTATGTTCTATTTAAGTAGAAACAAAAATCTTATTTTGGGATGAAAGAAAATATAGAAATGACAAGTGCTTAAAAAGACTAAACGATACAATACAAAGAGATAACAATAAATGTTTACAACCTAAATATAATAAAGGATCAATAAGAAAATAAAGTTTGACAACCTAAAACAGTTAAAAAAAGAAGCTAGAAAGAGTCTCTAAACCATTCTTTAAAGATTATATAGATCTATAAATAAACCTGGAGATAAAGACCCTTCCTTCAGCCTGCAATCAATCCGATCCGTCCAGACCTCATAATTCCCGGCTCTGTGGCCCAGTTTGGCTTAAAGCCCCCCCCCCACACACACGCACACACACACACACACACACACACACACACACACACACACACACACACACAGCCGCCTGCCTGGTGAATAATTGACGCGCTCCCTCCTCCGCGTCTCTTTCCATCACTCCGTCTCTTTGTGGTGTCGCTCGTCGGCTCTCCGGCCCGTGACCTCCCTCCCTCCCTCCCTCCCTCGCCTCCTCATGTCCTCCCTCACCTCCTCCCTCCCTCCCTCCCTCCTCATGTCCTCCCTCACCTCCTCCCTCCCTCCCTCGCCTCCTCGTGTCCCACCTCCACCTCCACCTGGCGCCGGCTGCATGTTGACGACCGTCAGCAGGTGAAGCGGACGGAGACAAAAACAGGAGCAGCTGCCGGTAAGAACCCTTCAGTTACACGCAGCTCTGCTCAATAACACCAGAATCTACGGGTAATACAACAGTGAAGATATTACCTGTGATGCTGCAAGCTGTTCATTCTAACGTCTTTAATGTACTTTACAGACTGTATATAGAGCTTTCTGTTCCTCAGACTTTACATTAATTCTGTACTTCAACTGTGATGTTTATTTAGTTATTGTCTTTTGATTCTGCATCGCTGATGCTTGTTGTGACGTAGACACTGAGCTTCTTCTTTTGAGCAAATGCAGCTCGTAATTATTTTATTTTCATGCACCTTTTGCTCCGTTTAATCAGGAGGTAAGAGAGTTCATTGATGACGTATTTGATGTGTAAACTGGTCTCTGTGCTCATGGAAAACCTGGAGAAGTCATGGAGTTTTAAAATGGTTATTTCCAGGCCTGGAAAAGTCCTTGAAAAAAATAAAAACCCCAAAGTTTAGTAAAAGTGTGTTCATGACGTTAATTTACGCTGAGTTTGAAATAATGAATATGCTTTTAAAAGAAAGAATATAAGCAGGCATACATACAGGCATCTATATAAATGTTTATTCTTTTAATCAAACTATTGTCTCATTCATTTGAGTCATTTAAGGTTACTGTATGCTTTGTATTCTCATTGTGAGTTTAAATACTACATTTACTCACTTTTTCATGTTTACACCCAGACTTCACTAAATGTTTGTCATGGACATTTGGTTTAAAGTCATGGAGAAGTCCTGGACCAGTGGTCAGGATGTGTGAACCCTGACTCTCTGTTCCAGAGCTGTGCGCCATGAGGGAGCTGCTGGTCCTGCTGCTGGTGGCCTCCTCGTCCTGCAGGTCTCGCAGCAGCTGGTGCGAGAGCGGCTGCGAGTGTCGAGGAGATCTGAAGTTCACCGTCTGCTCCCGGGCGCTCTTCAGCCGGCTGCCCGGCCGAGTGCCGCCCAACACGGAGCTGCTGGACCTGTCCGACAACCGCATCTCCGTCATCCCCGCGCGCTCCTTCGGCCGGAACCGCAAGCTGCGCTTCCTGCTGCTGCAGAACAACAACGTCAGCGTGGTGGAGGACGGCGGCTTCTCTCAGATGGAGTTCCTGCAGAAGCTGGACCTGAGCGGGAACCGGATCTCCTCCCTGGGCGAGGGCTTCTCCGTGGGCCTGGCCCTGCTGCGCGAGCTGCAGCTCGCCCACAACCGCCTGGCCGGCCTGGACGGCCGCAGCTTCCTGCACCTGGACGGCCTCCAGCGGCTGAACCTGAGCAGCAACGCCATCCGCAGCATCCAGCCGCGGGCCTTCTCCTCCATGAGCAGCCTGCGGCAGCTGCACCTGCAGCACAACCGGCTGCGCTCGCTGCGGAGCGGCACCTTCTCCATGCTGCGCTCCCTGGAGGTGCTGGACCTGGCCGGGAACCAGATCGCCGCCATGGAGGCGTCCGTCTTCACGCCGCTCACCGGCATGACGCTGCTCAACCTGGCCGACAACCGCATGTCCGCCGTCTACTTCAAGACCTTCCTCGGCATCCGCGCCTACGGAACCCACGTGCTGCTGCGGGGAGAACCCCTGGCACTGCGACTGCGACCTGCAGAGAGTCTTCCGGAAGCTGCGCAGCGTGCAGCGGCTCTTCCTGGACGACTACTACAACCTGACCTGCCGGGAGCCGGCGGCCCTCAGGGACTACCGGCTGACGGACGTGGACGCCGAGCTGTGCCTCGCCGAGACCGTGACCGTGCTCGTCATCACCGGCACCGTGGCCGTCACCGTGCTGGCCGCGCTGCTGATGGGCGAGAGGAAGAGGAAGAGGGAGAAGAAGAGGAAGCACTGGACGCAGCGGGGAGAGTTCTCGGACGAGTCGGACTACTGAGCCCGACCTCCTTGTAATTCATAATTCATTTAATGATAATTTAATGATAATTTAATCTCTTCTTCAATCCCACAAGAACATCCGCATGTTCTCTTAAAGCATTATTGTGTTTTCTTTGTTCCTGATGTGACTCCACATTGTAGAAAAGCATTACATTGTTGTGACATTTTATTGACTAAAACTTTGTATTTAAGATCCACCTTTGCCCACATTTTGGACACAGGACGGTTTCGAGGTCTACAGCGCCCCCTGCAGGTAAAACAGATGCATCGCTTTGGAAAAAGATCATTATGACGTATGATTTAATTATATTAACATGTGTATGTTGCTATAATATCCCTATGACGTCACTGTAGGGACATGTATTGTGGTGAGTTTAAGGTTTATTGTTATATTCTACTGTATTGCTTTTCACTCACAGTTTAAAGTCATTTTAAATGAATTGTTGGAATGTTTTTGCTGTGATTAAAGGAAGTTTGCCCTTTAATGGAAATTATGAGGTGGAGTCGCGCTGCTGCATCAAAGGGACAGCATTTAGCACAGAGGCGACCGGATGTTAACAAAATAAAAGCACAGTATTGTCTCCGGAAACAAAATCAACAATGCCAAAGTATACCAACACAACAAACATATAAACGTATAATGATTCTTATTAAAGCACCCCGAAAAAAGTTAAACTTCCTTCCATAAATGCCATATAATATAAGGTTGCGATTTATTTTGAAAGCGCCGGCCGGAAGCCGTGACGTCCATCATGGCGGCCTTGACTGTCGGACAGGTGGAGCTCCGGTCTGACGAGCCGCTGCTGAACGAGACGACACAGACAGCAGAGCCGGAGAAACGAGTCTACCGACAATAACACTCACTGGAGGATTAAAACTCATTATGACCGTTTCTGCGTGAAAGATGTCCGGGAAACGAGACAGAAACTGCGCAGTCATCGTTTAATGGGAGCGGCGACCTGAGCAGGTGAGACGTGTGTGTGTGTGTGTGTGTGTGTGCTTTGTGTTCCTCTCGTTGTGTCTCCGTTAAAGAGTTAATGAGGCTGAACAGCAGCAGGTGCTTTGTTCGAGTCCCTTCCGTTTGTTCTAAACGAGTAGCGCCATTTCTTGATCGTTCGCGTCACTTTCTCCATTTCCACGCAGTGAGTTGTGTTTGTTCTGCGGCGTGAATGAGCGAGCTTTGTTCAGGGGACCATCACTTCCGCATGGGATCCTCAGGGACAGGCGGTGACGGGCCGGCGGGGTTCAAGCGGCGGCCCGGGGACCCGCAGCGGTCGGTTCACTGACGGTTCAGGGACTAGTATTCATTATATTCTATTCAGAAGGGAGAATAACTCTTCTGAGTCCTGGTCTGACCACTAAAGAGCAGTGAAACTGTCCCTTTTTATGTGTTCATTCATTACATGGAGGTTTAACAGTCTTAGGCCTTTAGAAGTGATATCTAATATTATCTAATATCTTAAGATGTCAAACTGGTTCACCCTTCAGGCCTGATCTAACGTCTGTGTGTTTTATGAGCTATTGCATGACTGTTTGCGGTATTTAAAGTCTATTTGTATTCCTAGGGCGAGGACACATGCATGTAAAGGCACACAGACCTACTGACATATTTACAGGGTTTCATCATCACGCTTTTGGCTCCACGCAGCAGACTAACTAGCTTGCACATCATTTGGTTATTGGACGGCGGCGCCGCTCTCGCCCTCATTTCCTTATCTTCCAGATATGCCGTCCGACGACAAGGTCGCCATCCTGTCCGATGACGAGGAGGAGCAGAAGAGGAAGTACGTGTCGGACGAGCCGGCGGCCGGCTCCACGCCGCCCGCCTCGCCCGCGGCGCTGGAGCAGCCGACGGCGCCGATCGACTGCTGCGAGAGGATGTGCCTCCGCGTCAACAGCCGGCTGCTCGTCTCCAAAGTCTTCTACTTCTTCTTCTACGCCGCCTACGGCTCGCTGCACCCCCTGCTGGCCGTGTACTACAAGCAGCTCGGCATGTCGGCGAGCCGCAGCGGGCTGCTCGTCGGCATCCGCTACTTCATCGAGTTCTGCAGCGCCCCCTTCTGGGGGGTGGTGGCCGACCGCTTCAAGAAGGGCAAGGCGGTGCTGCTGTTCTCGGTGCTGTGCTGGCTGGTCTTCAACTGCGGCATCGGCTTCGTGAAACCGGCCGAGATGATGTGCGTGGAGAAAGGCGGCGGCGCCACGACGGCGGCGCCGCCGCTGACGACGACGACGACGACGCTCCCCGCCGGCTAACGTCACGCAGCCGAGCAACTTCACCGACTCCACCAACCGCACCAGGAGTCGCCGCAGCTTTCTGAACCTCGATTGGCTTCCTGAGATCCTGGACTCCTATTTAGGCGTTCATCACAGGAGCGAGCGAAGCGTCGACGCCAACGGCACTTCACCGCCGGCTAGCGCCGCCCCGCTAACGCCCAACGCCACCCTGCCCACGCCCAACACCACCCTGCCCAGCACCACCAGCACCACCTCCCCGGCTCCGACCAAAGCCAAGGAGTACCAGATCATCTACAACCGGGACCAGGTGGAGAGCATCTTCCTCCTCATCCTGCTCGTCATCATCGTGGGCGAGTTCTTCAGCGCCCCCCACCCTCACCATCGTGGACACCGTCACCCTGCAGAACCTCGGCAAGGCCCGCGACCGCTACGGCCTGCAGCGCATGTGGGGCTCTCTGGGCTGGGGCCTGGCCATGCTGCTGGTGGGCATCTGGAGCGACCACACCTACTTCACCGTGGAGATCAGCGGCACCGGCTGCCACGGCTTCCGCCTGCACAACTACCAGATCGCCTTCATCGCCTTCGGCGTGCTGATGGCCGTGGCCTTCGTCGTCGCCACGCAGTTCCACTTTGAGAACGCGGGCGACCTCCAACCGGAGCTGCCGGGCGGCGCGGCGGAGGACCCGGGACCCCCCGAGGGCGCCGCCCGAGTCCCCGGACCACCGGACCCCCGCCGGCCCCGAGGCGGCGCAGGAGTTCCACTACAGCGACCTGCTGAAGCTGCTCTGCAGCGTGCGCTACAGCTCCGTGCTCTTCGTCGCCTGGTTCATGGGCTTCGGCTACGGCTTCGTCTTCACCTTCCTGTACTGGCACCTGGAGGACCTGCACGGGACCACCACGCTGTTCGGGGTCTGCTCCGTCCTGAGCCACGCCTCCGAGCTCGCCACCTACTTCTCCAGCCACAAGTTCATCGAGCTGGTCGGACACATCAGGTGAGGCTCGCTGCAGGTCACATGGTCTCTGAGCTGCAGGTCACATGGTCTCTGAGCTGCAGGTCACATGGTCTCTGAGCTGCAGGTCACATGGTCTCTGAGCTGCAGGTCACATGGTCTCTGAGCTGCAGGTCACATGGTCTCTGAGCTGCAGGTCACATGGTCTCTGAGCTGCAGGTCACATGGTCTCTGAGCTGCAGGTCACATGGTCTCTGAGCTGCAGGTCACATGGTCTCTGAGCTGCAGGTCACATGTTTTAAACTAGAAAGTATTTTTTTAAACATGTATGCAACATTAATCTATACAAACGGATTATATTTGTCCCAGAAATAATGTTCAAAACATGCACAAATGTTTCAAAACTCCCTTTTAAAGTCCTACATTTAGATAGACATTGTTTTTAAATAAACAAAAGCTTTTATATTTTTTCAGTATAATAATAAATGTTTTTAATTAAATCCGATTAAATGTCTAGTAAATCATCAGTGACTTTGTCACCTTTTCTAACAGCGGATCACTCTAACAGCTGATCACTCTGACAGCTGATCACACTGACAGCTGATCACTCTGATAACTGATCACACTGATAGCTGATCACACTGATAGCTGATCACACTGACAGCTGATCACTCTGATAACTGATCACTCTGACAGCTGATCACTCTGACAGCTGATCACTCTGACAGCTGATCACTCTGATAACTGATCACTCTGATAACTGATCACTCTGATAGCTGATCACACTGATAGCTGATCACACTGATAGCTGATCACACTGATAACTGATCACACTGATAACTGATCACTCTGACAGCTGATCACTCTGACAGCTGATCACTCTGACAGCTGATCACTGATAACTGATCACACTGATAACTGATCACACTGACAGCTGATCACTCTGACAATTGATCACTCTGACAGCTGATCACTCTGATAACTGATCTCTGACAGCTGATCACTCTGATAACTGATCACTGACAGCGGATCACTCTGACAGCGGATCACTCTGACAGCGGATCACTCTGACAGCGGATCACTCTGACAGCGGATCACTCTGACAGCTGATCACTCTGACAGCTGATCACTCTGATAGCTGATCACTCTGACAGCGGATCACTCTGACAGCGGATCACTCTGACAGCGGATCACTCTGACAGCGGATCACTCTGACAGCTGATCACTCTGACAGCTGATCACTCTGATAGCTGATCACTCTGACAGCTGATCACTCTGACAGCTGATCACTCTGATAGCTGATCACTGACAGCGGATCACTCTGATAACGGATCACTCTGATAATGGATCACTGACAGACGAGGACTTCTTGTCTCTTCTCGCTCCGTTGAGGTGAATCTGAGAGACAAAGCTTCCGTTGATGCTCTCGGCCGGCGGAGCCATTTGAGAGCGAGGTGTTGTATTTCACTGCAGAGGTGAAGCTGAAGGGACGCTTCATGTCATACTAACCAAACAGAGCTCATCATTTAAGATGAAACTGTTTGCAGAGCATTACAATACATCTCCACGTGAATAAAAACGCTCTCTTAACGAGAACGGCATGTATCCGGCGATAAAAGCGTAGTTTTTATTTGTTATGCTTCAGTTTTCATCCAGACTAAACAAACAAGATATAATGTGTTTTATGAGCTAGTCATGTGGAGCTAGGCTAGCTGTTTCCCTCCGTTTCCAGTCTCTATGCTAAGCTAACTGTCTGTTTCATAGCCATCTTCTCAATTAACTCAAAGAATAAGAAGTAATAAATGTATTTGAGAAGTTTTCATCCACAGAAGCAAAAACTATTTAATGTAATATTTAGGCGTAGTTATTAAAATAGTTAGTTTAACATTATCTTAGTAGCATATTTATTTATTCACCTCAATATATCTTAAGTAGCATTGCATTCACTTGGAGATAAAAGACAGTGAATGTGTTTAACTTTCACTCAGCAGGTTGATCTGGTGTTCTTCGTGTACTTTGTGTTAGTTGTGTACTTTGTGTTGTTCGCTCTTCACAGGATGTGACACACTTTCCTGTGAAGTCTGCTTCAGACTAGAAAGCAGCTGCAGGTTTCATCTGGTTCACTCTGGTGGTCGTCATGTGTTCGTAGTGAGCGGTTAACTCTCCCTCAGGCTGCAGCTTCCTACCAGCTCATCGCTATGAGATGCACTAGTTGTGCGCTCAAACCTTCTTTGTAGGAACAGATTAACTCGTGTGCCGTTTGAGAGCAGAGACGACAAACAAACCTTTATCTTGAGCAAACGGACTGCTTTTGCTTTTTAAAAGTCCTCATGACCTCCCTCTTTCCCTCAGGGTGCTGTACATCGGGCTGGCCTGCAACACGGCTCGCTACCTGTACATCTCCTACCTGCAGAACGCCTGGATCGTCCTGCCCATGGAGCTCCTCCAAGGTACCGCCGCTCCCTCTGCAGGCGGGCGCTAGGACCCAGGGGACGCGGCAGGAAGCGGCTGTTTGTCCAACAGGACGCTTATCAGGCCGCTGCAGCTCAGCCGCTTTTAACATCAACAGAGTCCACAATAACACCAGCCAGGGTCCCACCTCACCCCACCCCACCCCACCCCACCCCACCCCACCCCACCCCACCCCACCTCACCTCACCCCACCCCACCTCACCTCACCCCACCTCACCCCACCCCACCTCACCTCACCCCACCTCACCCCACCCCACCTCACCTCACCCCACCCCACCTCACCTCACCCCACCCCACCTCACCTCACCCCACCCCACACCACCCCACCTCACCCCACACCACCCCACCTCACCCCACCCCACCTCACCCCACCTCACCTCACCCCACCCCACCTCACCCCACCCCACCTCACCCCACCTCACCTCACCCCACCCCACCTCACCTCACCCCACCCCACCTCACCCCACCTCACCTCACCTCAGACAGGAAGTTGTCAAAATAAAAGTGCAAAGATGTTTAATCAGGACAGAAGGATTCTCATTATGTTTTGAGCACTAAATAAATCCTAAAAAACCGTCAAATATGAACACTTTAGTATAAATAGTGATATTTTACTCTTTCTAAAAGTTATGAATATCTAATTTATAATCTAATAATTTATAACTAAATGCAATTTCTTGTTATTTCTTCATCAGCTGTTAATAAATGCAGATAGTAATATATCTGCAGCTCTAATAAAAACATTAAATAATAACAGTCAAACATAATAACAGTAATTAAACCTTTTTTTAATTTACTAAAATAAACCAATCTTTAATTACTGTCACGGTGCTAATATTGAGTTACTTTAATAATTATTGATAAACAAGAGTTATTATAATAGAAATGATGCCTACAAATGGAAGCATTCGTTGTACAATTATACTGAATTACTGTAATGACACTAAAGTAAGTCTGTGGCATCTAAAAGACTAAATATTACATCTATATATATATATATATATATATATAAATCCCTAGTGAGATATTTAGGACGAGAAGAAAGGACACAGAAAAAGAAGTGATGTGTTTTTAAACAAAGCAGAGCTCAGTATGTGTTAACTAATTAATTAATGGCTCCCACTGCTGATGGTATTTCACGTGTCGTGATCACAGCTTCCGTCACCCTGAAGAATAAAGTGAGATTTACACTGAAGCTCCAGCCAAAACTCAGAGGAGACTCAGCTGAAGCCTTCTGCGTTTACAAAGAGTGATGAAGAGTAAATGCATTTTAAGTTTCCGGCTGTGACCCGTGTCTGTCCCCGTGCGTCCTCCAGGTATGACGCACGCCTCGGTTTGGGCCGCCTGCATCTCCTTCCTGAGCGCGGCGGTGCCGCCGCCCCTGAGGACGTCGGCGCAGGGCATCCTGCAGGGCCTGCACCTGGGCCTGGGCCGCGGCTGCGGGGCCATGGTGGGCGGCGTGTTCGTCAACTACTTCGGTACGCAGAGAGACTCCGTCGTGACGCGGAGGTCGCGTCGTGACGCGGAGGTCGCGTCGCGTTGCGAAGGTCGCGTTGCGAAGGTCGCGTCGTGACGTGACAGTCGCGTTGTGACGTGACGGTCGTCTTCCTCCCTGTGCTGCAGGTGCCGCGGCGGCCTTCAGAGGAATCGGCATGGCCTCCCTCGTCATCCTCCTCATCTTCGCCCTCATCCAGTGTCTGAGTGGAGACGCTGAGGGGAAAGGTGGGTGGAACTCAACCGGCATCATGCTGTCTGCTGTTCAGCGGTTTGTTTTCGTAGACTTTCAGGGTTCTGACGGTCATGGAAAACCTGGAAGAGTCATGGAATTTTAAAATGGTATTTCCAGGCCTGGAAAAGTCCTTGGAAAAAAATAAAATTCCCAAAAGTTTAGTAAAAGTCATGTAAATGTGTTAAGCAGGCATCCATACAGGCATCTATATAAATGTGTATTCTTTTAATCAAACTATTGTCTCATTCATTTGTGTCATGTAAGGTTTACTGTATGCTTTGTATTCTCATTGTTAGTTTAAATACTACATTTACTCACTTTCTCATGTTTACACCCAGATGTCACTAAATGTTGCTCATGGACATTTGGTTAAGTCTTGTGTATGAACCCTGCCGTCTGATCCAAACCTCTTCTTTCCTCCGTTCTTCTTCATTAGTTGTTGGTGCTTCTCCGGCTCCTCTGTGACTCTAAAGGCTTCAGTGTATTGACTTCTCTTCTCTCAGAGGACAGGATGCTGGCGGAGAACGTCCCGGTTCCCTCCAGCCCGGTTCCCATCGCCACCATCGACCTGGTGCAGAGCCAGTCCTCCGGTAGCCCCGCCCCCGCTCACAAGGCCTCCGCGCTGCCGGCGAGGAAGACCAAGCACCAGGAGGACCAGGAGGACGTGAGCCGGCCGGCCTGGGTGCTCTCCGGCGCCCCCTGGGTCACCATCGCCTTCGCCATCGTCCAGATCAAAGAGATGATGAACGTGCAGAAGAAGAGCGCCGCGCGCTCAGAAACGCAAGCGCTGCAGGTGAAACACGGCTCAAACTATTTGGGTAGATGGGTGGGTGGGTGGGTATAGATAGATGTAGGTAGGTATAGATGTAGGTAGGTATAGATGTAGGTAGGTATATATAGATGTAGGTAGGTATATATAGATGTAGGTAGGTATATATAGATGTAGGTAGGTATAGATGTAGGTAGGTATAGATGTAGGTAGGTATAGATAGATGGAGGTAGGTAGGTATAGATGTAGGTAGGTATAGATGTAGGTAGGTATAGATGTAGGTAGGTATAGATGTAGGTAGGTAGGTATAGAGGTAGGTAGGTAGGTATAGGTGTAGGTAGGTAGGTATAGGTGTAGGTAGGTATAGAGGTAGGTATAGATGTAGGTAGGTAGGTGTAGATGTAGGTAGGTATAGGTGTAGATGTAGGTAGGTATAGATGTAGGTATAGGTGTAGGTAGGTATAGGTGTAGGTAGGTATGTAGGTAGGTGTAGATGTAGGTAGGTATAGGTGTAGATGTAGGTAGGTGTAGGTAGGTATAGATGTAGGTATAGGTGTAGGTAGGTATAGGTGTAGGTAGGTGTAGGTGTAGGTAGGTATAGATGTAGGTAGGTAAAGAGGTAGGTATAGATGTAGGTAGGTAGGTATAGATGTAGGTAGGTAAAGAGGTAGGTATAGATGTAGGTAGGTATAGATGTAGGTATAGATGTAGGTAGGTAGGTATAGATGTAGGTATAGATGTAGGTAGGTATAGATGTAGGTATAGATGTAGGTAGGTATAGGTGTAGGTATAGGTAGGTAGGTATAGGTGTAGGTATAGATGTAGGTAGGTAGGTATAGATAGATGTAGGTTAGGTATAGATGTAGGTAGGTATAGATAGATGTAGGTAGGTAGGTATAGTTAGATGTAGGTTGGTATAGATGTAGGTAGGTAGGTATAGATGTAGGTAGGTATAGATAGATGTAGGTAGGTGTAGGTAGGTAGGTATAGGTGTAGGTAGGTAGGTGTAGGTATAGATGTAGGTATAGATGTAGGTATGTAGGTATAGGTGTAGGTAGGTATAGGTGTAGGTAGGTATAGGTGTAGGTAGGTTATAGGTAGGTGGTAGGTAGGTATAGATGTAGGTATAGATGTAGGTATAGATGTAGGTATAGATGTAGGGTAGGTTTGATGTAGGTAGGTAGGTATAGGGTGTAGGTATAGATGTAGGTATAGATGTAGGTATAGATGTAGGTAGGTATAGATGTATAGGTGTAGGTATAGATGTAGGTTTAGAGGTAGGTAGGTATAGGTGTAGGTAGGTATAGATGTAGGTAGGTAGGTATTAGGTGTAGGTAGGTATATGTAGGGTAGGGTATAGATAGATGTAGGTATAGAGGTAGGTAGGTATAGAGGTTGGTAGGTATAGATGTAGGTAGGTATAGATGTAGGTATAGGTGTAGGTAGGTAGGTAGGTATAGGTGTAGGTATAGATGTAGGTATAGATGTAGGTAGGTAGGTATAGGTGTAGGTGTAGGTAGGTATAGATGTAGGTAGGTATAGATGTAGGTAGGTATAGATAGATGTAGGTATAGAGGTAGGTAGGTATAGAGGTAGGTAGGTTATAGAGTAGGTAGGTATAGATGTAGGTATAGGTGTAGGTAGGTAGGTAGGTATAGGTGTAGGTATAGATGTAGGTAGGTAGGTATAGGTATAGGTGTAGGTAGGTATAGATGTAGGTAGGTATAGATGTAGGTAGGTATAGATGTAGGTAGGTATAGATGTAGGTAGGTGTAGGTGTAGGTAGGTGTAGGTGTAGGTAGGTGTAGGTGTAGGTATATATAGATGTAGGTATATATGTAGGTAGGTATAGATGTAGGTAGGTAGGTATAGGTGTAGGTATAGATGTAGGTAGGTAGGTAGGTATAGGTGTAGGTAGGTGTAGGTGTAGGTAGGTGTAGGTAGGTATAGATGTAGGTAGGTAGGTATAGGTGTAGGTAGGTGTAGGTAGGTATAGATGTAGGTAGGTATAGAGGTAGGTTTAGGTGTAGGTAGGTATAGGTGTAGGTAGGTATAGATGTAGGTAGGTAGGGTAGGTAGGTGTAGGTAGGTAGGTGTAGGGGGAGGTAGGTAGGTAGGTATAGGTGTAGATGTAGGTAGGTAGGTGTAGTTGTAGGTATAGGTGTAGGTAGGTGTAGGTAGGTAGGTGTAGGTAGGTAGGTGTAGGTAGGTGTAGGGGTAGGTAGGTAGGTGTAGGTAGGTAGGTAGGTGTAGGTAGGTAGGTAGGTGTAGGTAGGTAGGTATAGGTGTAGGTAGGTAGGTATAGGTGGGTAGGTAGGTAGGTATAGGTGTAGGTAGGTAGGTATAGGTGTAGGTAGGTATAGGGGTAGGTTTAGATGTAGATAGGTATAGGTGTAGGTAGGTATAGGGGTAGGTATAGGTGTAGGTAGGTATAGGGGTAGGTATAGGTGTAGGTAGGTATAGGTGTAGGTAGGTGTAGGTGTAGGTAGGTATAGATGTAGGTAGGTAAAGAGGTAGGTATAGATGTAGGTAGGTAGGTATTGATGTAGGTAGGTAAAGAGGTAGGTATAGATGTAGGTAGGTATAGATGTAGGTATAGATGTAGGTAGGTAGGTATAGATGTAGGTATAGATGTATGTAGGTATAGATGTAGGTATAGATGTAGGTAGGTATAGATGTAGGTATAGATGTAGGTAGGTATAGGTGTAGGTATAGGTAGGTAGGTATAGGTGTAGGTATAGATGTAGGTAGGTAGGTATAGATAGATGTAGGTAGGTAGGTATAGATGTAGGGTAGGTATAGATAGATGTAGGTAGGTAGGTATAGATAGATGTAGGTAGGTATAGATGTAGGTAGGTAGGTATAGATGTAGGTAGGTATAGATAGATGTAGGTAGGTGTAGGTAGGTAGGTATAGGTGTAGGTAGGTAGGTGTAGGTATAGATGTAGGTATAGATGTAGGTATGTAGGTATAGGTGTAGGTAGGTATAGGTGTAGGTAGGTATAGGTGTAGGTAGGTATAGGTAGGTGTAGGTAGGTATAGATGTAGGTTATAGATGTAGGTATAGATGTAGGTAGGTATAGATGTAGGTAGGTAGGTATAGGTGTAGGTATAGATGTAGGTATAGATGTAGGTAGGTATAGATGTAGGTAGGTAGGTATAGGTGTAGGTATAGATGTAGGTATAGAGGTAGGTAGGTATAGGTGTAGGTAGGTAGGTATAGATGTAGGTAGGTATAGATGTAGGTAGGTAGGTATAGGTGTAGGTAGGTATAGATGTAGGTAGGTAATAGATAGATGTAGGTATAGAGGTAGGTAGGTATAGATGTAGGTAGGTATAGATGTAGGTATAGGTGTAGGTAGGTAGGTAGGTATAGGTGTAGGTATAGATTGTAGGTATAGATGTAGGTAGGTAGGTATAGGTGTAGGTGTAGGTAGGTATAGATGTAGGTAGGTATAGATGTAGGTAGGTATAGATAGATGTAGGTATAGAGGTAGGTAGGTATAGAGGTAGGTAGGTATAGATGTAGGTAGGTATAGATGTAGGTATAGGTGTAGGTAGGTAGGTAGGTATAGGTGTAGGTATAGATGTAGGTATAGATGTAGGTAGGTAGGTATAGGGTATAGGTGTAGGTAGGTATAGATGTAGGTAGGTATAGATGTAGGTAGGTATAGATGTAGGTAGGTATAGATGTAGGTAGGTGTAGGTGTAGGGTAGGTGTAGGTGTAGGTATATATAGATGTAGGTATATATGTAGGTAGGTATAGATGTAGGTAGGTAGGTATAGGTGTAGGTATAGATGTAGGTAGGTAGGTATAGATGTAGGTAGGTATAGATGTAGGTATAGGTGTAGGTAGGTAGGTAGGTATAGGTGATAGGTATAGATGTAGGTATAGATGTAGGTAGGTAGGTATAGGTGTAGGTGTAGGTAGGTATAGATGTAGGTAGGTATAGATGTAGGTAGGTATAGATAGATGTAGGTATAGAGGTAGGTAGGTATAGATGTAGGTAGGTATAGATGTAGGTATAGGTGTAGGTAGGTAGGTAGGTATAGGTGTAGGTATAGATGTAGGTATAGATGTAGGTAGGTAGGTATAGGTATAGGTGTAGGTAGGTATAGATGTAGGTAGTATAGATGTAGGTAGGTATAGATGTAGGTAGGTATAGATGTAGGTAGGTGTAGGTGTAGGTAGGTGTAGGTGTAGGTAGGTGTAGGTGTAGGTGTAGGTATATATAGATGTAGGTATATATGTAGGTAGTATAGATGTAGGTAGGTAGGTATAGGTGTAGGTATAGATGTAGGTAGGTAGGTATAGGTGTAGGTAGGTATAGATGTAGGTAGGTAGGTAGGTATAGATGTAGGTAGGTGTAGGTGTAGGTAGGTGTAGGTAGGTATAGATGTAGGTAGGTAGGTATAGGTGTAGGTAGGTGTAGGTAGGTATAGATGTAGGTAGGTATAGAGGTAGGTATAGGTGTAGGTAGGTATAGGTTGTAGGTAGGTATAGATGTAGGTAGGTAGGTAGGTAGGTGTAGGTAGGTAGGTGTAGGGGGAGGTAGGTAGGTAGGGTATAGGTGTAGATGTAGGTAGGTAGGTGTAGTTGTAGGTATAGGTGTAGGTAGGTGTAGGTAGGTAGGTGGTAGGTAGGTAGGTGTAGGTAGGTGTAGGGGGTAGGGTAGGTAGGTGTAGGTAGGTAGGTAGGTGTAGGTAGGTAGGTGTAGGTAGGTAGGTATAGATGTAGGTAGGGTAGGTATAGGTGTAGGTAGGTAGGTATAGGTGTAGGTAGGTAGGTATAGGTGTAGGTAGGTATAGAGGTAGGTTTAGATGTAGATAGGTATAGGTGTAGGTAGGTATAGGTGTAGGTGTAGGTAGGTGTAGGTGTAGGTAGGGTGTAGGTGTAGGTAGGTATAGAGGTAGGTGTAGGTAGGTGTAGGTGTAGGTAGGTAGGGTATAGGTGTAGGTAGGTTATAGAGGTAGGTTTAGATGTAGATAGGTATAGGTGTAGGTAGGTATAGGGGTAGGTATAGGTGTAGGTGTAGGTAGGTATAGATGTAGGTAGGTGTAGGTGTAGGTAGGTATAGAGGTAGGTGTAGGTAGGTGTAGGTGTAGGTAGGTGTAGGTGTAGGTAGGTGTAGGTGTAGGTAGGTATAGAGGTAGGTGTAGGTAGGTGTAGGTGTAGGTATAGATGTAGGTATAGGTGTAGGTATAGTGTAGGTAGGTAGGTATAGGTGTAGGTAGGTATAGGTGTGTGTAGGTGTAGGTAGGTAGGTGTGTAGGTGTAGGTAGGTAGGTGTGTAGGTGTAGGTAGGTAGGTGTGTAGGTGTAGGTAGGTATAGATGTAGGTAGGTATAGATGTAGGTAGGTATAGATGTAGGTAGGTGTAGGTAGGTGTAGGTGTAGGTAGGTGTAGGTGTAGGTGTAGGTATATATAGATGTAGGTATATATGTAGGTAGGTATAGATGTAGGTAGGTAGGTATAGGTGTAGGTATAGATGTAGGTAGGTAGGTATAGGTGTAGGTAGGTATAGATGTAGGTAGGTAGGTAGGTATAGATGTAGGTAGGTGTAGGTGTAGGTAGGTGTAGGTAGGTATAGATGTAGGTAGGTAGGTATAGGTGTAGGTAGGTGTAGGTAGGTATAGATGTAGGTAGGTATAGAGGTAGGTATAGGTGTAGGTAGGTATAGGTGTAGGTAGGTATAGATGTAGGTAGGTAGGTAGGTAGGTGTAGGTAGGTAGGTGTAGGGGGAGGTAGGTAGGTAGGTATAGGTGTAGATGTAGGTAGGTAGGTGTAGTTGTAGGTATAGGTGTAGGTAGGTGTAGGTAGGTAGGTGTAGGTAGGTAGGTGTAGGTAGGTGTAGGGGTAGGTAGGTAGGGGTAGGTAGGTAGGTAGGTGTAGGTAGGTAGGTGTAGGTAGGTAGGTGTAGGTAGGTAGGTATAGATGTAGGTAGGTAGGTATAGGTGTAGGTAGGTAGGTATAGGTGTAGGTAGGTATAGAGGTAGGTTTAGATGTAGATAGGTATAGGTGTAGGTAGGTATAGGGGTAGGTATAGGTGTAGGTGTAGGTAGGTGTAGGTGTAGGTAGGTGTAGGTGTAGGTAGGTATAGAGGTAGGTGTAGGTGTAGGTAGGTGTAGGTGTAGGTGTAGGTAGGTATAGGTGTAGGTAGGTATAGAGGTAGGTTTAGATGTAGATAGGTATAGGTGTAGGTAGGTATAGGGGTAGGTATAGGTGTAGGTGTAGGTAGGTATAGATGTAGGTAGGTGTAGGTGTAGGTAGGTATAGAGGTAGGTGTAGGTAGGTGTAGGTGTAGGTAGGTATAGAGGTAGGTGTAGGTAGGTGTAGGTGTAGGTATAGATGTAGGTATAGGTGTAGGTATAGATGTAGGTAGGTAGGTATAGGTGTAGGTAGGTATAGGTGTGTGTAGGTGTAGGTAGGTAGGTGTGTAGGTGTAGGTAGGTAGGTGTAGAGGTAGGTAGGTATAGGTGTAGGTGTAGGTAGGTGTAGGTAGGTATAGGTAGGTATAGGTATAGGTGTAGGTAGGTATAGGTGTAGGTAGGTATAGGTGTAGGTATAGATGTAGGTAGGTATAGGTAGCTAGGTAGGTATAGGTGTAGGTAGGTATAGGTGTAGGTAGGTATAGGTGTAGGTAGGTATAGGTGTAGGTAGGTATAGGTGTAGGTAGGTATAGGTGTAGGTAGGTATAGGTGTAGGTATAGATGTAGGTAGGTATAGGTGTAGGTATAGATGTAGGTAGGTATATAGGTAGAGGAAGTATTCACAGCCTTTACTTCTCAGTAAAAGTATGAATGCTAAACTTAATAAATACAAATGAAGTTCCTTTAAGTATTAATATGATTGTTATTTGAGATGATTTCATGTTTTAATCTTTTCCATCAGTTGAGTCATTAACCTTAACGTTCTGACACTTCCTCCTCTCTGGCTGCACTCACTCACTCACTCACTCACTCACTCACTCACTCACTCACTCTCTCTGAAGACAGGTGAGCCTTTTTTTGTGTACAAAGGTCAATGGAAAACTACTGTGTGTGTGTGTGTTTGACGCATGCAGTGACGTGTGTGTGTGCATGGGGGCGTTCAGGGTTTCCTCTTTCTGTGTGTGTGTGTGTGTTTGACGCATGCAGTGACGTGTGTGTGTGTGTGTGTGTGTGTGTGTGTGTGTGTGTGTGTGTGTGTGTGTGTGTGTGTGTGTGTGTGTGTGGGCGTGTGTGTGTGGGCGTGTTCCTGCATGTTCACCCCCCCTCCCCCTCCCTGTGCCGTGGCGCCCTGCATGCCTTCATTTCGCCCCCGGGTGACATCACCACGCCCTCCGGCGGCCATGTTGGAGGCCTTCACTGTTGTTGTTGCTCTCGTTGCTAGGCACCTGAAGACCAGGCGGCGGCGGCGGCGAGTGACGACGGCACAGAAACTCCCACGCAGCCGAACCCCGCCGACTCGTAACGAGGACACAAAACAAACGCACCCAGAGAAGCAGACGTTTGTGTCTCAAACTCTTTTATTGTGAAACAGAAGAAGTGTGTAAATATTTTGGGACTTTTTATAACGGTTTAGGACTCTGAGTCGCTTCACGTTTTCCTCTCAGAGGCGGTCGGGGTTATTGAATAACTTAATTTAAATATTATAAAGTGATGAAATCGGTCAAAATGGAGATTTTTAGAAGCATTTAATGGAACTTCTAAACATTTACACATTAAAGGGATTTTTTATTTTTTATTTATTTAAAATGAGATTATTCTCTGGAACTGATGATCACATTTTAGAGATTTTTAAATTGCAGCAATAATTCTTCTCGGACTGTAATACACAGTACAGTACGTATTACATGGTGTTCTCTAAGGTAATAAATAAAACCAAAATCCTGCTCTCTAATCTTACATATTTATTCAGTTATTATTCAGCTCATTTCCTTTCCTCTGCAAATCCTGAGACTCTTGTTCCAGATTTCATCACAGTTAATATATGTATATCATGAACTGCAGAAGTGCCTCTTCCTGTCATTGTTCTAACTTATTATTATTATTATGGGATGTCCTACTGACTCGCTGTATTTATTCTGTGTTTTCATGCCAAACAGAGTCTGTGGCTCTTCTCATTCAAGGATTAAAGGACGTGTTCTTCCTCAAACTGCATGCTGTCCCTTGCTCTGATTATTAATATCATAATATTATGGTTATCACATATAACACCCGTCAGTTTGTTTTACTGGCCTTGTGAGGACCAGATTAAGACGTTTTTCCTCATAGGACTTTATTTAAATGTTTATATTCTATTATAAATTGAATTGTAATTTCTTGCTCTTTGTTTAATGTCATGCACAACCCGCCATGACACTTTCCTTTTATGTGGAAACATACGTGGCAATAAATGGATTCTGATCTTAATAAATATATTAGTATTTACAATGTAATATAAATATTAGTATTTACGATGTAATACATGTATAAATCATCAGGGACGTGACACAGCCAAACCATTCTAATGGTTGATGATTAAATAATATAATCTAGATTATGAATGCATTTAAAATGTGTAAAATAACTAAATGTAAACGCAGTAAAGTACAAGTATAATGTCAGAGTACTTACAGTAGTACAGTACCGCTACAGAGCCACTGGATGGCAGTAGCGCTGTGTGTGTGTGTGTGTGTGTGTGTGTGTGTGTGTGTGTGTGTGTGTGGGGGGGGGGGGGGTTATTGAGGTTGTGGTGCTACTGATGGTGTGTGTGGGAGGACAGTAATAGGCTTCCTCACAAACTTGACTGCTGTTGTAAATAAATATATATATTTATATATATATAAATATATATTTATAAATGTGTGTGTGTGTGTGTGTGCGTTAGCAGACAGTGAGCCATGAGTCGTTCTTCATGAGAGACTGAAGGAGGTTAAACTCGGTGACCTTTGTTTTGACCTCTCTGTGTTTGAAACCACGAAGCTGCTGCGGGCCGCCTGAAGGACTCACCTGTGAGGTGAGGCTGAGCCGCAGCGGGTCACGGGGTCCAGACCCGCCCTCCACAGACCAGCTGGGCTAGACCTGCAGCATCAGGACCACCTGAGCCAGATTGTTGGCAGGATGCTGAGACTGAGCGCCTCACGGCCTCCTCCCTCTCCCTCTCTCTCTCTCTCTCTCTCTCTCTCTTCTCTCTCTCTTCTCTCTTCTCTCTCTCTCTCTCTATTCTCTCTCTCTTCTCTCTCTCTTCTCTCTCTTCTCTTCTCTTCTCTCTCTCTCTCTTTTGGAGTTGAGCCTATTTTTAAAAACGTGCTGATTTTCCAAACATCCTTCACGTGTCCCGTGATGTGTATTTGTACACAGTGTGTATTTGTACACAGTGTGTGTTTGTACACAGTGTGTATTTGTACACAGTGTGTGTTCTACAGCGTCATGACGGCACCATTCATATTTTACAAAAACATGTTTGTAAATAAAACGCCTTGTTACCCTAAAACACTAAGAGAGACAACTCTTATGCATTTGTATTAATATTATTATTTGTACTTTTCATTGTTGGTTTGGCAAAACAAGCATTTAAAGACGTCAATATAAAAACACCAGGTGATCCAGGTGTAGCGGCTCACAGACATCAGGTTTTTATTATTAAAAACATAGTGGATTTATATAAGATCAGCATTGAATAAATAAGAAGAGAAACTTGAGCTTTGTTATAAAAACGTATTGTCGTGTCTGAACGGGTTCTTTACCACTTCGGGTTCAAATGTATTTGTTTTGTAAATGTAAACATTGCTGCTAAACGTAATAATTGTTGTTTATTCCATCTTTTAAAGTCTCGTCCCTCACAGGAAGGAAACCCACAGCGTCTCTTGTTTCTCTCCCCGTGAATCCTAAACATAGACCCAGGGGTTCCTCAGGGAGGCGTCCCGGTCCCGCTGTGGTTTTAATCTGACACCTGGAAGGTTCCCTTCAGGGTCTTTCTGGTTTCCCAGTGTGCCGGCATGCTAATGTATTTTAAAACATCTTAAGCACATTACAGGCGTGTTACAGCAGCATTCTGCTGCTGTAATCACGTTGAGGAGCGACACGCATCATTATCACGGCGCTCATTAGCATGTTTCATCCAGCGGTCACAATGCTGCTGCACAACACGGCTCACCAGCCAGACGGGAAGGCTGGGGGAAGCAAAAGCCTTGTGTTTTATATTGATATTGATTTTATTGAAACAACAAACCAAACAAACCCTCACAGCGCAGAGAGCTCATAACCTCATGGGTATGCATCATTAAGAACCCATGAGGTCTAGATTAATAAAGGTAATGATGGATCATGATCATGTCTCCTCCAGAGGCTGAAGGTAAGATTGGTGTTAAGATTTAAGTCTGTGGAGACTTTACCGTGTTTAGAGGGAGACATCATTCGTTTTGTAGCAGCTGGAGTACAAATTAATGTACAAATATCACATGATATCTACTGAGTTTGATTTTAAACTTCATATTTGTGTTCTGTTCATCCAGACTTTCTATTTATAGGTTAACAAATTGTGACGCATTATTGAGTCAATCAGTCAAAACAATGTGTTATGGATACATAAGTCAGAATATAACGGACACAGTTTTGTTTTCTTTGCTCCTGAAAATATAGTTTATGTTTTTTCAGACAATATAAAAAGTTTCAGACCCAAAACTCCCTCAATGTTCAAAGTCAGAACCAAAAGCTCAGCTGCTGCGCTCTGGAGGCGACCTTTGACCCTCTCCAGGGAGACACCTCCACACTGCCCCCACAGAGGAGGCAGTACTAGTACACGAGTACACGAGTACACGAGTACGACGCTCAGAGTTTCCTCAGCCGTCTCACGGCCTGATGTTAGCAGTACACCTTGTTTACTGACCTTTGACCTCTTTAAACGTCTTTATTAAAGTACTCTACTGTCAGTGTTACACTTTTATATGATACTAGTACCATTATTATTGATGTATTAATATGTAAGCAGTATTTTAAAGTTCAACAATGGATCCTATTTTACAATTGTAGAGTATTTTTAAATAGTGTAGTAGTACTAGTAGTAGTAGTACCACAGTACACGCTGCAGTGACTGAGCGGCTGCAGGACAACAGGAGACTTTGTGTCTGGGATCAATCGCTCCATAGATGACGCCCACAGAGCCTCAGAGCCTCAGAGCCACAGAGACAGGCCTCTCCGTGGGCGGAGGAGCCCAGCAGGCCGGCAGGCCGGCCCTGATCGCCCCCGTCCGGCCCCTCTGGACCCTCCTACGGCCTCCTCAAGCCCTGTCCGGCCCCATCTGGCCTCCTCAAGCCTTGTCCGGCCCCATCTGGCCTCCTCAAGCCTCCCCAGACCTCCTCAGACCTCCTCCGGCCTCCTCAGACCTCCTCCGGCCTCCTCAGACCCCCTCCGGCCTCCTCAAGCCTCCCCAGACCTCCTCAGACCTCCTCCGGCCTCCTCAGACCCCCTCCGGCCTCCTCAAGCCTCCCCAGACCTCCTCAGACCTCCTCAGACCTCCTCCGGTCCCGTCCAGTCCCTGCAGCACAACAGGAGAGATGCACTTTACATCTGAAAGCTCAGCTGACGCTCCAGAGGACTTTTAAGTCACTGTAGGAGATGCTGTAGGTCGTCTACTTCCTGCTGGAGGCGGGGCCACTCCCAACCAATGAGATGTCAGGGAACGTCTCACGGCGATGAAGAGATTTACACCTTGAATGAGTTATAAAACATGGTGAGACCAAAACAGAGCACAAAGAGAGAACGTATAAATATAAAATGACTTGGTAAAGGTCTTTAAATGCGTATCTGACTGGTTGGTCATGTGACGACACCACAGAGAGCTTCTGGGTCACAACCTTGACATCTGAGTCTTTTATCCGACGCCGTCGTCCAGATTAAACTTAAACTCCTCAGGAGCTTCACACTTCCTGCTGTGACAGGAAGTGTGACCTCACTGACATTGGGTGGAAAGTTCAGCTGATTGTTCCTGGATGTGAACGCGTTCTCTTCCTCGCTGTCGCAGGCAGCAGGGGAACTCCTTTCAACAGCTGCAGGTTGACGGTTCAATTCCCCCAAAGACTGAAGCGCAGGCAGAGCCTCCGTGGAGACGTGTGGTGTGTAACTAAAGCAGATGGAGCTTGATCTCCTCTGTGTGCGCCGGCGCTGTTGTGTTATCAGAGTGTGCGTTCATGTTGCCAGTGGATCCCTGAGCGCTCACCATGCGCCGCTGCAGGAGGTTGTGCGGCGCTGCAGGAGGTTGTGCGGCGTTGCAGGAGGTTGTGCGGCGCTGCAGGAGGTTGTGCGGCGCTGCAGGAGGTTGTGCGGCGCTGCAGGAGGTTGTGCGGTGTTGCAGGAGGACGTGCGGTGTTGCAGGAGGTTGTGCGGTGTTGCAGGAGGTTGTGCGGTGTTGCAGGAGGTTGTGCGGTGTTGCAGGAGGTTGTGCGGTGTTGCAGGAGGTTGTGCGGTGTTGCAGGAGGTTGTGCGGTGTTGCAGGAGGTTGTGCAGTGTTGCAGGAGGCTGTGCGGCGCTGCAGGAGGTTGTGCGGTGTTGCAGGAGGTTGTGCGGTGTTGCAGGAGGTTGTGCGGTGTTGCAGGAGGTTGTGCAGTGTTGCAGGAGGTTGTGCGGTGTTGCAGGAGGACGTGCGGTGTTGCAGGAGGTTGTGCGGTGTTGCAGGAGGTTGTGCGGCGCTGCAGGAGGTTGTGCGGTGTTGCAGGAGGTTGTGCGGCGCTGCAGGAGGTTGTGCGGTGTTGCAGGAGGTTGTGCGGCGCTGCAGGAGGTTGTGCGGTGTTGCAGGAGGTTGTGCGGCGCTGCAGGAGGTTGTGCGGTGTTGCAGGAGGTTGTGCGGCGCTGCAGGAGGTTGTGCGGTGTTGCAGGAGGTTGTGCGGTGTTGCAGGAGGTTGTGCGGTGTTGCAGGAGGTTGTGCGGCGTTGCAGGAGGACGTGCGGTGTTGCAGGAGGTTGTGCGGTGTTGCAGGAGGTTGTGCGGCGCTGCAGGAGGTTGTGCGGCGTTGCAGGAGGTTGTGCGGTGTTGCAGGAGGTTGTGCGGTGTTGCAGGAGGCTGTGCGGCGATGCAGGAGGACGTGCGGTGTTGCAGGAGGTTGTGCGGTGTTGCAGGAGGTTGTGCGGCGCTGCAGGAGGTTGTGCGGCGCTGCAGGAGGTTGTGCGGCGTTGCAGGAGGTTGTGCGGTGTTGCAGGAGGTTGTGCGGTGTTGCAGGAGGTTGTGCGGCGCTGCAGGAGGTTGTGCGGCGTTGCAGGAGGTTGTGCGGCGCTGCAGGAGGTTGTGCGGTGTTGCAGGAGGTTGTGCGGCGCTGCAGGAGGTTGTGCGGTGTTGCAGGAGGTTGTGCGGCGTTGCAGGAGGTTGTGCGGCGCTGCAGGAGGTTGTGCGGTGTTGCAGGAGGTTGTGCGGCGCTGCAGGAGGTTGTGCGGTGTTGCAGGAGGTTGTGCGGCGCTGCAGGAGGTTGTGCGGCGTTGCAGGAGGTTGTGCGGCGCTGCAGGAGGTTGTGCGGTGTTGCAGGAGGTTGTGCGGCGCTGCAGGAGGTTGTGCGGTGTTGCAGGAGGTTGTGCGGCGCTGCAGGAGGTTGTGCGGCGTTGCAGGAGGTTGTGCGGCGCTGCAGGAGGTTGTGCGGTGTTGCAGGAGGTTGTGCGGCGCTGCAGGAGGTTGTGCGGTGTTGCAGGAGGTTGTGCGGTGTTGCAGGAGGTTGTGCGGCGCTGCAGGAGGTTGTGCGGTGTTGCAGGAGGTTGTGCGGCGCTGCAGGAGGTTGTGTGGCGTTGCAGGAGGTTGTGCGGTGTTGCAGGAGGCTGTGCGGCGTTGCAGGAGGCTGTGCGGTGTTGCAGGAGGTTGTGCGGCGTTGCAGGAGGTTGTGCGGCGCTGCAGGAGGTTGTGCGGTGTTGCAGGAGGTTGTGCGGCGCTGCAGGAGGTTGTGCGGCGTTGCAGGAGGTTGTGCGGTGTTGCAGGAGGCTGTGCGGCGTTGCAGGAGGTTGTGCGGCGCTGCAGGAGGTTGTGCGGTGTTGCAGGAGGACGTGCGGTGTTGCAGGAGGTTGTGCGGTGTTGCAGGAGGTTGTGCGGTGTTGCAGGAGGTTGTGCGGCGCTGCAGGAGGTTGTGCGGTGTTGCAGGAGGTTGTGCGGCGCTGCAGGAGGTTGTGCGGTGTTGCAGGAGGACGTGCGGTGTTGCAGGAGGTTGTGCGGCGTTGCAGGAGGTTGTGCGGCGTTGCAGGAGGTTGTGCGGTGTTGCAGGAGGTTGTGCGGTGTTGCAGGAGGTTGTGCGGCGCTGCAGGAGGTTGTGCGGCGTTGCAGGAGGTTGTGCGGCGCTGCAGGAGGTTGTGCGGCGCTGCAGGAGGTTGTGCGGCGTTGCAGGAGGTTGTGCGGTGTTGCAGGAGGTTGTGCGGCGCTGCAGGAGGTTGTGCGGTGCTGCAGGAGGTTGTGCGGTGTTGCAGGAGGTTGTGCGGTGCTGCAGGAGGTTGTGCGGCGCTGCAGGAGGTTGTGCGGCGCTGCAGGAGGTTGTGCGGCGCTGCAGGAGGTTGTGCGGCGCTGCAGGAGGTTGTGCGGCGCTGCAGGAGGTTGTGCGGCGCTGCAGGAGGTTGTGCGGCGTTGCAGGAGGTTGTGCGGCGCTGCAGGAGGTTGTGCGGCGTTGCAGGAGGTTGTGCGGTGTTGCAGGAGGCTGTGCGGCGTTGCAGGAGGTTGTGCGGTGTTGCAGGAGGTTGTGCGGTGTTGCAGGAGGTTGTGCGGTGTTGCAGGAGGTTGTGCGGTGTTGCAGGAGGCTGTGCGGTGTTGCAGGAGGTTGTGCGGTGTTGCAGGAGGTTGTGCGGCGTTGCAGGAGGTTGTGCGGCGCTGCAGGAGGTTGTGCGGCGCTGCAGGAGGTTGTGCGGCGCTGCAGGACGTGGGCAGGCCGGTGTGGGTCTCTCTGCGTGAGGAACCCTAAATTGCAGAGGTTTTTTTCTAATTGAGTCAGGGACTTATGCTGCAGGTAGGCGTGTGAGTGGGGGAGACTAATCCCAAGCTGCTGTTGTTGTTCTGCCTGCTGGCTCCAGATCAAAAACTTAACAGCAATAATCATGCAGAATGTGTGGCTCCACTTCAAAGCCTCAACTTTGCTCGCTTTGTTTCGCAGCAGCTCGTCAGCTCGTCTGCTGCGAGGGACTTTTCATCCTCAGCGTTCACGTCAGTCTGATCTGACCTTTCTGCAAAAACAATATTAATGCACTTAACAGATTGATCACACCTTTGAGACGAGCGTGCGGCCGGCGGCGCTCCCTCTGAGCGTGTCAGACGGCAGCGGCGCTCGGCGAGGACGCCGTGGGCGGCGAGGGTCGCTGAGGCCCGGCGCGGCGCGAGGAGCAACGGGCAAATCCCCTCCATCAGCCCACGGCCTGTCAGCGGGGAGCCACGGGCTGCACTGACGCCTTAAAGGGCCAGCGCGCCCGTTTGCTAAGTTTAGCAGAAGAAAACTGATGCAAAGATTCATGTGGTGCATAGATGCACCACATGAATCTTCTTCTGATAAATTATACTCACGTTTAAATGCTAATGTAGGATGAGGATTTATTATTAATATTATTATTACATTGCTCACAGATTTTCACAGATTTATTCATTTAATTTGCTTTCCATAGTAAATAAATATGTAAGTAAATATGTTTCTTAATTCTTTAAATAAATATTACAAATGTCTTTTCAGTCCAAAACCAAAATATATTTATTTTACAACTTTATTAAACAGAAAAAAAAGCATTCGAGAACCAAAGAATTCAATAATGTTTATATTATCAAAACTTCTGTAATTAACTTGAGTTGATCAACTAATTGTCAGTAATGGAAAGTACATTAACTTAAGTACTTCCATTTTATACTACAACATATATATATATATATTTAGCAGAGTACTATAATTATTTACAGAGTACTACCAGCTCATCTTGATGCTCCTACTTGTTGTACTTGTACACTGTGGTACTACTTGTACGACAGAATACTGGCTCCTGTCGTACTATATAGCTATAGTAGTGTGTGTGTGTGTGTGTGTGTGTGTGTGTGTGTGTGTGTGTGTGCACTAAGGTTTCTCACACAGGAACACTGCAGTCTCTCTCTGTATGTCACATAACCTCCGCCCACGCTCACGACACCCACACACATCCTTGCCCAAAACGCCCACACGAGTGTAATCTGTGTGCAGAGACACACACACACACACACACACTCTCACACTCTCACACACACACTCACACACACGTCGCCCCTATACACACTCCCCACCCACGCAGCACATACGTGTGCAGTCAGACATAAGCCGCTCATTCCATCCCACACTTTCTCAACAGACACAAAGTAAGACTCTAACTCGCACACACACACACACACACACACACACACACACACACACACACACACACACACACACACACACACGCGCACACACACACACACACACACTCTCGCTCAACGCACAACACGGGGACCTCGACAACAGGAAGGACTCTCAGACTCATTCTGGGTTCACAGCCCGTTAAACGAGCCGCCACCTAAAGTCTGCCGGGGACAACAATGGAGTTTGGATGTGTTTTCTTGGCATAAGCCTGAAATGAAAAGGGACGGCGTGACGAGCAGCAGCAGCGCCTGGAGACCCGGCTGTTGTTCTCTCTCTCTTTCTCTCCTTCTCTCTCTCTTCCCCTCTTTGGAGGAAGAGGAACTTGGATGAAAAGAGCTGCAAAGTGCTGAGGATGTGGGGTGAGCGTGGGCGCTCTGACGGGCGAGGGCTGACAGGCCCGGCGTGGGCGTGTCATTGAAATGTGTTTCTACTCCGGAGGGGGAGAAGAAGAAGAAGAAGAGGAGGAAGAGGAGGAGGAGGAAGAGGGAAAACAAAGTTGCAGGGGGAAGAAAAAGGAAGAAGAGCTGCAGAAATTAAACGAACAGGCGTCTCCTGAAGAGTGAAGAATGAAACGTGAAACGTGAAGAGGCTCGTTGCCAAATGAGACGACAAGAAGAAGAAGAAGAAGAAGAAGAAGAAGAAGAAGAAGAAGAAGAAGAAGAAGACACGCCCACTCTCGGGGATGATTGACAGGCCGTCATGTGAAACCTTCTCCTCTTCCTCTTCCTCTTCCTCTCGGCAGGTTTTAATGTGTTCACGACCAAATTGAAGTTTTTTTTGGGGAGAAACGTTTTTAGATCTGATGAACTCAAACAAGACGAGTAGAGCAGCTACGCAGAGCAGGGGGTTCTGGGTAATCCCGCCAGAGCAGGGGGTTCTGGGTAATCCCCGCCCCCCCTTAAAACAAGTGCAGGCCTGTGCTTTCACAAAGTTCAGTTTGTGTATTTTCCATCATATGTTCTGTCGTTTCTCCTCCAGCAGCAACGCTCCACGCCGGCGGCCATCTTGTCGACGCGTCAGAAAATAATAAAGTTTGTTTCAGGAAGATAGTTTTAGTTCACGATTCAAACAAATGTGCAGAAGAAAATGTGATTTAATGAAGAAGAAGAAGAAGAAGAAGAAGAAGAAGAAGAAGAAGAAGAAGAAGAAGAAGAAGAAGAAGAAGAAGAAGGAGGAGGAGGAGGAGGAGGAGAAGAAGAAGAAGAGGAAAAGAAGGAGGAGGAAAAGAAGAGGAGATGAAGAAGGAGAGGAGGAGGAGAAGGAGGAGGAGAAGGAGGAGGATGAGAAGAAGAAGAAGAAGAAGAAGAAGAAGAAGAAGAAGAAGAAGAAGGAAAAGAAGAAGAAGAAGAAGAAGAAGGAAAAGAAGAAGAAGAAGAAGAAGAAGGAAAAGAAGAAGAAGAAGAAGAAGAAGGAGGAAAAGAAGAAGAAGAAGAAGAAGAAGAAGAAGAAGAAGAAGAAGAAGGAGGAAAAGAAGAAGAAGAAGAAGAAGGAGGAGGAAAAGAAGAAGAAGAAGAAGAAGAAGAAGAAGGAGAAGAAGAAGAAGAAGAAGAAGAAGAAGAAGAAGAAGAAGAAGAAGAAGAAGAAGAAGAAGAAGAAGAAGAAGAAGAAGAAGAAGAAGAAGAAGAAGAAGAAGAAGAAGGAGGAGAAGAAGAAGAAGGAGGAGGAGGAGGAGGAGGAGGAAAAGAAGGAGGAGAGGAGGAGAAGAAGAAGAGGAAAAGAAGGAGGAGGAAAAGAAGAGGAGATGAAGAAGGAGAGGAGGAGGAGGATAAGAAGAAGAAGAATCGAAGATCGAAAAGAAGAAGAAAGAAGAAGAAGAAGAGAAGGAGAGAGGAGATCGAAGAAGAATACGAAGAAGACGTCAAATCTTTAAAGTGGAAAAGTGCATTTAACGTATTAATTAGAGGAATGTTGATCATAACTCTCTTGACTCCCAACGTGAGCATGAGACGCTTTCTTAGAAGCTGAACTGGGAGGACTGGGAGGACTGGGAGGACTGGGAGGACTGGAGGACTGGAGGACTGGGAGGACTGGGAGGACTGGAGGACTGGAGGACTGGAGGACTGGGAGGACTGGATGACTGGAGGACTGGGAGGACTGGGAGGACTGGAGGACTGGGAGGACTGGAGGACTGGGAGGACTGGAGGACTGGAGGACTGGGAGGACTGGGAGGACTGGATGACTGGAGGACTGGGAGGACTGGAGGACTGGGAGGACTGGAGGACTGGGAGGACTGGAGGACTGGAGGACTGGAGGACTGGAGGACTGGAGGACTGGGAGGACTGGGAGGACTGGAGGACTGGGAGGACTGGGAGGACTGGAGGACTGGGAGGACTGGAGGACTGGGAGGACTGGAGGACTGGAGGACTGGAGGACTGGAGGACTGGGAGGACTGGGAGGACTGGATGACTGGAGGACTGGGAGGACTGGAGGACTGGGAGGACTGGAGGACTGGGAGGACTGGAGGACTGGGAGGACTGGAGGACTGGAGGACTGGGAGGACTGGAGGACTGGGAGGACTGGAGGACTGGGAGGACTGGGAGGACTGGGAGGACTGGGAGGACTGGAGGACTGGAGGACTGGGAAGACTGGAGGACTGGGAGGACTGGAGGACTGGAGGACTGGGAAGACTGGGAAGACTGGAGGACTGGGAGGACTGGGAGGACTGGGAGGACTGGGAGGACTGGAGGACTGGAGGACTGGGAGGACTGGAGGACTGGGAGGACTGGAGGACTGGAGGACTGGGAGGACTGGAGGACTGGAGGACTGGGAGGACTGGGAGGACTTGAGGACTGGGAGGACTGGGAGGACTGGAGGACTGGAGGACTGGGAAGACTGGGAAGACTGGGAAGACTGGAGGACTGGGAGGACTGGGAGGACTGGATGACTGGAGGACTGGGAGGACTCGGAGGACTGGGAGGACTGGAGGACTGGAGGACTGGGAGGACTGGAGGACTTGAGGACTGGGAGGACTGGGAGGACTGGAGGACTGGGAAGACTGGGAAGACTGGGATGACTGGAGGACTGGGAGGACTGGGAGGACTGGGAGGACTGGGAGGACTTGGAGGACTGGGAGGACTGGGAGGACTGGGAGGACTGGAGGACTGGAGGACTTGGAGGACTGGGAAGACTGGGAGGACTGGGAGGACTGGAGGACTGGAGGACTGGATGACTGGAGGACTGGGAGGACTGGGGGGACTGGGAGGACTGGGAGGACTGGAGGACTGGAGGACTGGGAGGACTGGAGGACTTGGAGGACTGGGAAGACTGGGAGGACTGGAGGACTGGATGACTGGAGGACTGGGAGGACTGGAGGACTGGGATGACTGGAGGACTGGGAGGACTGGGAGGACTGGGAGGACTGGAGGACTGGAGGACTGGGAGGACTGGAGGACTGGAGGACTGGAGGACTGGGAGGACTGGAGGACTGGGAGGACTGGGACTTGTGGGGACAGGCAGCCTGGGTGTCGACCTGCAGCCGCGTGGGCGGAGAACCCATTTCCTGCTGGCGCTCAATTTGTTCTTGTTTCTTCTAGTTAGGTGTGTGTGTGTGTGTGTGTGTGTGTGTGTGTGTGTGTGTGTGTGTGTGTGTGTGTGTGTGTGTGTGTGTGAGGTCAAAAGAGAGATATGGAGCTGATATATCTTCCCTCTCCTCTGCGTCTCTTTCAGAGTTTAATTTGATCCCCGTCACACACACACACACACACACACACACACACACACACACACACACACACACACACACACACACACACACACACACACACACACACTCAGTGGGCGGGCTGCAGTCCTACCTGTCGTCCTCAGTTTGAAAAACATTCCATGAGCTTTTGCATGAAACTTCCTTCTTGATGACATCATCTTTTTTTACATTTTCCTGAGCTTTCAGCCGCATGACCTGGTCTTCATCTGTGTTCCTCCTGAGATCAATACGGTCTTCATGAGCGACTCCACAGCCTTTAGTGACCTTTACTTCTTCTTCTCTAGTCATCAGCAGGTTGATGAACATGAACAGACAAAATGTCCTCTTTTCTTTATCGAGTTAAATAATCATTTTAATGTATGAACTGCAAAATAAATGTTTTTCTTTCTTCTTGACTCGTCACATATTCATATCGCAGCGCCGTAATATTCCTACACATGTTGTGTGTACAAAAACTCCTTCAGCTCAGATTTTGTGGTTATTAAACATTTTGGAATCGGCTTAATATTCTAATATTCCTGCAGGAGTTTTCCCGCCTAATCTGCAGTTCTGCTTTGATATTTGTTTTAGTTTCCTTCTGAATTTAATTAGAAGGATCTGAAAAGCAAGCAGTCCCACCCCGTCCACCCCCACACACACACCACACACACACACACACACACACACACACGCACACACACACACACACACACACACACACACACACAGTACAAATACTAGTTTTCTCATCATTTGGGCTTTTGAAGACACACAAAGAAAAAGAGCTGCAGCGCCGCACGTACATTGTTTTATTTAACTTTTTGGCTGCTGTGTTTAGGGGGGGCGGGGCAAAGGGGGGCGGGGCTACAATGGGGAGGGGGCGGGGCTACACAAAGCCGTCTGGTCCCCAGGGTGCTACTGGTGGCCTCATTCCCCAGAATAGCTCATCGATGGGGAACCCAGAGTCAGACCCGGAGATTCAGGCTCCAAATATTAAAGTACACACAGTACTACTACGCAGTACTATACGCAGTACTTTGTGTTTTACATGGCCGCCGTGACCTCTGACCTTTCACCTCCTCCTCCTGTGAGAAGTTTTCTCTGCTGCTGACTCGTGGAATCCTTCTTCATATAAACGTAGTAATGAAAGAAGTATTTGTACGAGTGACTTGTATCAGTACTTTAGGAGGTAGTAGCATTAGTAGTAGCAGTAGTATACACATAGTATATATGTACAGTATGTCTTCTTACTTGTAGTAGACTGAGCTGTAGTATTTTATAGTAGTATTTAACCTCCTCCCAGTAGAAACCAGTAGAAACCAGTTCCTCACATCTGAATGGATCATTTGCATAAAGGAGACTTCAGTCACACGAGAGTAAAACTCCTTTAGATATCAGACACTTATACTACTTATGTGCTACTTATATATATATAAGTATATGTACTTATATTCATAGCGTGACACATGGGAGACCGTTTCAGTCACTGAAGAAGTAGAAAAGTACCTTCAATACATTTTGAATACAAACACATTTTATTTAGAAAATGTCACGTACACATAAATGACAGATAATATATATATATATATATATATATATATATATATAATATATATATATATATATATATATATACATATATATATATGGAAATATATGGAAATGTGTATATAAACATAAAGAAAATTCTAATTGTATAGGTTTACAGAAATGATACATGCATGCAAACTTTACATGAAGTAAATACATATACTCAATTTATATATATAATATTACCATGTTACATGTACAAATATAAGCTATACATCATTTACAGATGTACATAAACTACTAATACTACAGTAGGTCATGTGTGTACAAACTTGCCCACATTGTACATGTATACATGTATAATATACGCACACAGTACATAATGTATACATAGTGCATAATGTATATATATATATATATATATATATATATATATATATATATATATATATATATATATATATATATATATATATATATATATACATAAAGTATTTGGAACATGTGCGCATATTAATTCGTGAGAACATGAGCCTCAAACTGCTGCGCCTCTGTGGGAGTCGAACCTTTCTGTGTTTGGTATTCCGTGCAGAAAGCCTCCCACGCGCCGTGTGTCCGCCCACGCGCGGATTTGCGTCACGCAGGGAGCAGCGTGGGCGCGCGCGCGAGAGAGAGAGAGGGAGAGAGAGAGAGAGGGAGAGAGAGAGACCGCGCGGAATATCCCACTTTATTATTCTGCGGCGCGCGCCAAGCTGCGCGCGGTGAGCACGCGACACAGACCGGAAGTGCTGACAAAATTAAAGCATCTGAAATGTAATTTGACAGAAATATATCTGATTTGGTAAAATAAATACTTTTACTGAAGTCAAAGGAGCAATACACCAAGTATTTGTTATTATTATTATTATTATTATTATTATTATTATTATTATTATTATTATTATTATTATGTATATATTTATCTTTCATCTTATTTGTTTACTTTGTCTTTTGACATGATGTTTTTTATATGAAAAAGAAGCACAGATACATGTTGTGTTATCTTCAATGATGCAACACAATTACAAACATGTGAACAAAATATTCAAAGTTAAAGTCTTACATTCCAGTAAAAGTACACACTTATTAACAGTACTCTACGTACTTACAGTAAACATGCTTGTTTAGTTATATTATTGGTACCACATTAAATAAACTAGTAAACATACATGTTGTTTATATGGATTCAGTATATTTGGCTTTTTATTTTGAGGATATGAACTTTATATCGAGGTGCTTTTATTTTGTTACGAGAGCCGGAAGTGTGTGTGTGTGTGTGTGTGTGACTGCATGACTTGATGGTGGTGAATGGGGAGTGGAGAGAGGACTTACACACACATTCACACATTCACACACACTCACACACTCACACACTCTTGGAGGAATAAGACGCACCCAAAAGACGCACGAAGGTCAGCGGCCTTTTTTACCTGATATTCTGCTCTCTCTCTCTCTCTCTCTCTCTCTCTCTCTCTCTCTCTCCTCTCTCTCTCCTCTCTCTCTCTCAGGAGAAAGAAAAGTTTCCAGAGAGAGGAAGAGGAGGAAGAGGAGACGCAGACAAAAGCACGCGCTCTCCGGCTTCTTCTTCTTGTTTTGGGGTTCCTGGGAATAATTTTGAAATTTCTTCCTTTTTTTTGGGTCAGATTCTCTTTGATCCACCGCCTCGTGTCTCGGGGAGCCGCTGCGCTTCTGCACGTTCACACCGGCTCCTGTTGATAAACAGTGAGGAAGAGGAGGAGGAAGAGGGAGAGGAGAAAAAGAAAAAGAAGAAGAAGAAGAAGAACCAAAAGGTAAACTCAATTACACACGTCTTTAATCCTGCTGCTCATAACTCATAATGCTGTCATATTGTGCAAAGATGGGTCCAAGTAACCGCCAGTTATGAGGAATATTATGTATATATGTACATAATATATACACATGTATTTATGTGTATGTGTGTATATATGTGTGTATATTGCATCAGAGGATGTCTGTAAATATTGTATTGAGATGAAATATGTGAAGGTTACAGGATGAAAACTGCTAAAATGTCATCACCTATATGAATATTATAGAAGTATGATAGAGATGAAGAATACCTGAAAGCTCAATCATTCCACTGCTTACTAGAGTTAAGGTGCCATGGAAGGTGTCTCAGGTCACTGTAGACCTCGCTGTTGAGCCCCAGAGACACATTATTACAGTATATTATTCACATTACACATATTATTACAGTATATTATTCACATTAGACACATTATTACATTATTATTATTCACAATTAGACACATTATTACAGTATATTATTCACATTAGAACACATTATTTACAGTATATTATTCACATTAGACCACATTTATTTACATTATTATTATTCACATTACACATATTATTACATTATTATTATTATTCACATTAGACACATTATTACAGTATATTATTCACATTAGACACATTATTACAGTATATTATTCACATTAGACACATTATTACAGTATATTATTCACATTAGACACATTATTACATTATTATTCACATTAGACACATTATTACATTATTATTATTCACATTAGACACATTATTACATTATTATTATTCACATTAGACATATTATTACAGTATATTATTCACATTAGACACATTATTACATTATTATTATTCACATTAGACATTATTATTACATTATTATTATTATTCACATTAGACACATTATTACATTATTATTCACATTAGACACATTATTACATTATTATTATTCACATTAGACACATTATTACATTATTATTATTCACATTAGACACATTATTATATTATTATTATTCACATTAGACACATTATTACAGTATATTATTCACATTAGACACATTATTACATTATTATTCACATTATCTTGTGAATTCTTTCATTTAAAAGCGTTGATGGCGTCACGGTGCTGCTTGGATCCTTCATTGTCTGCTAGAGTCGTCTTTAACACTCGGTATTAAAGATGTTAGGATGCTTTCTAGGACACACACACACACACACACACACACACACACACACACACACACACACACACACACACACACACACACACACACACACACATGATTACAACATTATTGCTCCACATTGAGAAATCAAAGTATTCCACTTGAGATAAACCTGCTGTGTGGCCGTTCCCCTGGAGAACTACACGCCAGCCCCTGTGTGTGTGTGTGTGTGTGTGTGTGTGTGTGCGTGTGCGTGTGCGTGTGCGTGTGTGTGTGCGTGTGCGTGTGCGTCATTGTGCCGGCACACGCCTCCCTCCTCCAGGTGAAAAGCCAAACTCGCCTAACTGGCTTTTGTGAAGCAGGACTTCAATTAAACATCTGCCATTCACAGCCGCCTATTTCTGCCAACACACACACACACACACACACACACACACACACACACACACACACACACACACACACACACACACACACACACACACTGTAGATATCAGAGTGTTTGTGAGACGGCTGCTGAGCTAAGACACTCTCACATGTCAGTATTGAAGCTGTTTCCTCTCCATGGATCCAGTCTGCTTCACTCTGCTCTCACAGGAGTTCACGCTGCAGCTAAATATAGTTATTTAATTCACACGCCGGCGCTTTATTGTGAAAAGCCAGCAGCGAACAGCTCCCATGACAAAAGAAGAGCCTCTGCTGCGCTAACGAGTCTTTGTTTCCTCAGGAAAATACTGAGTTCTCTGGTTTCATCAGTCCAGCAGTCCAAAACACAAATATATTCAATTTACTGTAATGTCAAAGAAAAGCAGAAAATCCTCATTTTTAAGAAGCCAAAGCAGAGAATATTCTGCACTTTTACTTGAAGAACGACTAAAGCGATGAACCTGTTGTAAGGGTATTTGCTGATTGCTGATTAGGAGGCAGCAGACTCTCGTGATCTCCTCTGAGAGAGAAACTACTTCACAGCTTCAGTCACTTCACATGTTAAACTACCAACAGGATATACAATAATAATAATAATAATTCTAAAAGCTCGCTCCGCCTGATGCGTGCAGGGTGCAGCGGGTCCTCTAATAACCGAGGAGATGAGTTGAGTCACGTTTTCCATCACTGAACTTCCTCTCAGGCCGATTCTCTCCCAGAGTTCAGTGCTTCAGGTTGTAAACGCTGCAGATGGAAACTCAGCAGGTGAACTTCCTTTAGCTTCAGCTTGATTCATTTTCTGTTCCGACAGTTTGAAGCTGGATAAAAAAGCTAAAACATAAATAAATAACTAAAAAGAGGATGGAATCTGTGGGTTTCCATCCTTTCCGTATGCATTGTTCCGTTTCCTGGAACTTAACGGTTCTGTGTGTTTCTATGAAGATGTCGGATCTGAATCCCATATTTCTGCTTTTAGAAGCATTTTAATTAACCAGCGAGCCTCGAAGGTTAAAGGTCAGCAGCAGAGATGCCGTTTGAAAGGATCTCTTAAAGATAATAACTAATGCTGCTGATGCTCAGGTAATAATAATAACTTCATTTATAAAGCAAAGCGCTCTGCAGAGAAGCAAAGCGTAGTTATACATAACTTACATACCGGTAAACAAAAAGGACCAGAAAGGCAATGAAGACAAGAAAACCAAACTAATAACCAGAAGAGCAAATAGAGTAGAAAACAAACAAAACCAGGGGAACAAAAGAAGTGCATCATAGATCATAGAAGGACGACATCCCTTCTATAAAGATGTGTTTTAAGAAGTGATGCTCAGACGTTGTGTCTGCAGACTTCATCTCCCGCCCGGCTCTCCTATTCCGGGCGAGGCGAGCCCACCACCCCACACATCCTGCAGGGGCGGAGAGGCATGCGGTCTGCTGACGGACACTCCTCTGAGCCTCCAGGCCTGGAGCACAGAGGAAGTCAGGACCGGCCTCCTCTGCTCCTGAGGGAAGGTGTCATCTGTCTTTGTAGAGAGGCATGAATGCTAATCTGACAGCAAACACGTCCGTGGAGACGATTAAAATACACGTGAGCAGCATCTGAAACGCATTCAAGCTGAATGCGTTTCAGCATTAGTCAGTCAAATGAATAATAAGAAGCTAAATGAGCTCCTCCAGCGAGGCGCTTGTGTCTTTATCCCACTCACGAACTGAGCGCTTCACCTGGAAGCTGCAGATTAAGAGCGCTCCTACCTGGACCATTCATCCCACAAAGGGAGGCCCGCGTGGTTCTGGATCTAATTGAACCTCTTCCCCACCTGCTGAGACCCGATAAACACAACCACGCACCTGCTGAGCGCCTCAGCCAATCAGAAGTCACGCTGCAGAGGGAGAATCTAATTCTGGGGCCGAATCCGTCATGTTGACTTGAACTGTTTATTTCCTTTATCGGGGTTCTTCTTACGGTCATGGACACATGGAACAGTCATGGCATTTTAAAATGGTTATTTCAGGCCTGGAAAAGTCCTTGAAAAAAATAAAATCCCAAAAGCTTAGTAAAAGTCATGTAAATGTGTTATATTCATGTGTTCATGACGTTCATTTACGCTGAGTTTGAAATAATGAATATGCTTTTAAAAGAAAGACTCAGAATATAAGCAGGCATACATACAGGCATCTATATAAATGTTTATTCTTTTAATCAAACTATTGTCTCATTCATTTGAGTCATTTAAGGTTTACTGTATGCTTTGTGTTCTCATTGTTAGTTTAAATACTACATTTACTCACTTTTTACTGTTTACACCCAGATTTCACTAAATGTTTGTCATGGACATTTGGTTTAAAGTCATGGAAAAGTCATGAAACCCACTGGTCAGGATGTGTGAACCCTGTCTTGTCTTTGATCTCCAGTCTTTGACCTCCAGTCTTTGACCTCTAACCTCCTGCGTCTCCCGCAGGATGGCGGCGGTGTTGCCGAGGACGCTGGGCGAGCTGCAGCTGTACCGCATCCTGCAGCGGGCCAACCTGCTCTACTACTACGAGGCCTTCATCCAGCAGGGCGGCGACGACGTGCAGCAGCTGTGCGAGGCCGGCGAGGAGGAGTTCCTGGAGATCATGGCGCTGGTGGGCAATGGCCAGCAAGCCTCTGCACGTGCGGCGCCTGCAGAAGGCGCTGCGGGACTGGGTCACCAACCCGGCCATCTTCAACCAGCCGCTCACCTCGCTGCCCGTCTGCAGCATCCCCGTCTACAAGCTCCCCGAGGGCTCGCCCGCGCCGCAGGACCGGGCCGGCGCCGCCAGCGCCAAGATGCCCAAAGCCGCCGACCCGGGGAAGCTGGAACGTGTCCCGGGACAAAGCGGCGGCCGGCTCGCCCCTGCAGGGCGGCAGCAGCGAGGCCCGGTTCTGGTCGGGCCACAGCAACGACAGCGAGCACAGCCTGTCGCCCCTCCGACCTGGGCTCCCCGTCCTCGCCCAGAGACGCGCTGGAGGCGCTGGACGGCGCCGCCGTGCAGTCGGTGCTGGAGTGCGTGGACCGGATGGCGCCGGGCCTGCCGAAGACGGACCCGGCCGAGGTGAAGGAGCAGCTGAGGAGCAACAAGAAGCTGGCCAAGATGATCGGGCACATCTTCGACATGGCCGACGACGAGCCGCGCCGGGAGGAGGAGGTCCGCAAGTACAGCGCCATCTACGGGCGCTTCGACTCCAAGCGGCGGGACGGGAAGCACCTGACGCTGCACGAGGTGGGGCGCCGCTCGGCCCGGGTCACGTGACCGCGGTGAGAGGGTGAGGGTGAGAGGTGAGAGGCTGACGCTCTGTTTGTGTGCAGCTCACGGTGAACGAGGCGGCGGCCCAGCTCTGCATGCGGGACACGGCGCTGCTCACCCGGCGGGACGAGCTCTTCGGACTCGCCCGGCAGATCTCCAGAGAGGTCACCTACAAGTACACGTACCGGACCAGCAAGTGAGTCACCGGGCCGGGCCGGGTTCTGCTGGTTCTGCTGGTTCTGCTGGTACCTCAGGAGGAACGTCTCATGGTCAGGTTCATCGTCTCTGAACTCTGTGTCTGTGTGCAGGTCTCGCTGTGGAGACCGAGACGAGGCGTCCCCCAAACGCATCAAAACAGAGGTGAGGTCATCATCTTCTTCTTCTTCTTCTTCTTCTTCTTCTTCTTCTTCTTCTTCTTCTTCTTCTCCTCCTCTTCCTCCTCCTCCTTCTTCTTCTTCTTCTTCTTCTTCTTCTTCTTCTTCTTCTTCTTCTTCTCCTCCTCTTCCTCCTCCTCCTTCTTCTTCTTCTTCTCCTCCTCCTCTTCCTCCTCCTCCTCCTCCTCCTCCTCCTCCTTCTTCTTCTTCTTCTTCTTCTTCTTCTTCTTCTTCTTTACTAGATTTCTGATCACCTAGTTAATATAAAACCTTTACGTTTGCTTGTAATAAGAAACGTTGGTTTATTTCCACTAAATAAAATGTTGGTGTTTAGCGATCAGGACGACCTCCCAGAGGTCAAAGCCTCTCAGGTCCTCTGAGCGGAGAGATGGTGTGAGACATGTGGCTCAGAGGAGCTCTGCAGACTATAAGTCTTGTGAGCAGAACTCCCAGAAGCTCCTCTGTGTTTTGCTTCATCATCAAAGGAAATATTGTAGAAGTTATTCTAGTTGCACTGAGAATAAAACCTTCTCTTCTGGACTCTTCAGGAGAACTTCTTCGACATCCAGGAGGCGCTGCAGGCCATCCACATGCGGCAGGAGATGCTGAGGGAGCAGCTGGCCTGCGCCAAGTCCAAAGGAGAGGAGACCGTGGGCCGCAACCTGCAGGTGATCAGACGGAGCATTCACACACATATATATATATATATATATATATATATTCATTTAAAAGGGACCATGGACAGTTAAAACATAACATGTCACCATTTGATGCACCAGATTGTAGCTTCAGCTCATTCACACCTGTAGTCCCTTGACAGACCATAACAAACAAAACACTACAGGATGAAAGACACAACACAACATTATATGTGAGGAGAACACACAATACACACAATACAAAGTACATAAGTAATACAAACCATAATAACTTTGCTCAATGGGTACAGCGCTGACCAGCTCTTTTAAATAAATAACTCCATCAGGATAAATGAGCCTCTAAAGGTCAGAGGTGAGCTGCTGTTTGGAGGATTCCCTCCAGCAGGATCCAGTCTGATCCAGTCCAGCTCTTTACTGGTTTCCAGTGCCTCTGCTCATTAGAGCCGGCGTGTAGGAGGAGAGCTGTGTGAGCTCATTACCAGGGAGCATGGGAGCTGTGATGCATCATGGGAGCTGCAGCTACACGTGTCATTTAGATGGGATTCTTCAGAAGAAGAAGAGATTTCCCACTGCAGCACATCCCATAATACCCTGAGCTGACAGTGGTGTGCAGACTGACAACAAGAGGCTCTTGTTCCTGTGAGGTGTCGGCTGTTGATGCTCGATGAGCTCTTGAACGTCCACGCTCTCTTTAGCTGGAAGGATTAGTGACTTTTATTTTGAAGGACGTGTCTTCACTGATAGAAGTTATTTAGTTCAGAACGTGGAGAACTGAACTGTTCAGTGGGACAACTGAAGAGACAAAGATCCTCTGAGCAGCAGATGCATTAGAAGCTTTTATTGTGAAACCCTGAATAAGAGTTTCACAATAAAAGAAACAACAAGAGTTTCACTGCTTTTATTGTGAAACTCTTGACCCTAAAACTCTTGACAATAAAAGAAACAACAAGAGTTTCACTGCTTTTATTGTGAAACTCTCGACCCTGAAACAGGAATAGCTTCTGTTTCAGGGTCAAGAGTTTCACAATAAAAGCATCCGAGAACAAGCTGGAGTAAGTTGATGAAAGCTCTTCTTCAGACTTCACGGTATAACAGAAGGTTTAGGGTTAGAACCGTTTGAAACTCTTTAAACTGTGGAGATAGTCGTTACAGATGAAAGAAGGCAGCTTCTGAACTGACCTTGAGACAGAATAATGAATGATAATTATGAATGAATGAATGTCCCAACAGGTGCAGCTGGAGCGTCTGCTGGCGCGGCAGATGAGATCCTGCAGGACGCCGCCGTGCAGGAGCGGCTGCAGGCGCTGGACTGGAGGATCCCTCCCAACGCCCTCAAGTACCTCAACGACACCCAGACCACCAACGGGGCCGAGGCCAGAGACCACCCAGGTAGAGGAGGAGGAGGGAAGAGAGGGAGGAGGAGGTGTGAGAAACATGCTCACATATCCTCCTCAACCTCCTCCTGATCTGGTGTCTGAGGCAGAAACATTTATCATTACTAATCTGGAGGTCAAATTTACGTATCTTGAGTTTTTTAATCTATATAAACCAAAGCTATTTACATTTTAGTCTGGAACACACAAATAAATAAAAAGTTGCCAAAAGACAAACTATTTAACCCCCAGAGAACACTCAGTGCTGCCCCTAGTGGCCCCCAGGAGAACACTCAGCGCTGCCCCTAGTGGCCCCCAGGAGAACACTCAGCGCTGCCCCTGTGGCCCCCAGGAGAACACTCAGCGCTGCCCCTGGTGGCCCCCAGGAGAACACTCAGTGCTGCCCCTGGTGGCCCCCAGGAGAACACTCAGTGCTGCCCCTAGTGGCCCCCAGGAGAACACTCAGTGCTGCCCCTAGTGGCCCCCAGGAGAACACTCAGTGCTGCCCCTAGTGGCCCCCAGGAGAACACTCAGCGCTGCCCCTAGTGGCCCCCAGGAGAACACTCAGTGCTGCCCCTAGTGGCCCCCAGGAGAACACTCAGCGCTGCCCCTAGTGGCCCCCAGGAGAACACTCAGCGCTGCCCCCTAGTGGCCCCCAGGAGAACACTCAGCGCTGCCCCTAGTGGCCCCCCAGGAGAACACTCAGTGCTGCCCCTAGTGGCCCCCAGGAGAACACTCAGCGCTGCCCCTAGTGGCCCCCAGGAGAACACTCAGCGCTGCCCCTAGTGGCCCCCAGGAGAACACTCAGTGCTGCCCCTAGTGGCCCCCAGGAGAACACTCAGTGCTGCCCCTAGTGGCCCCCAGGAGAACACTCAGTGCTGCCCCTAGTGGCCCCCAGGAGAACCCCAGCCTCAGTGTTTGGTGTCATAGAGCCTCTGGTGGAGCGTCACGTCTTCGTCTCCAGAGCAGAGAACATAAATAAAAGACGTTCTTCATTATTCAGATCGTTCTTCTCCTCCGGGCCTAATCTCCTGTTCCTCCCTTTCCTCGCTCACCCACTCCGACAGCTCATTATATTGCTGCTCCCACAAATCCCACAATGCACCTGTAATTATCGCGCCCACGCTTGTTTACCTCCAGCCAGTTGCCTGGAGGGGGGAGTCTCTCGCTCTCACTCTCTCTCTCTCTCTCTCTCCTCCCCCTCTTCTTCTCTGCTTTCCGCCCTGTTTTCTTCTTCTTGTCCCTTTTCTTTTTTTCCTGTCATTTCTCATTTATTTTCTTCTACTTCTTGTCCTCTGCCTGTCCTTCATCCCTCCTCCTCCTCCTCCTCCTCCTCCTCCTCCTCTCCCAGAGTATCTCACACTATTTCTTCTTTTATTTTTCATATTCTCTCCACCGAGCCGTGTATACGTCTTATGCACATTATTATTATTATTATCTACGAGAGCATATCAGGGCCATTGTTTGTTTAAAACATAATAATAATAATACAGAGTCTGCGGGCGGGGGCAATATTTCAAGAAATAAATGTACAAGAACCACTTTAATCTCAGAGAATATCACATGTTTATTTCCTGCCTCCCCTGGTTCTGTGTGTTTTCATAAATATGTCACTCGATAGTTTGTTTAGACAACTGTGTTGAGCTGCAGCTGATTAATTAATAATAATTACAGCTTACAGCGTATAGCTTAAAATATGTGAGGATTTGATGCTCTTTTTTTGTCATATTTGACATCAACCTGAATATATTTGGGTTTCAGATGGTGCAATACGTTTAAATTCAGTGTAGAAACATACCTGGTGATTATATGAATGCATTAAAATGATGAAATGCACATTGACGGTCTCGTGTGCTTCTTCCTGCAGACGAGCGGCCCGATCAACCTGCGCGTGGTGAGTCAGAACATGCAGGAGGGAGACCTCCCATTGGGCAAACAGCTAGCCAATGAGCTGAAGCGCCACCACAACCACAACAGCAACAACAACAACAACAACAACAGCAGCAGCACAGACGAGACCAAAACACCAGCAACAGGTTGGTGCCGTTAGCCGGAGAAGCAGCTGTTAGCTCGAGCTTTAAATGAGTTTATAAAGGTTCATATGAACCTCTTTAAATGTGTTTATAAAGGTTCATATGAACCCCTTTAAATGAGTTTATAAAGGTTCATATGAACCCATTTAAATGTGTTTATTAAGGTTCATATGAACCCATTTAAATGTGTTTATAAAGGTTCATATGAACCCATTTAAATGTGTTTATAAAGGTTCATATGAACCCATTTAAATGTGTTTAGTAAGGTTCATATTAACCCATTTAAATGTGTTTATTAAGGTTCATATGAACCCATTTAAATGTGTTTATAAAGGTTCATATGAACCCATTTAAATGTGTTTAGTAAGGTTCATATTAACCTCTTTAAATGTGTTTATAAAGGTTCATATGAACCCATTTAAATGTGTTTATAAAGGTTCATATGAACCCATTTAAATGTGTTTATTAAGGTTCATATGAACCCATTTAAATGTGTTTATTAAGGTTCATATGAACCTCTTTAAATGTGTTTATAAAGGTTCATATGAACCCCTTTAAATGTGTTTAAAAACACTTCCTCCTGCTTCATATGAACCTCTTCGCTGACGACACCGTCCTCTCTCTTTGTCTCCAGAAAACGGGACGTCGCAGCGAGCGTCCAGCAACGCAGAGAAGAAGACCATCAAATCAGAGCCGGAAGACTCCACATAGTGGAGGAAGACTCCACATCGAGGAGGAAGACTCCACATAGTGGAGGAAGACTCCACATCGAGGAGGAAGACTCCACATAGTGCCTCCCGCCTCGCCCAACCATTCTACTCACACTTGACAGTATGCAGTTGTACCCGTCAGTAGATACTAAGCAAGCACAGACACAGTCGAGCCTTAACAACCAACGTTGCCTCATGAATAGCGTTTATTTTTCTTTGATTTCGTCTTTCTGTTTCAAAGGTATTCGCCAAAGCACCTGGAGAGCATGAGAAGCTCCTCGGTGCTCTGCAGGTCTTTGTCTGTGGGTTTACTGTTAGAGGTACAGTACACGCTAGAGGTACTGTTTGTGTTCTTGTGTTTTTATCCGTGTCCTCCAGGTTGCAGGCTCAGACGAGATAAAGCGTCGCTGCACATCTTCAGCGTCTCGGTGACTCTTGATATGACGACGCGTAGCCGCTCAGTGCACCTTTAAAACTGAAGCTGCAGTCTAAAGGTTTAAACACCAAACTTGACCAACACTAGCGGTGTAACATGTTGGTCCAGACGGAAATATCTGGTTAAATATTAGATGGATTTCCATGAATGTTGTTGCAGACATTCATGCCCCTCAGAGGATGAACCCTTCAGACTTCTTCTGCAGCGCCACATGCAGCTCAAAGCTTATACTTAACCAGTGAAAGATCTCGACATCTGCATTCAGACGTTCATGTCGATCACAACATGAAAGGTATAAATTTAATGAAGTCAAAACTCATCTGTTTAATTCTTTAGTTTATGACCAAATACCTGCAAAACAAAAGGCATCGGCGCGCCAAATCCACAGTTGCTAGCATGCTAACTAAGAAGGTGACCTCGGTAAAAAACATCATTTAGCTTCAACTCAATGCAGACTCTGCACTTTAAGTCTTATTAGAATCAATCTCAGCTCCTAAAGGTAGGGGCAAGAGGAGGGTGTACAGGAGCCTTGTGGCCTCTGCTATTGGTCTGGAGAGGACAAGTGGGCGGAGCCCGCCGGAGGCCGAGCCCACCGCTTCATCCCACTTTGTAATCTAGGTAAACGCTGCCGTTGGAGCCAAACCACGCGTCTGCAAACAGAGAATTTCAGGAATAGATGTGTGTTTTCTATTAGAAGTGATCCAACACGCTTAAATATAAAATATAAAAAGATTGCAGATATGTGTTTTTTTTACAGCCCTCCCCAAAAAGATAAAATAAAGAAAAAGCTAAACTCCTGTGTGTTAGCATCTGTACATAGAAGCGTGATAGCTAATCAGCTAGCTAACTAACTAGCCCGACCTCTCACCAGGGTTCCTTCGTCTGTACCTTCGCTGTAGACGTTTGGTGTCGATGTGTTTCTGTTTGTAAAAGAACACTTTAGTGTCATGAGGAACAAACAAGTGTGTGTAGAACCTGCTCTACATGATGCTAACGTTGATTAGCTTAGCTCCTAACAGTGTCTACTCACGTGATGGCCATCGTGCATATTGCTGTTTAGAGGTAGAACATGATAAGTGTCCACTGTGTTTCTGTGTAAATACGTCCGTGTGGTCTCAGCCCTCCCTCAGATAGTTTAGTCTCACGCAGACCAATGCAATATTTATGTGAGTAATAAGTCTATTTGCATATATATATGGATCATTGTATCATCTGTCTGAACTGTTGTCTCTCTCTGTATTTAAAGCATTGTGCTCTCCATGAGTTGTTTTGTTGTTCTGGTTTGTGGTGGTCTAGTTTGCTAAAGCTAAAACCAGCTGGTGCATTCTGGGAGACCCGGTGGTCTGATCCCTGTTCTCCTCACTGTTCTGGTAAAGTGATAGGTTAGCTTCACCTCGTTATGCACCTGTTTTTTAAACACTAATATATTTTATTTGTTATACAGCACATGAACATTAAACTTTATTTTTTTTAACTCTATGGTGAGGTGCGTTCTGTGATCAATGTGGAACGACTCTGAAGGGGCCTTTGAGCAAGGCGGGGAAGCCCCGCCCCTTATTGGAGGAGGAAGCCCCGCCCCTTATTGGAGGAGGAAGCTCCGCCTCTTATTGGACGAGGAAGTGGTTCAGCTTCCTCTAAAGGAGCTTCTCTGTCTTCTTCTCAGTCTTTCTTCTTCTGGTTTTCTTCTCTGTCTTGTCTTCTTGTTGTCTTTTTTCTTCTTTCTTCTTCTTCTTCTTCTTCTTCTTCTTCTTCTTCACAGATGAATCTCTTCGCGGACACATTTGCATCCACGTCACATCAACACATTGTGAAACCGGCTGATGAGTCACTCTGACGCAGGTCCTTTTCACAGACTTCCCATCATGCTCTCTACTCCCTGCATACACACACACACACACACACACACACACACACACACACACACACACACTGGTTGTCCTGCTTGGCGCTCAAACGGCCTCCCCTCCTCCTCCTCCTCCTCCTCCTCCTCTTCCTCCTCCAGTGCAAGTCACTGATGGTGATGATGATGATGTGTTGCCGGGGCAACGGCTGGAGGTGGGCGGCTCCACGGGCGGTGGGCGGAAGCCAGCCGCTAAGCAGCGTGGGAGGGATGTGCCGAGCGCACCCATCACCCTGTTTCTAGCAGGAAGCTGAGACGGTGTGGGAGTCGCTGAATTATCGCCTCTCCTCCCTGCAGCTTCGTTAGGCATCGCCTTGCTCGCCTCCTCTTTCCTCCCTTCCTCCCTTCCTTCCTTCGTTTCCTGGCTCTCTGCTCGCTGCATGCAGAGACAATGCAGCTGCTCAACTTTTGAGATGTGCTGTTAGTTTTACAGAAGGTTCAGTCTCACACCTTTATTTTTATCACACTAAATGTATCTTAAGACTTAAAAAACAAGTCACAGGACAGAGAAGGATACTTAAATAGTTTTTAAGGATAAAGAGGATGGAGATCACTGTCACACATGTATAGAATTACACCAACATACAGATGAGACATGATCTGCTTGAATAACACAACATGCATAACGTATTATGAATAGTATTGCACATATTACACATTAAACAAAATGTTAAATATAGCTCATGCCCAAGCTTCATGCACATAAGAAAAGCGCTATATAAATTAAATGCATTATTATTATTATTATTATTATTATTATTATTATATTGTGTCCTCATAGTGAAGCAACAACAGGCTGATAATCTCACTCATAACTGCAAAAAAAGATTTTTTTTATTATTTTAATTGGGGATTCCTGTAAAATAACCGTCAAACTTTTGTGGGAATCCCCCTTTATTCTTGACCTGGTTACATGGAAATGAGAGTTTCAACTTGATGAATGTTTCATGTTCCAAGGGAGGCATTATTTATTACTCAGCCTGAGTTTGTTTGTTTTATCCTTCCTGGAGCTCCAGGTGGGTGGAGTTTACCGAGATTGAGATAAAGTCAGATAACAGTTGGGAGCCAGAAGTGATATGAAGCGGTGTATAAAATACTTTCCAGTGAGTAATATCTGTTGTAGGTCATTGTTTTAGACATGGCGTCAAACTCCACCCACCTAGGCCGCAAAAGAGGTCAAAACAAACATGCCGTGTGACTCTCATGAGGAAGGATAACGTCTGATTCATGGAGCTCTCGACCTGACGGCCTATGAAGGGCCCATTGTTCAAGAAATGTGAAAACTAGCTCTCAACATACCAATTAAAAAGTAAAATATCTGCAGAGTGGGCACATGTTTTCTATACATATAACCAGAGAGAAAAACAAAGCTCCATTCATGTAATAAAACAATATGTTATAACGGATCACTGGTATTTGAGGGTCTTTTTGTAACCTCTCACCGGTTTCTGTACTGGTTCATGTGGTCTGATCTTTAACGTTTCCACCAGCAGATGGCGCTGTCGCTTTGTTATTAAGCAGTCTGAATATGTGCTGTACCTAGATAGCTCACATGGGGTCAGAGGAAGACAACACATGATGATCTGTGCTGCTCAGTGGGGGTTTGCAGTTATACTGACTCACTATTGTATTATAATATAATAAGGACTGACATTAACACAGCACAAACATGTGTGACAGCAGCAGCATTTTTTTAACCCTTATATCCCACACATTTTTATATTTTTCTGGTAGTAATGTTGTTTTCTGCATTTTTATTCCACTATAATAGTATTATTGTAGCACTTAATTGGATATGTCATATACTTTACTATGATATCTCCTCTTTAAACTCTAATTTAGGTTTGCTTTGGTTCTATAATGTCTCATGTAAACTGTTAAAAATAAGTAAAAAATCCTTAAAAACATTATAAAAGTATGTATATTATTCATATTTGCTATAAAATGGCCATTGACTGTGGAATCTGATGGATCAAACAGTCTAAACAGGAAGCGAGGATATTCTGATGATTGACAGTCCGCTCGGCCAATCAGGTGCCGGGGATGCGTTCGCTCCTCCAATCACAACGGCCGTTGCGTGACAGGTAGGCCGGACTCCACCCAGGAGCGCTCTCCGCCGTTCATTCACCGGAGAACCGTTACTCGGCCGAGAGAAGCCGACAGTCGTCACATAAATTACATTACCACGGGATTGAAATGTTACATTTCCGGTCCTCGGTGCTGCTGAAGGAGTTGTTCCACACGCAGCTCAGGCGCCCGCTGGCCGCGCGGGTCGGCGCGCCGCCCGCCGCCGCCGGCCGCTGCAGCCGCGCCGGTCCGGACGGGAGGGCCGGCGCGAGGGGCTTCTGCTCCAAGGGCGACGGCCACAGCGAAGCCGCGACGGAGGCCGCGACGGAGAAGTGAGTGCACCCAGGTGTTAGCCGGCTCCACCGTCAGGCAACCGGCAATTTACTGCAGCCTAAATGTACGGGATGCATTCCTGAAAGTTAGCTTTTTATAATGCATTATGTCCATATTCACTTACAGAATTAATGCCGAATTAAAGAACGGCTTCTAAATATACCTTGTGGTTAAAAGTGTTGTTTTGTGTCGCATGACGTTTACAAGCAAGGCCTGTTTTAAAATGTGAATCACATCAAAGCTCCACGCAAATGCGTAGTGTAGTTCCATTGTCGGACACGCGTGCTCCTTCTCAGTCGTTCCCATATAATTCACGCCGGTGCTCCAGAGGGATGGACGCATGTCGGAGGACAGCATCCGCTCAGACTGAGCTGCAGGACAACGGTCACAGTGAGGCACGTGACCTGCAGCAGCCTGCCGTGACCTGCTGAGGCCAGCAGCTTCTGCACAACACATAATATGCATATTTAATATGCATCAAGCCTCAACTCAGAGCCTCATGAAGGCCAGTCCTCAATGAACCAGTTGTTGTTATTGTGGATGTAATCGGATCATTATGTATTAGGTTCATAATCTATTATAACATTGTTATGTCTCCTATGTAACTTTGCTTGCTGCTGCCACAAACACATTTCCGCCTGGGGATGCATTAGTCTAATATATTATATGATGTATAACCAGCTAATATTCTGCCAACCTGAATGAACTCATCAGATTATTTAGTAATGACAGTAATGAGTGTTCAGCAGGATGAGTCTGTGATGATTGACAGGTCTCAGGTTAAAAGCATTGATGACATCATCACTCTGACATCAGTTATGACGATGATCCACTTTGTTGGATTGTTTTTGGAATGTTTGCCTCAACAGCTGCAACAAGAAAACATAATTTTATGAATGATTGTGACCAAAACAATCAATTAACACAATTGGAGAATAAATCAGCAATAACAGTCAGATGACCTGATCCTTGTTATTGAACCATGACGTGACTCATAATGATGTTGAAGTGATCTTATAGCATGTAGAGCTACTTTATTATTTCATTATCAGTTCATGCTGATTATTTATTGTTTTATAGTTTTCAGAGCCCATCTTCAGCTTTCTTTGGCCGATAGAGCAAAACAAAAAAATATCCTTTTAATATTGTATAAGGAGGGAGAAAATCAAATATCACAATATTTATGACCAAATACTTCGATATCGATAAAAAGTCAACAAATGATTTATCGATTATAAAAAAATAACTGTCAGATTAATGAAGAGAGAATAAAGATACAGACAGATAAATATAGTTTAACACAAAACTGAAGTGATGCAGATAAGTTATATAACTATAACATTAAATACACGATGATCAAATAGTGAAACACTAAATAAACAACACGAGTCGTCACAGTTGAGACGACAGATGAAAGAGTTAGAAGAGAATCCACAGACTCAGAAGATAACGGTTAAAGTGAATGAATCGTTACGTTAACGGCCCCGAGGCCCCGAGGCCCCGGGGCCCCGAGGCCCCGGAGCCCCGAGGCCCCGGAGCCCCGAGGCCCCGGAGCCCCGAGGCCCCGAGGCCCCGAGGCCCCGGAGCCCCGAGGCCCCGGAGCTCCGGAGCCCCAGAGCACCAGCCTGGTTAACGGATCCTCCTAACCGGTCATCCACAGAGATGCTGGAGGGGCTGCAGCCTCTCTAGTGTCAGAGGCCTCCTCTCTCCTCTCTCCTGCCTCCTCTCTCCTCTCTCCTCTCTCCTCTCTCCTCTCTCCTCCCTCCTGCCTCCTCTCTCCTGTCTCCTCTCTCCTGTCTCCTCTCTCCTCTCTCCTCTCTCCTCTCTCCTGCCTCCTCTCTCCTCCCTCCTGCCTCCTCTCTCCTCCCTCCTGCCTCCTCTCTCCTCCCTCCTCTCTTCCACCAGAGATGCTGGAGGGGCTGCAGCCTCTCTGGTGTCAGATGCATTTCATTTATAAAGCGCTTTTCTTATGTGCATGAAGCTTGGGCATGATTATCATGTTGTTTATTGATCACATGATTATCATGTTGTTTATTGATCACATGATTATCATGTTGTTTATTGATCACATGATTATCATGTTGTTTATGGATCACATGAGGATCATGTTGTTTATTGATCACATGATTATCATGTTGTTTATGGATCACATGAGGATCATGTTGTTTATTGATCACATGATTATCATGTTGTTTATGGATCACATGATTATCATGTTGTTTATGGATCACATGAGGATCATGTTGTTTATGGATCACATGATTATCATGTTGTTTATGGATCACATGAGGATCATGTTGTTTATGGATCACATGATTATCATGTTGTTTATTGATCACATGAGGATCAGTGGTTTATTGATCACATGAGGATCAGTGGATTATTGATCACATGAGGATCAGTGGTTTATTGATCACATGAGGATCAGTGGTTTATTGATCACATGAGGATCAGTGGATTATTGATCACATGAGGATCATGTTGTTTATTGATCTCATGAGGATCAGTGGTTTATTGATCACATGAGGATCAGTGGATTATTGATCCCTGCAGCTCTACACACAGTGACATACTAAGTTAAACACATGTTCTTGTAATTGTTCATGTGATGGAGACACACATGAACAGTTAACTTCACCTCTGTGAACAAAGTGAGCGTTGACTCACAGCTGATGTTATAATGATGTAATGATGTCATAATGATGAGACCAGCTGCTGCCTGACGGCCTCACCAGAGACTCACAGCCTCTTTGTGCTCGTCCTGCTCCAACACTGAAGCACAGCCTGAATCCTCCACGAAACTCAAAGTTCACTCGCTTGTTTCCTTGTTTCCAATTCGGAGGGACAGGAAATGCATTGTTTGCACAGCATTGTGGGTGTTTTTGGAGCGCTGAGGACCCTGGAAGGCGTCCAACAGGAAGTGGACGGCGTTGCATCGACTCGGCTGCTTCTCACTCCTTAACTTCTGTTTTCTTGTTTATTTACACGATGCTTCTGTCACATTCAGTTTATTGTTGTTGTTGTTGTTGTGTTGATGCTCTGCTGGACATGTTACTAATTCAGTATTATTCCCTCTGCACACTCTCTCCCTCTTGTTGATCTGCTTGCTTTGCCTTTGTAAGTATGTTTCTGTTTTTATTTTAGTTCTAGTGTTTTCTTCACTTGTTTTCAGTAGAAGTAGAAGGTTTTTCTGCAGAAAGCCGATAACTGCTTCCACTTTGCCGTGACCTCACTTCCTCCCAGCGCTGCGCTTGACCCCCCCCCCCCCCCCCCCCCCCCTCTCACACACACACACACACACTCTCTCTGATGTGTATTCCTTCCTCACCAGCAGACATCCTCCTCCATTAATGAGGCCAACAAGCCATGAGAAAGTTGCAGGTTGAAACAACGATGCTCTGTAATAATAATATTAATAATTCTGCGTCCACACTCGAGTTGGAAAGTCAGGAATTTGACTCCACACATTTTAAACATTGTCTGAACCCATTGAGGATTCCTGACTTTCTGACTCTGAGTAACTGGTCCAGTGTTTCCTCTGCAGTATCCTGCAGCAGCGCTGAGGAAGACAAACAGAATCACATTTATTTATTTACTCTGCATTCATATGTGGACTCTTGAAGGCTGCGTCGTATCGACCAATCACGTCGGAGCGTGCGGTCAACAGGAAGGCGCTCCCGTTGATAATCTCCAGAGATATAAAATATAAATATAAACCCTGAAAGACGGGACTGAGGGTTCAGAGATCACATAAAATCACACAGAGAAGTGGTTTAAGGGTTCCACTGGTGCTCCTCATGTGACGTCCCATGAAACGCCCGGCAGCCATCACGGTTCAGTTTATTGGTGTGGCGATGGATCTGCTGCTGAGTGACTCAGAGGAAACGCTGAACGTCTGAAGCACAAGCCGCTAGATTTCTGCTCTCCGTGTTCAGCCGCCTGACGACTAAAGCTTTACCTTCAGACATCCTCTCCTAGCACGCAGGCCAGTGTCCCATGATGCATTGCAGGACAGAGCACCCAGAGCTTTGCACAAATCCAATTTGGTGTTGGTATGAATCATAGCAGAGAGCCTGCTGTGAGCCGTCTACTAACCTTCCTCCCAGACGCGTGGAAGCTTGGAATAGCAGCCAGCGAGCAAACCAGCTGATCCAAGCACCAGATGTTAAATCACAGCGAGGACGCCCCGCGGCAGTAGTATGGACGGTACACGTTCACGTGTGCACGCAACGTGCACACGTGAACGTGTACCAGCTATACTACTCGCTGCCGGTTCCTCAGCCTCGTGCAACGAGCTGAGCGGGCGAGCGTCTCCTCCCAGCTGTGAGGCTTTCATTCGGCCGAGTGGTTTCACACCGAGACGCGACGGAGACGCTCGTGTTGCTTTATTCACCCAAAACAAAACAACAAGGAAGTGAAGCAAAAGACCCCAAGGGGCTGCTTTGCATGCTGGTCCCTGTCAGCTGCTCCCTGGCTGCTATTCCAGCGTTGCAGTGGCCTCATGGCTCATTGAGATGAGTCCAGTGAGGTCATGTGTTCCAGACCCTTGTCACTGCTTCTCCCTCTCTCCTCTGCTGCAGCTCCCTCCATGTCCGCAGGACGAGTTGTTCTCACTTCTGCGTGGTGTGTTCTCTTCTTGTCGTTCTCTCCTGCAGGAGAAGGAAAGCCGGCATCCTGCCCAGCCTGGAGGACCTGCTCTTCTACACCATCGCAGAGGGCCAGGAGAAGATCCCCGCGCACAAGTTCACCACCGTGAGTCCTCAGGATCTACAAGCAGGGTTCAACCTGGAGAAGTCATGGAATTCTAAAATGGTTATTTCCAGGCCTAGAAAAGTCCTTGAAAAAAGTAAAACCCAAACAGTTTAGTAAAAGTCATGTAAATGTGTTATATTCATGTGTTCATGACGTTCATTTACGCTGAGTTTGAAATAATGAATATGCTTTTAAAAGAAAGACTCAAAATATAAGCAGGCATACATACAGGCATCTATATAAATGTTTATTCTTTTAATCAAACTATTGTCTCATTCATTTGAGTCATTTAAGGTTTACTGTATGCTTTGTATTCTCATTGTTAGTTTAAATACTACATTTACTCACTTTTTACTGTTTACACCCAGATTTCACTAAATGTTTGTCATGGACATTTGGTTTAAAGTCATGGAAAAGTCATGGAAACCCATTGGTCAGAATGTGTATGAACCCAATATGACAGCTTGAGGATTTATTTTTGTCAGACTGTGTTAAAAAAATAAGAAAGACATTATCCTTTATTAATCCGCTTGGGGAAATTCTTCTCTGCATGTGACCATCCTTGGTTAGGGAGCAGCTGGGGGTTCAGTGTCTCAGGGACATGAGACATGTGGACTATGGGGGGAACTGGGGATCGAGCCGGCTACCTTACGACCACTCATCCCCCTGAGCTACAGCCGCCCCTAACCATGATGTTCCCCCTCTTCCTCCTCCTCTTCCTCCTCTGCAGGCCCTTAAAGCCACGGGGCTCCGCACAGGAGACCCCCGGCTGAAGGAATGCATGGAGATGCTGAAGATGACCGTGAAGACGACCTCTGACGGAGCGCTGGACCGGCACCTCTTCAAAAAGTAGCTTCACTTGATCTTTTCTTGTTACATTGATGTTGCTGATGTTGGGAGGTTGCTGCCAACATGTTGAGTGTATTATAGCAACTCTCTGTGAGGGCTCAGCATGAATGTTCCATCAGATCAGGAGGATATTTAATGCAGGTCAGAGCTGCAGGAGTGAATTATTCATCCCTCCTCCGTTTGCACGTCAGCATCTCGTTGAGGTTTTCATCCATTGAAGAACACGAGAACAACACATGAAACACGATGTGGCATTTTTAACCGTGAGCGTGATGCTGGATCTGGTTCTAGTGGCTGATAGTCACAGCTCACAGAGTGACCTTTCAGTGCACGTTTCTCCTCAAAGAGCACGTGCAGCCTGAGCGCTGTGGACGATGACGCCGTCAGAGGAAGCTCGTGAAGCTGCGGCATGCGAGCGCTCAGCAGGATGAGTCAGACCCCGCCCCCTCCTGGCCGGCGGCCATCACACCCGCTCCTCTGGGCGTATTTATAGCTCGGCCTCACAGACGAGCGCGTGACGGGCGTGTGCTTCCTCTGCTGGGATCCCACGCCACGGGGATTAACCAAAGCTCTGCTGCCGCCGCACGCCGCGTGTCGCTATCTGCTGCTTAGCGCTGCAGTGGATCATGGGATACGCGTGTTGGTTCTCTGCCGTTCTCTGTACTCTGCTCTCGCCGCATGCCGGAGGAAACGTTGGTTCAAACAAAGGAGCAGAAACAATAACGCCACTGAAGCAGAAAAGCAGCTTCTGATCACAGGATGAGGGAGAGAGCAGATGTCTCACGGTGGCAGCTGGTGGGAAGAGCTGCAGCTCAGCTGCTGCAGCCAGAGGCAGGACGCACTGTGATAGTCACTTTTATTCATTTCAATATATTAACGTAAATACAAAAATGAGGTTTGTCTTTTTGGAAGGTAGGACTGAAGAACATAGAAGGGTGGCTAAAACGGCCTTTACCAGAATCCCCACAATTGTGTTTATTAGGGGACACATCGTTAGCGCCACCAGGCCTCAAAGCAGAGGTTAGACTCACTAACAGGTTTCATGTTGGTACCAGGCCTCAAAGCAGAGGTTAGACTCACTAACAGGTTTCATGTTGGTACCAGGCCTCAAAGCAGAGGTTAGACTCACTAACAGGTTTCATGTTGGTACCAGGCCTCAAAGCAGAGGTTAGACTCACTAACAGGTTTCATGTTGGTACCAGGCCTCAAAGCAGAGGTTAGACTCACTAACAGGTTTCATGTTGGTACCAGGCCTCAAAGCAGAGGTTAGACTCACTAACAGGTTTCATGTTGGTACCAGGCCTCAAAGCAGAGGTTAGACTCACTAACAGGTTTCATGTTGGTACCAGGCCTTAAAGCAGAGGTTAGACTCACTAACAGGTTTCATGTTGGTACCAGGCCTTAAAGCAGAGGTTAGACTCACTAACAGGTTTCATGTTGGTACCAGGCCTTAAAGCAGAGGTTAGACTCACTAACAGGTTTCATGTTGGTACCAGGCCTCAAAGCAGAGGTTAGACTCACTAACAGGTTTCATGTTGGTACCAGGCCTTAAAGCAGAGGTTAGACTCACTAACAGGTTTCATGTTGGTACCAGGCCTTAAAGCAGAGGTTAGACTCACTAACAGGTTTCATGTTGGTACCAGGCCTTAAAGCAGAGGTTAGACTCACTAACAGGTTTCATGTTGGTACCAGGCCTTAAAGCAGAGGTTAGACTCACTAACAGGTTTCATGTTGGTACCAGGCCTTAAAGCAGAGGTTAGACTCACTAACAGGTTTCATGTTGGTACCAGGCCTCAAAGCAGAGGTTAGACTCACTAACAGGTTTCATGTTGGTACCAGGCCTCAAAGCAGAGGTTAGACTCACTAACAGGTTTCATGTTGGTACCAGGCCTCAAAGCAGAGGTTAGACTCACTAACAGGTTTCATGTTGGTACCAGGCCTCAAAGCAGAGGTTAGACTCACTAACAGGTTTCATGTTGGTACCAGGCCTCAAAGCAGAGGTTAGACTCACTAACAGGTTTCATGTTGGTACCAGGCCTCAAAGCAGAGGTTAGACTCACTAACAGGTTTCATGTTGGTACCAGGCCTCAAAGCAGAGGTTAGACTCACTAACAGGTTTCATGTTGGTACCAGGCCTCAAAGCAGAGGTTAGACTCACTAACAGGTTTCATGTTGGTACCAGGCCTCAAAGCAGAGGTTAGACTCACTAACAGGTTTCATGTTGGTACCAGGCCTTAAAGCAGAGGTTAGACTCACTAACAGGTTTCATGTTGGTACCAGGCCTCAAAGCAGAGGTTAGACTCACTAACAGGTTTCATGTTGGTACCAGGCCTTAAAGCAGAGGTTAGACTCACTAACAGGTTTCATGTTGGTACCAGGCCTTAAAGCAGAGGTTAGACTCACTAACAGGTTTCAGAAGAGCTCACAGAGTCTCAAACTCATGACAGATTTGGCTGCCTTTGAAAATATGATTGCCACTGTGATAGTTTACTAATACAGGCTCTCTCCTGCCTCCTGCCTCCTGTCTCCTGTCTCCTGTCTCCTGTCTCCTGCCTCCTGCCTCCTGCCTCCTGCCTCCTGCCTCCTCTCCCCTGCCTCCTCTCCCCTGCCTCCTGTCTCCTGCCTCCTGCCTCCTCTCCCCTGCCTCCTCTCCCCTGCCTCCTGCCTCCTGTCTCCTCTCCCCTGCCTCCTCTCTCCTGCCTCAGGTGTGTGCAGAGCAACATCGTGTTGCTCACGCAGGCCTTCAGGAAGAAGTTCGTCATCCCAGACTTCCAGTCCTTCTGCGGCCACATGGACGAGCTCTACAACAACGCCAAAACCATGTCTGGAGGGCAGGTGAGTGAGGCCACGCCCCCTTGTGTGGAGGGCAGGTGAGTGAGGCCACGCCCCCTTGACCCTGACTGTCAACCCCTGTGCTGCAGGTGGCCGACTACATCCCCCAGCTGGCCCGCTTCAGCCCCGACCTGTGGGCCGTGTCGCTGTGCACGGTGGACGGACAGAGGTTCGTCTTTTTGTTTTTTAAAACACGACACGTTCACATGTTCACATGTTCACACGTTCACATGTTCACATGTTCACATGTTCACATGTTCACATGTTCCTCCTCCTCCTCCTCAGGCACACTGTCGGCGACACCAAGGTTCCCTTCTGCCTGCAGTCGTGCGTGAAGCCGCTGAAGTACGCCATCGCCGTGCACGACCACGGCACCGAGTACGTGCACCGCTTCATCGGCAAGGAGCCCAGCGGCCTGCGCTTCAACAAGCTCTTCCTCAACGAGGAAGGTGAGGAGGAACCTTCTCCTCTCCACGCGCCTGCAGCCCAGAGTCAGGCGGCACAAGCAGTCTGCACCGACTAAACACACAAATATATAGAAATACACATTAAAAACATTATCTGTCTGTACATATCATATTTGTAGTTATAGTTTAGTTATTGTGGAATTGCATGCAAGCATTCAGTATTGATTCTGTCTGGCTGCATCTAAAGTATTAGATATATATATATATATATATTATATTATTATTTTCATCAGTTGATGGAGGACACCTCCATGTAGGTCATTTCCTCTCTTTGTCGTTATCTAACAGCAGATTATATTCCATCTGTTTATTTTGAGATGTTTTTTATTTTTTTAAGCATTGTCCTGTTGCATAAGGGGATTAGAACCCAGAGGGGAGAACCGCTCTCTGTGCTCCTCGTTTGGATAATGTGAAGTGAACTACCTCGTTATGTTGAGGATCTTCTCATGAATGAGTTATTTCTGACCCTCCAGACGTTTGTTTCTCTGCTTCTCTTGGTCTCCTGCAGATAAACCACACAACCCGATGGTGAACGCTGGAGCCATCGTGTGCACCTCGCTCATCAAGGTGAGCTGCTCTCCTTTCAGAAAGACCTTCCACACTTCTGAGGAGATATGAGATTAGGGATGTAGTCACGCTGGAGGAGATTACATCAGAAGCTCCTCTAGCCCTCAGACACGCAGCAGCTCCTCCTGCTGGCTGCAGAGGGAACATCAGTTGAGTTCTCATGACTCTGGTCTCCGCTGCTTCTCATCCTGATGAAAGATGCTTTACTTTGAATGTATAATGAATTAAAGTGTCGTTAAAGACTGGAGCCTTTACATGGCAGGACCTTCTGTTATTGTTATGTTTATCAGAATTACAGCTGTCACCATTATGTCTTATATAAATACACAGGATCTGATGTATATCGTAGTACTAGTACACGACTACATGAGGAAGTACATATTGTCTCCTGTTTCACAGAAAAAATACACTTTAAGTTCTCTCAGCTATAAGAAAACTTCTTCTTCCTCTTCTTCATCTTCTTCTTCTCCTTCTTCTTCTCCATCTTCTTCCTCTTCATCTTCGTCATCTTCTTCTTATCCTCCTCCTCCTTCTTCCTCTTCCTCTTCTCCATCTTCTCCCTCTTCTTCTTCTTCTTCTTCTTCTTCTTCTTCTTCTTCTTCTTCTTCTTCTCCTCCTTCCTCTTCCTCTTCTTCTCCATCTTCTCCCTCTTCCTCCTCCTCCTCCTTCTCCTCCTTCTTCTCCTCCTCCTTCCTCTTCCGCTTCTTCTCCATCTTCTCCCTCTTCCTCCTTCTCCTCCTTCTTCTCCTCCTCCTCCTCCTCCTCCTCCTTCTCCTCCTTCTTCTTCCTCTTCTTCTTCTTCTTCTTCTTCTTCTTCTTCTTCTTCTTCTCCTCCTCCTCCCTCTTCCTCTTCTTCTCCATCTTCTCCCTCCTCCTCCTCCTTCTCCTCCTTCTTCTTCCTCTTCTTCTTCTTTATGAAATGAGACTGTTCCTTTCAAGCTGCTCGTGTGGTTTCATGTGTTGTCATATTTTACAGCGTTAGGATCTTTGTAACCACGGCAACAGGTCAATGACGTTGGTAATTTTTCTTTCTTAACATAATTTCCTCTCTGGTCTGGAGTTGTGACGAGCTTCTAGTTCACGTGGCTGTTTATGAATGCTTCCACACTTTTCACCTGATGAACGTCTTTGTGTTTATGTTTGTATTTACATCTTTAGATTAAATGTAGATGCTTACTTTAAAAATGTACAGTAGTTAATAAAACCTTTAAATCTGTGATTTAGCATCAATATGATTAATATAATGAAATAATATGACATCATGTGACTCATCAGCTTCCTTAAACACTGTTGAGATATATAATAATATAATATAATATAGATGTAATCAATAAATAAAGAGACGTTTCATCTGAGGCCCAAACTAATGGAATGAAGAGCAGAAACATAAATATTGATCCAGTGATTTATTGTTGAACAGAATTGTCCAATAATAGCTCAACAAAGTTGGATCCTACGTTTCCCACAATGCAACAGGCCCACTTGTCACCTTAAATAAAACAACTCACCTGTCCTCTCTGCTCTCACGACTTTACCTCGAGGAAACTTAGTAATAATAATAATAATAATAATAAACATGTTTTCTTTGAGTGGATTAACAGTTTTATTTCACCTCCACATCTCTAGCTCCTCCCTCATTTCTAGCTCCTCCCACATATCTAGCTCCTCCCACATATCTAGCTCCTCCCACCTCTACTCATGATGGTTTGATTGGTCCCATAACGGATGAGCAGTAGTTTAACGATAGTGCTTTTATTATTATACATGTATTTAAAATAATAAATGACATTTATTACTGTGTTCCAGCAAGGGGCGAGCAACGCAGAGAAGTTTGATTATGTGAGTATTCATCTTTTTATTTTTATATATATATATTATATCATCATTACTGGTGATTAAAGCTTAAAAACTAAGATTATTATTATTAATAAATTAATCCTCATATGAATGAACTTCCTCTGCAGGTCATGAACTTCATGAACAAACTGGCAGGAAACGAGTACGTCGGCTTCAGCAACGCCACGTGAGTCAATCCTCTTATTGATTATTAATATCAGATGATCGATTAGTGCTGAGGAGAGGAAACCAGTGAGGAAACCAGTGAGGAGAGGAAACCAGTGAGGAAACCAGTGAGGAGAGGAAACTAGTGAGGAAACCAGTGAGGAGAGGAAACCAGTGAGGAAACCAGTGAGGAAACCAGTGAGGAGAGGAAACCAGTGAGGAAACCAGTGAGGAGAGGAAACTAGTGAGGAAACCAGTGAGGAGAGGAAACCAGTGAGGAAACCAGTGAGGAAACCAGTGAGGAGAGGAAACCAGTGAGGAAACCAGTGAGGAGAGGAAACCAGTGAGGAGAGGAAACCAGTGAGGAAACCAGTGAGGAGAGGAAACTAGTGAGGAGAGGAAACCAGTGAGGAAACCAGTGAGGAGAGGAAACCAGTGAGGAGAGGAAACCAGTGAGGAAACCAGTGAGGAGAGGAAACCAGTGAGGAGAGGAAACCAGTGAGGAAACCAGTGAGGAGAGGAAACTAGTGAGGAAACCAGTGAGGAGAGGAAACCAGTGAGGAAACCAGTGAGGAAACCAGTGAGGAGAGGAAACCAGTGAGGAAACCAGTGAGGAGAGGAAACCAGTGAGGAGAGGAAACCAGTGAGGAAACCAGTGAGGAGAGGAAACTAGTGAGGAAACCAGTGAGGAGAGGAAAGCAGTGAGGAAACCAGTGAGGAGAGGAAACCAGTGAGGAAACCAGTGAGGAGAGGAAACTAGTGAGGAAACCAGTGAGGAGAGGAAACCAGTGAGGAAACCAGTGAGGAAACCAGTGAGGAGAGGAAACTAGTGAGGAAAGCAGTGAGGAGAGGAAACTAGTGAGGAAACCAGTGAGGAGAGGAAACCAGTGAGGAAAGCAGTGAGGAAACCAGTGAGGAGAGGAAACCAGTGAGGAAACCAGTGAGGAGAGGAAACTAGTGAGGAAACCAGTGAGGAGAGGAAACCAGTGAGGAAACCAGTGAGGAAACCAGTGAGGAGAGGAAACTAGTGAGGAAAGCAGTGAGGAGAGGAAACTAGTGAGGAAACCAGTGAGGAGAGGAAACCAGTGAGGAAAGCAGTGAGGAAACCAGTGAGGAGAGGAAACCAGTGAGGAAACCAGTGAGGAGAGGAAACTAGTGAGGAAACCAGTGAGGAAAGCAGTGAGGAAACCAGTGAGGAGAGGAAACCAGTGAGGAAACCAGTGAGGAGAGGAAACCAGTGAGGAAACCAGTGAGGAGAGGAAACCAGTGAGGAAACCAGTGAGGAGAGGAAACTAGTGAGGAGAGGAAACCAGTGAGGAGAGGAAACCAGTGAGGAAACCATTGAGGAGAGGAAACCAGTGAGGAGAGGAAACCAGTGAGGAAACCAGTGAGGAAGCCAGTGAGGAAGCCAGTGAGGAAACCAGTGAGGAGAGAAAACCAGTGAGGAAACCAGTGAGGAGAGGAAACCAGTGAGGAGAGGAAACCAGTGAGGAAACCAGTGAGGAAGCCAGTGAGGAAGCCAGTGAGGAAACCAGTGAGGAGAGAAAACCAGTGAGGAAACCATTGAGGAGAGGAAACCAGTGAGGAGAGGAAACCAGTGAGGAGAGGAAACCAGTGAGGAGAGGAAACTAGAGAGGAAACCAGTGAGGAAGCCAGTGAGGAAGCCAGTGAGGAAGCCAGTGAGGAGAGGAAACTAGAGAGGAAACTAGAGAGGAAACCAGTGAGGAAACCAGTGAGGAGAGGAAACCAGTGAGGAGAGGAAACTAGAGAGGAAACCAGTGAGGAAGCCAGTGAGGAAGCCAGTGAGGAAGCCAGTGAGGAGAGGAAGGATCTCAGCGTCCTCTCCTTGTGTCCCAGGTTCCAGTCGGAGCGAGAGTCTGGAGACAGGAACTTTGCCATCGGCTACTACCTGAAGGAGAAGAAGGTGAGGTCAAAGGTCACGCAGCCTCACGTTGTTTGCTCTGCTGTGTTGTTGTTGTTGTTGTTGACGTTGTTGTTGTTGTTGTTTCAGTGCTTCCCACAGGGCACGGACATGACCTCCATCCTGGACTTCTACTTCCAGGTGGGTGGAGCTCCAGCTCTGGTGTGTTTGAGGAGGGCGTGCTGGTTTTGCTCACCTGTGTCTCCCTGCAGCTGTGCTCCATCGAGGTGACCTGCGAGAGCGCCAGCGTCATGGCCGCCACGCTGGCCAACGGCGGCTTCTGTCCAATCACAGGCGAGCGCGTGCTGAGCCCCGAGTCGGTGCGCGACACCCTGAGCCTCATGCACTCCTGCGGCATGTACGACTTCTCCGGACAGTTCGCCTTCCACGTCAGTACCTCCTCAGACATTATAGATCACATCCCTCTATCCTCAGACGTTATAGATCACATCCCTCTATCCTCAGACATTATAGATCACATCCCTCTATCCTCAGACGTTAGAGATCACATCCCTCTATCCTCAGACATTAGAGATCACATCCCTCTATCCTCAGACGTTAGAGAACACATCCCTCTATCCTCAGACGTTAGAGATCACATCCCTCTATCCTCAGACATTATAGATCACATCCCTCTATCCTCAGACGTTAGAGAACACATCCCTCTATCCTCAGACGTTAGAGATCACATCCCTCTATCCTCAGACGTTAGAGATCACATCCCTCTATCCTCAGACATTAGAGATCACATCCCTCTATCCTCAGACGTTAGAGATCACATCCCTCTATCCTCAGACGTTAGAGATCACATCCCTCTATCCTCAGACGTTAAAGATCACATCCCTCTATCCTCAGACGTTATAGATCACATCCCTCTATCCTCAGACGTTATAGATCACATCCCTCTATCCTCAGACGTTAGAGAACACATCCCTCTATCCTCAGACGTTAAAGATCACATCCCTCTATCCTCAGACGTTATAGATCACATCCCTCTATCCTCAGACGTTAGAGATCACATCCCTCTATCCTCAGACGTTATAGATCACATCCCTCTATCCTCAGACGTTAAAGATCACATCCCTCTATCCTCAGACGTTATAGATCACATCCCTCTATCCTCAGACGTTATAGATCACATCCCTCTATCCTCAGACGTTAGAGAACACATCCCTCTATCCTCAGACGTTAGAGAACACATCCCTCTATCCTCAGACGTTAGAGAACCCATCCCTCCTCCAGACGTTAGAGATCACATCCCTCTATCCTCAGACGTTATAGATCACATCCCTCTATCCTCAGACGTTAGAGAACCCATCCCTCCTCCAGACGTTAGAGATCACATCCCTCTATCCTCAGACGTTAGAGAACCCATCCCTCCTCCAGACGTTAGAGATCACATCCCTCTATCCTCAGACATTATAGATCACATCCCTCTATCCTTCAGACGTTAGAGATCACATCCCTCTATCCTCAGACGTTAGAGATCACATGTGAATAACAAGCAACCACATGCTCCTCTTCTTTGTTCCTCCTCCTCCTCTCCTCCTCCTCATTCTTTCATTCTTGTTCGTTCTTCTTCTCTACTCCTCCTCCGCCTCTAACTTCTTCTCCTCCTCCTTCTTTCTCCACCTCTTCCTCCTCTTCCTTCATCTTTCTCCTCCTCTCCTCCTCTCTCCTCCTCTCCTCTCCTCTCCTCTCCTCCTCTCCTCCTCTCCTCCTCTCCTCTCCTCCTCTCCTCCTCTCAGGTGGGTCTCCCGGCTAAGTCCGGTGTAGCCGGTGGGATCCTGCTGGTGGTTCCTAACGTGATGGGCATCATGTGCTGGTCTCCTCCTCTGGACAAGCTGGGCAACAGCGTCCGGGGCATCCAGTTCTGCACGGTAACCTCCTCTTCTTCTGTGGTTCTGCACGGTAACCTCCTCCTCTTCTTCTGTGGTTCTGCACGGTAACCTCCTCTTCTTCTGTGGTTCTGCATGGTAACCTCCTCTTCTTCTTCTGTGGTTCTGCACGGTAACCTCCTCCTCTTCTTCTGTGGTTCTGCATGGTAACCTCCTCCTCTTCTTCTGTGGTTCTGCACGGTAACCTCCTCCTCTTCTTCTGTGGTTCTGCATGGTAACCTCCTCCTCTTCTTCTGTGGTTGTGCATGGTAACCTCCTCCTCCTCTTCTTCTGTGGTTCTGCACGGTAACCTCCTCCTCTTCTTCTGTGGTTCTGCACGGTAACCTCCTCCTCTTCTTCTGTGGTTGTGCATGGTAACCTCCTCCTCCTCTTCTTCTGTGGTTCTGCACGGTAACCTCCTCCTCCTCTTCCTCAGTGGTCGTCTTCTTCACTGACCCCTGAAGGTCAGACGAGGTCACTTCATTCCTCTCATGTCCACGTCTCTCCTTTCAGGATCTGGTTTCTCTCTGCAACTTCCACAACTATGACAACCTGAGACACTTCGCTAAGAAGCTGGATCCCCGACGGGAGGGAGGAGACCAGAGGGTGAGTCCTCCTTCATCAGCCTCTCCTCCTCTTCCTCCTCTTCCTTCTCCTCCTGCTCCTTCATCAGCCTCTCCTCCTCCTCCTGCTCCTCCTCCTCCTGCTCCTCCTCCTCCTCCTCCTCCTCTCCTCCTTCTCCTCCTCCTCCTCTTCCTCCTCTTCCTCCTCCTGTTCCTTCATTACCCTCTCCTCCTCCTCTTGCTCCTCCTCTTCCTCCTCCTCCTTCATCAGCCTCTCGTCCTCCTCCTCCTCCTCTTCTCTGCTTATGGTTTATTTTCCGTCTAAAAAGTTACTGTATAACCGGCAATAAACAGTGAGGCGTTTAATCCACAGCGCCATCTGGTGGACAATTACTGTAAACTCACCAATGAAATGTTTTCAGACAGATAAAAGACAGACAGACAGAGAGACAGGCAGACAGACAGACAAATTATTTTCGCTACAGCAGCATTTATACATAAGGGTAAGCAATAAAATATAAAAAAAAATATAAATGTACAATATATATATACTGTATAAAATAAATAGAATAGAATAATAATTAAAATGCACAATATATACCAAAAAAAGAATAGAATAATAATAAAAATGCTGTAAAATAACGTGGTTCCTGCTGGTCCTCCTTCCTGTCTTCATGCTCTCTGTGTTTCAGGTGAAGTCGGTGATCAACCTGCTGTTCGCCGCCTACACCGGAGACGTGTCGGCCATGAGGAGGTGACGCTGCTCCCAATGTTCACGTCTCACGTCGTTCACAGACGCTTCCTTCATGGCTTCATGTTTCTCTTGTTGGTCCAGGTTCGCGTTGTCCTCCATGGACATGGAGCAGAGGGACTACGACTCCAGGACGGCGCTGCATGTGGCCGCGGCTGAAGGTGAAGCCTGAGCGTGTCATGCTGATCAGTGTGTGTGTGTGTGTGTGTGTGTGTGTGTGTGCAGCTGACACTGTGTGTGTGTGTGTGTGTGTTTCAGGACATGGGGAGGTGGTTCGCTTCCTGCTGGAGGCCTGCAAGGTCAACCCGGTGCCCAAAGACAGGTACCTGAGTGTTTTATATCAGGGTTCTTACGCTCATGGAAAACCTGGAACAGTCATGTAAATGTGTTATATTCATGTGTTCATGTCGTTCATTTACGCTGAGTTTGAAATAATGAATATGCTTTTAAAAGAAAGACTCAAAATATAAGCAGGCATACATACAGGCATCTATATAAATGTTTATTCTTTTAATCAAACTATTGTCTCATTCATTTGTGTCTTTGTATTCTCATTGTTAGTTTAAATACTACATTTACTCACTTTTTCATGTTTACACCCAGATTTCACTAAATATTTGCTCATGGAAATTTGGTTTAAAGTCATGGAAAAGTCATGAAAACCATTGGTCAGAATGTGTATGAACCCTGCGTTCATACACATTCTGACCAATGGATCTCATGACTTTTCCAATGGATTTCACAAAATGTTTGGTCATGGAAATTTGGTGAAAAGTCATGGAAATTTGGTTAAAAGTCATGGAAATTTGGTTTAAAGTCATGGAAATTTGGTTTAAAGTCATAGAAATTTGGTTAAAAGTTATGGAAATTTGGTTAAAAGTCATGGAAATTTGGTTTAAAGTCATAGAAATTTGGTTAAAAGTCATGGAAATTTGGTTTAAAGTCAGAAATTTGGTTAAAAAACATGGAAAAGTCATAGAAATTTGGTTAAAAGTCATGGAAATTTGGTTTGAAGTCATAGAAATTTGGTTAAAAGTCATGGAAAAGTCATGGAAATTTGGTTTAAAGTCATGGAAAGGTCATGGAACAGTCCAAATGTGTATTAAAATTATGTTATTTAAACAAACATAATAGTAAAAATCATCTTCAGGGAGATTTTTCTGACTAATTTGCAAATGAAAAGTAGCCGATATCTAAATGCAGCTTGATCAGAACTGCTTCACTGGACCTCGGTGTCTCGCTGCAGGTGGGGCAACACCCCGATGGACGAGGCGGTGCACTTCGGCCACCACGACGTGGTGACCATCCTGCGCGACTACCACACGCAGTACAGCCCTCAGGAGAGCACCGACAAGCAGAGCGCCGAGAAGAACCTGGACGGCCTGCTCTGAGGGGGCGGAGAACCGCGTGAGTTCTCAGACGCGTCTGAAGAACGTGGAGAACGAGCGTCCAGGGAAACACGTCCTCTAGAAACGGCCTCACGTTCCCGTCGCACACCGGCCCGCCAGAGTAAAAGCTCCTCGACGTTCTAGTGATGTACCAATAGTCTTATTTCATTTCTCCTCCATCGACTTTGTAACTTTGTAGGAAGTAACCGGCCGCCCCGTTGAATCATGGGTAAATTTGGCTGCGGCTGGACTCCCGTTATTTACTTTTTTTAATTCTCGTTTTTATTCTGAAAAGCCGGAAAAACAGGAAGCGAGCAGGTGTTTCGTACCCTGTTTAAAAAAAAAACGGTGTAATTTCACTGTGTGTGTGCGTGCGCGTCTCTGTGTGTGTGTGTGTGTGTGTGTGTGTGTGTGTGTGTGTGTGTGTGTGTGTGTGTGTGTGTGTGTGTGTGTGTGTGTGGTCGACTTCACTGAAACTCTGCAAATATATATTTAAACTGTTAAACAATATTCCGCCTTTAAAGGTCAACATGAGTTGAAAGCTTTTTGTTTGCTATCTAATAGCTTTTACTTTATTTCTCAACTCTTTTATTTAATTATTTGATATTTATTTTTTATGTAACAATGTTCCGGTTTCAAGCTCTCGTGTAAACGACACTGCAGCTGACACAGCTCGAGTCCCTCCGTCTGTTCTATGTTCACGCCTCCCCTCAACAAGAGAACCAATGTCTAGTTCCCTCAACAAGAGAACCAATGTCTAGTCCCCTCAACAAGAGAACCAATGTCTAGTCCCCTCAACAAGAGAACCAATGTCTAGTTCCCTCAACAAGAAAACCAATGGCTAGTTCCCTCAACAAGAGAACCAATATTTAGTTCCCTCAACAAGAGAACCAATGTCTAGTTCCCTCAACAAGAGAACCAATATTTAGTTCCCTCAACAAGAGAACCAATGTCTAGTTCCCTCAACAAGAGAACCAATGTATAGTTCCCTCAACAAGAAAATCAATGTCTAGTTCCCTCAACAAGAGAACCAATGGCTAGTTCCCTCAACAAGAAAATCAATGTCTAGTTCCCTCAACAAGAAAATCAATGTCTAGTCCCCTCAACAAGAGAACCAATGTCTAGTTCCCTCAACAAGAGAACCAATGTCTAGTTCCCTCAACAAGAAAATCAATGGCTAGTTCCCTCAACAAGAGAACCAATGGCTAGTTCCCTCAACAAGAAAATCAATGTCTAGTTCCCTCAACAAGAGAACCAATGTCTAGTTCCCTCAACAAGAAAATCAATGGCTAGTTCCCTCAACAAGAGAACCAATGTCTAGTTCCCTCAACAAGAGAACCAATGTCTAGTTCCCTCAACAAGAAAATCAATGGCTAGTTCCCTCAACAAGAGAACCAATGGCTAGTTCCCTCAACAAGAAAATCAATGTCTAGTTCCCTCAACAAGAAAATCAATGTCTAGTCCCCTCAACAAGAGAACCAATGGCTAGTTCCCTCAACAAGAGAACCAATGTCTAGTTCCCTCAACAAGAAAATCAATGTCTAGTCCCCTCAACAAGAGAACCAATGTCTAGTTCCCTCAACAAGAGAACCAATGTCTAGTTCCCTCAACAAGAGAACCAATGGCTAGTTCCCTCAACAAGAGAACCAATATTTAGTTCCCTCAACAAGAGAACCAATGTCTAGTTCCCTCAACAAGAGAACCAATGTCTAGTTCCCTCAACAAGAGAACCAATGTCTAGTTCCCTCAACAAGAAAACCAATGGCTAGTTCCCTCAACAAGAGAACCAATGTCTAGTCCCCTCAACAAGAGAACCAATGTCTAGTTTCCTCAACAAGAGAACCAATATTTAGTTCCCTCAACAAGAGAACCAATGTCTAGTTCCCTCAACAGAGTCTTGTTGTCCAACATATTAATTATTAACGCATCATATTTCTGTAATCTGTCTGCACTGAAGCTGCTGCATTGATCCAAAGTTAATATAAAAGTTACCAGTCGGCTCCAAAGAGCTGAACCTGTAATGTAATCTTTATTCAGACTTTAGAGCTCTCTAATTGGCTCTTCCTTCCTGCAATGCACTCTGGGCCTTGTAGTCGACCCCTGATGTCTTTACACGAGCTACATGTGTGTCTCTGCGTGGGCGTTCCTTTATGTCATGCTGTGAACTCTCCCCTTGTGTTTTAAAGTTACTCATCTCAACGTTTTCAATGGAGGCTCGTATGTATATGTTGACTCTGTAATGTATCACATGATTTATGATGGTTTTATGAAACCCTTGTAATGTATCATGTGCTTTATGATGGTTTTATGAAACCCTTGTAATGTATCACATGCTTTATGATGGTTTTATGAAACCCTTGTAATGTATCACGTGCTTTATGATGGTTTTATGAAACCCTTGTAATGTATCATGTGCTTTATGATGGTTTTATGAAACCCTTGTAATGTATCACGTGCTTTATGATGGTTTTATGAAACCCTTGTAATGTATCATGTGCTTTATGATGGTTTTATGAAACCCTTGTAATGTATCACGTGCTTTATGATGGTTTTATGAAACCCTTGTAATGTATCATGTGCTTTATGATGGTTTTATGAAACCCTTGTAATGTATCACGTGCTTTATGATGGTTTTATGAAACCCTTGTAATGTATCACATGCTTTATGATGGTTTTATGAAACCCTTGTAATGCATCACGTGCTTTATGATGGTTTTATGAAACCCTTGTAATGTATCATGTGCTTTATGATGGTTTTATGAAACCCTTGTAATGTATCACGTGCTTTATGATGGTTTTATGAAACCCTTGTAATGTATCACGTGCTTTATGATGGTTTTATGAAACCCTTGTAATGTATCATGTGCTTTATGATGGTTTTATGAAACCCTTGTTCCTGCGGAGGACTCAGGAAGGTCCATTCTGTTCCCTCAACAGATCTGAAACACAAAGCACTGAACTGAATGAGCTTTATAACGCAGAAGGATTGTTTTTAAAAAATGTATTATGTGCAGAAGAATACTTGAGCGGTTGAGCAGATGTTTAGTTTTCCAGAGGTTGTGTGTTTGTTGTCTGTAAAGACGAGCTGAACCAGGCAATCATTCTGATATTAACCATCCAAATGTAGTGCTTTGAAAATCCTCAGCTTGGGATCAGTTCATTCAGTTTGATTGAAATTATTTAAAAGTATTTAAGTAAAATAATAATCGATTAAAAGAAGCACAAAACTACCTAAAAGAAACATTGCAATGTTTTGAGAATGGATTAGCAATACGGATGTATTGATTGCAGAATGAAATCAGCTATATGGATCTGAGCTGGTCCCGACCTGCAGACTGAATATTCTGAATGTAACGTGTTGTTGGTGTCTGTTTCTTCTTCTTGTGTATTTATGCTGCCGAGTGTCGCGGGCAGTTTAGATATTTATTCACGGATCAAACATTGAATAAAAGTTATAAAAATCAAAAGGATGTCTGTACTTTGACACAAAGTTGAGCATATATATATATATTATATAAATACAAAGCAACAGCATAGATAACATGTCAATAAACAAGTCACATGTTGTGTGCATCTATAATTTATATAGATTACAGTGACTGTGCAGGCGCATATGTACATATAAAAATGTACTTTTTACTGAACTACATTTATTTGACAGTTACATATTCAGATTATTAATACAAAAAGAAAACTATTGAATGTTTTATTATATATTAAATATCAAAACTACCAGCAGTATATATATCAAGTGTATATATACTTTATATATTTGGTTGTTTTATTTTGTATTTTTATTGTATTTACTTGATTTCATAAGATGACGAAGAAGATGGCAGTATTGTGATCTGATAAGCAAAAATATGTTTCCTTGTTTACATTTATATGAAAACAAACAAGCAGGAAACCCTCCTCCTAAATAAGTAATAATAGTTTGCAACAGATATGACGAAGAAAGAAGGACAATTAATATCAGGACTGATGAATGTAAAACATATTATATTGGGGAATCTGTGAGGAAAGGCATGAAGGAAAGTAAATCTCTGAGAATTACTTCCGGAGGAATCCAGTAGGTGGCGGTAACTCGCCTCCAGCTTGTTTGCCAGCCGCCAACAAACCCCAGAAGAAGAAGACCCTCCTCCTGGGCGGGGCTTCGCTCGGACTAACTGGAGACCCTGTAGACCCTCACACCCTGTAGACCCCTCACATCCTAGACCCTCACATCCTGTAGACCCTCACACCCTGTAGACCCTCACACCCTGTAGACCCCTCACACCCTGCAGACCCTCACACCCTGTAGACCCTCACACCCTGTAGACCCTCACACCCTGTAGACCCCTCACATCCTGTAGACCCTCACACCCTGTAGACCCCTCACACCCTGTAGACCCTCACACCCTGCAGACCCTCACACCCTGTAGACCCTCACACCCTGTAGACCCCTCACATCCTGTAGACCCTCACACCCTGTAGACCCCTCACACCCTGTAGACCCCTCACATCCTGTAGACCCTCACACCCTGTAGACCCCTCACACCCTGTAGACCCCTCACATCCTAGACCCTCACATCCTGTAGACCCTCACACCCTGTAGACCCCTCACACCCTGTAGACCCCTCACATCCTAGACCCTCACATCCTGTAGACCCTCACACCCTGTAAACCCCTCACACCCTGTAGACCCCTCACACCCTGTAAACCCCTCACACCCTGTAAACCCCTCACACCCTGTAGACCCCTCACACCCTGTAAACCCCTCACACCCTGTAAACCCCTCACACCCTGTAGACCCTCACACCCTGTAGACCCCTCACACCCTGTAGACCCTCACACCCTGTAGACCCCTCACACCCTGTAGACCCCTCACATCCTAGACCCTCACACCCTGTAGACCCTCACACCCTGTAAACCCCTCACACCCTGTAGACCCCTCACATCCTAGACCCTCACACCCTGTAGACCAGGGGTGCCAAATACATCGATCGCGGGTAGATCGTGGGTAGATCACGGGTAGATCGCGGGTAGATCACGGGTAGATCGTGGGTAGATCGCGGATAGATCACGGGTAGATCGCGGGTAGATCACGGGTAGATCGTGGGTAGATCGCGGGTAGATCACGGGTAGATCGTGGGTAGATCGCGGATAGATCACGGGTAGATCGCGGGTAGATCACGGGTAGATCGTGGGTAGATCGCGGGTAGATCGCGGGTAGATCGCGGGTAGATCACGGGTAGATCGCGGGTAGATCACGGGTAGATCGTGGGTAGATCGCGGGTAGATCACGGGTAGATCGTGGGTAGATCGCGGGTAGATCACGGGTAGATCGTGGGTAGATCGCGGGTAGATCACGGGTAGATCGTGGGTAGATCACGGGTAGATCGTGGGTAGATCGTGGGTAGATCACGGGTAGATCGTGGGTAGATCGCGGGTAGATCACGGGTAGATCGCGGGTAGATCACGGGTAGATCGTGGGTAGATCGCGGGTAGATCACGGGTAGATCGTGGGTAGATCGCGGGTAGATCACGGGTAGATCGTGGGTAGATCACGGGTAGATCGTGGGTAGATCGTGGGTAGATCACGGGTAGATCGTGGGTAGATCGCGGGTAGATCACGGGTAGATCGCGGGTAGATCACGGGTAGATCGTGGGTAGATCGTGGGTAGATCACGGGTAGATCGTGGGTAGATCGCGGGTAGATCACGGGTAGATCGTGGGTAGATCGCGGGTAGATCACGGGTAGATCACAGGTAGATCGCGGGTAGATCGCAGAGCTGCGCTTCGCCTGGAATCCAGACGAGCACAGCGGGAGCAGCAGGGGGCGGAGTAAAACAACCGCGGTCAAGTCGAACAGTTTTCAGCTGACTTCAAAGTAAACACAGGAAGTCACAGAAAAAATGACTTCCTGTTAGTTCAGAACTTTAGGCTTCTTGTAGTTTACAGATCACGTTTGGATTTATTCATGTGTTTATAAATATATAGTTATGTAGAAATGTGTGTGTAGCTGCATCCTTTGTTCTTTTTATGTCTGCCTGTGAAATACATTACTACTGGTTTTATGTGTGTTATATAAATAAGATTTTGTATGAACAACCACACAAGATATGTTTTTAGATTAAACATGAGACTAATAGTCAACGATCCAGCGTTAAGTATTACAACTACACATAAAATAAGGATTTTCTACAACACGTGGTGTTTGCTGTCAAATCTAAGAGCCAATCAGCTCTGATGTGGCGACAGCCAGGTGTTTCCCATCATGCACTGCGCCACACAGTCAGTGGAGAGCTACTGCGACGCCTGGCTCTGAAATCGGGGGCTGCCTTGCTCTTGTGTGATTATCGTTGATCACGTGTGCGTGACGTCAGATCAAAACGGGATCAAGACACAAATCCAATCAACATGCATTGCGCGCCGATCGCCGGCGATCGATTCTGCGCAGAACTGGATCATCTCCAACGAGCCTCATGTTGTCAATCACCACGGACGGCAATAAATCCGTTCAAGCTGCCAAACATTGCGGGCGCACCGTCCGTGTTGATTGACAATAATAGGCTCGTTAGGCCGGCGATCGGCGCGCTTCCTGTGTTTACTTTGAAGTCAGCTGAAAACTGTTCGACTTGACCGCAATTTTTTGACTCCGCCCCCTGCTGCTCCCGCTGCGGTCGTCTGGATTCCAGGCGAGGCGCAGCTCTTTCCAACGAGCCTGTTCATTTGCCCACTACGTTTTGTCGATAAAGTTTTTGAAAAAAAGTCTAATTTATTTTGAATGGCATGTGATCTACCCGCACTACCTTCGCGATCTACATGTCGATCGCGATCGACGTATTGGGCACCCCTGATCTACAGAATATAACGATTTATATTATCAGTATGTAAGAGCAACGTGTAACCGGAGGTCAGAATTCCATGTATGTGTAACTGTGTGTTACACATACTCCGGTCAGAATTCCATGTACGACTCCTCTGCTGTTCAGGCTCACATTGACCCGCTCACTCAAAGTCAAGCCAAATGAGTCATACGGATTGAATGGATGGAAATATCAACTTTATTTATAGTGTTATAGTTATAGTGTAGTTTCTAGAACTACTTCCTGTATTGAGTTTGGAACTCAAAAGCTGACTTGATGTCTGAGACACGAGTCCCTGCCGTCCTGGTGGTCCTGGCAGGCCCACCAGGCCTAACCCTGCCAGTGAACCTCCAACTTCTTCTCTTTCAACATGTTCCAGTTCTCCGGGCAACAATCTGAAATCTACCTTCACTGCCAACTGGAGCTGTGCCCCAATAAGGGCTCCGTACCCTGTGCTCCGGTATTTATTCTTTTCTTTGTTGCAATTAATAATATTTCAACCAGTTTATTAATTCTAAATCAGCTGGTTCCTGTACTATAATGTTGACGTGGCCTTCTCTCCGTCCTCTCTGTGTTTCAGGACTGCACCATTAAGAGGAAGCGCAGATCTTCTGGATCTAAAGCTGCAGATGGAAACCCAGCCCTCATCACTATGGCCTGGAGCCACTAGGAGAAGACCGCCCGCTTTTGACCAATGACCTGGAGATGAATGGATGAATTTAATGGGTTCTAATTAATTATATTATTATATTATAATTGATTATAGGGTTATTCTTGCAGGTAAACATGTAAAGTTCTACCTGTGTGCGATGAGAGGGTTTTATGCACTACTTCCTGGTGCTGTGGGTTCTTTTAATTAAAATAAACATCATGTGTTCTACTTTAAATGCACACAGCCTGAATGACACCTCGTTGATGCAGAAACAGAATCTCTGTGTTTTTGTGACGTGAAGCTAAAAGAAGTTTGTCAGGTTTCAGATGCAAATGAAGGAAAATACTGTTGTGAAGATTAAAAATGTGATTATCAGATTGAGGTTAATGAAGTTAAATGAAGTTAATGAAGATTGTCCAACTGTGGCTGTAATTACACAGAGACATGCTGGTGTACAATGATTATGTTATTATGAGCATCAAAAAGACCAAAAAATAAATAAAGGGAGTGGGTAAAACAAACTTGAGTTTCATTCATTTATTTCATCTATCTTTTTATTTATTTGCTTGCTCTATATTGTTGTGTGTTTGCTGAAATCCCCAACATGTTTTGAATTGGTGGGAGTTTAACTCTATGATTTATGTGCTTGTTTACGTATACCATTAGTACAACTTGTCTTCATGAATATTACACCTGATAGGAGCTATCTTTACGTCTTATGACGATCTCTTCCTGGCCTCCTCCTGCTCGGAATATAAATCTGTCTGAAGTCCTCCAAACTCCGTACCGAGTCCCAGAAAACAGGGTTCTTTAAAGCAGTGGTTCTCAACTGGTCTGGCTCTGACCCACCATCCCCCCTGAATGACGAGCCGCGACCCAAATCGAGGAACATTCTCAACTTCTCAAATTTATTGAATGAAAAGATGGTGCAGTTTGAACCTGAGATAGTGGAGAATATGTATGCCAACACAAAAACAAGTTTAATGATAAACCAAAACGAGCAGCTGGTGGCGATGCTAGAGAGGGAACTATTCTCTTTTACACTCAATTAGCTGCATTTGAATTAAAAACCCCAAAGTGCATCTTCAGGACTGTGAAGGACCACAGTAAGCAAAAACTGGGAAGGCAGGGTAAGGTGTGAAAAATAAGAATTTTATTGCCCCAATGCTATTTACAGGTTTTCGGATGGGGAACAAAATCGGAACAAAGTGACAAATAAACCAGTTCAACATAACTTAGTTAAGGTTTACCAAAACTCATGAACTAGGAGACCTCTCTCCCTAGTGGTGCAGAATAGCGTGGCCGCCGAGGACACCCCTCTGGCTGAGGTAGCATGGAACGATCCAATTACCCAGGCCAGTCCATTTAAGCAGGTGTGCTTCAGCCGCGCCAGTCTCTTTGGCGGATCGTCGGCTGCAGGTAACTCCAATTGGGCCTGGTTCCAGCCGTCACACGGACACGAGGTATTACAACATGCATAACAATTCAGAATCTTCAGCCATGTTTAAACAGACTCAACAGCTTTATATTATATGAACTTGTCAGCCAATTCCTGCCCATGATCGGTATCCTTTGAGCCGCGAGCAGAGACAGTCCTTTTACCACTTGTACCGGACAATGACCTTCCTTGATCAGGTCACGTCCGAAGCAGAATCCCCCGAAGAATCTCAGAGCGTCACTTTTTATTCTCTCCAGCTGAGCTGAGTGTCATTGCCCCCACCTTCTCACCCCCCTACCAGTTACTCAATGACATCACTTCCTATCACAGTTTAACACACACCCACCTTGACTTCAGCAGGACACATTCTTCATTATAACAAGAGGAACTTGATTAAGGCCCGGGCCTTCGAGCCAATTCGCTGGTCCTTTTGCAGAGTCTCTTGAAGATCACGTCAGGGTCACCAAGTTGTCGGACAATAAGGACATCTAAACTTGACCCCTCATAGCCTCCACTTTCACTGCCGGGTCAAATTAACCCGAACATTATCTCTGTAATATAAACCTGCGGGGGGTGTGCAAATACATGATATGAACCTTTTGTTTTTTACATTGATTACACTACTTAAGGCAACCAAAAGAAGTTTCATACAGAAAAACATACACACTGACCTCTCTCTCTTGATCTTGTGGTCTGTATGGCTGTCTCTCTCTCTCTCTGTCTTTCTCTCTCTCTTTCTGTGTCTTTCTCTCTCTCTTTCTGTGTACGTCAGTTGGTCAAATCAAGAGTGTGGTTTGAAGGAATCGGTGAAACTGTACATGTCATGTGGGTGTAAACATATAATGGGCCCATAGTGACTTCACAGGGACATTGACACGGTCACAGAACTCTACCTGTGTTCCTGCCACATGTGGTCAGGTTATTTACTGAGACAGGCACCTGTAAGAAGTATATTACGTAATACATTAAACCAGGTCCTCACCCTCCAGATATGCAGTTTTGTGTGTTTTTCTGTTGTACAATAACACACGTAATAACCTTGAATGTACTGGTGGATTTAAAGCATCTTTCTGCTGTAATAACTTAAGGACTCCTTGCTTTCGGCAGGCAGGTTTAATACTGAAATATCAGTCTCAGCCACAGACATTAAACACAATTCCAATTCTGCTGACAAACACAAAGTAGTTGAGTTGCGTTAGCTTCCATAAATGGTGAAACCCAAAGCTAATGATACAGTTTCTTAAATAAAAGAAGCTCAGATTGAGTAACGTATACATTTTATTTAAAACCATGATTTTAGCTCCCAGCTTGTGACAGAAAATTATATAAACATACAGAACCACATTCTAAAATGCAACTGTTTCACAGTTAGGATTATTAAGGAGTTTCACACTCCATTGAATAAAAAGAAATATATATGTACAGAAATAAAGTGACGGATCTAATGTCCCATTCAGACTGGATAGAATTATTCAAATGAATGGAGGCCTTTTCGACACCACCAGAAGAAGAAAGCACAGTTTGAAGACGTGGACGAAGTGAAGAAACTCCCTCAGTTCTGGTCTGAAAACTCTGCGCTCATCTGGAGGAAGAAGAGACGACAAATTAATAAGATGTTGGGTCGTTTCTACTTTCTTTAAAAGGCACAGACCCAAAGCGAAGCAACTTGTACTGACAAGCAAGAGTATTACAATAGTATTACAAGAGTATTAAAAGAGATAGTTGTAATGTTTTAAGGTGGGAGGAGCAAAGCAATGCACTTTATTTAAACACCTAAAAGAATATCAGTTTAAGTGAATGCTATATGTGATGACTCCTCCCTTCCACTAGGGGTCTGGGTCCTGTTTGCTCTGTGTTTTGTCTTTCAGGCTGTTCATCAGCTGGTGAGCCACACCTGAAGATGGAGGGTCGCTCCCTTGACTGGCTGCTGCGCTCGACACTGCAGATGATTTGTTTTAAGTTAGTTGTTCTAATCTTTCAATAAATGTATATTTCCTCTACACATGGCGAGTACATTTCTGTTGGGTTCTAGAGCGGGTTCCCTCTGGAGTTTGTTGGTTCTGATAAGTGGTTGGAGCAGTTGGCTGCAGGTGGGTTGCCAGTTCACGGAGGCTTTACCGGGCCTGCAGGTGCATAAATACCACCTGAAGACGAGCTCCCTTAGTTCTGGTGAGCTCGAGGGACGGGACAGTGTAGCTGTGTGTGTGCATCAGTCTGTGTTGTGTTCAGGCAGTCTGTTTCCTCTTGTGTGGCTTCTGTGGAGACGGTTGAGTTACTAGAGAACCTGGAAGCGTTTACTGATGAAACAACAGTTTCTTGTGCTTCCTGCTAACTGCATGTTTTGTATTCCGGTTTGTGGTCATGTTCTAGATGATGCTGTACTCTGCAATGAGAGCATTGCACAGCCTGTTGTTGGACCAGTTACCTTGCAGGTGTTAACCTTGAGAACCTGAAGACCTGTTAATGCAGGTTGGTAGTTAAAGGAGGGATGTGGTGAGCTGTGATTTGACCAGCAGCTCCTGTGTTCTGAGAGGTTTCTCAATGGAGTCTGGTAGCTTTGAAAGGAGCTTGGATAACCGCTTCAGTTTCCCGTCAGAGGTAAAGCGGTGACAATCTATATAGAGCGTACATCAGAGGCCATAATGCATGCACAGTACATGCATAATATCACACTTCAAGGGTAGAGCAACAGATTAAAGCTGCATCTACCTGAACGTCAAACTCTCCAAAGTCAGAAATCAGATTGTTGGCCTGAAAGCAGAAGAGACAGACAGACAGTTCAACAGCTGGACAGACAGAACCCAGCAGCTCTGATCCCAGGAGGACGACGCCATGTTGTTTTCTGACATTAAGCAGCGACGTTAACACAAGCAGCTCTCACCACAGCGTCCATCTCTCTGGGACTGACGTACTGCGACAAAGCCTTGTAGATGTCGGGCGACATGGGCATCATGTTGTCGTGCAGTCTGGACGGGTGTCTGGACAGATGGACATTGACTCAATCTGCTGCTAATGAAGCACACAATGACGTTAATTACCACGCAGCGCCGCTTACACTTCTGAGACGGATATGAGCTCCGTCTTCATGTAGCCGCTCTTCTCCGGACCGTTCTCCGCGTCCATGGGCTCCGGAGCTGGAAGTCAGTTGCACAGATTAAAACGTTAAAAGACTGCATGAAGTTTGGCGTAATCGCGCACACAGTCCAGTGGCTCTCAAACCTTTTCTGTCGCGCTCCACTTTGGAGGAAGAAAGATGTTCATGCCCCTGCATCAACATCTTTCTTCCTCCACTGGTTTAGTTCAAAATTCACCATTTTGTTAGAATGTTGCCCCAACAACATTCTAACAAAATGGTCCATGCTGAATTTTTATTGAAATAACTTTTTGTCTCCTCCATCCGTGCTTTTTCAAATAATAGAATAAAGAAAATTGAAATCTCTTTCAAGTAAACCAGATTGCTCCATCAGACAAAAACTAACAACATGTGCACTTTGTTAGAACAAGTTATATCTGTGCAAAAAATGACTAATATTGGGCAAACAAACCTATTGTGGCTGCAATTAAGTGTTGCACTAAATATAAAATCATAACAATAATGTTCAACTTGATGTGTGACAGATGAGTGTGAGGATGGGTCAAATGCAGAGAATAATTTCCCCAAAAGAAGAAAATAAATGTCCCCCTCCCCGCGCCCCACCTGTAATACCTCCGCGCCCCACTAGAGGGTCGCGCCCCACAGTTTGAGAACCACTGTATTAGTCAGCCGGGTGGAGTTTAGGTCAAAGTCTCGTCAGCACGTCGTGCTTCAGACGAGTTAGTTGCATGAAAAGAAGGTTGGAATAGTGTGATTTAGCTCCACTAGTCCCTCGGTTGTCACCACTGGGTTTGGGGACTTACTCTCTGAGGGTTTGGGGTAGTACTTCCCGAAGGCCTTGTCTTTTGGGATGTCGGGGAAGAGGAAGCGGAGCGGGTTCTCCGGGATGTTCTCCGCCGCCATCACCTTGTAGGTGCGGATGATGTCGGCCAGAGAGACGGCGGTCAGATCCTTCTTCGTGTACGGCTCCACGGAGTGGAAGAGCGGCTTGTCTACGGTCACGAGAGAGACGGTTAATGGGAAGAGCTCCTTGTCATGCGTAGCAGGAAACCAGTAAGTGGGACCCGGTCTTTGCAGAATATACTTTTTGGACTGTCGGTTTGAACAAACGAGACATTTGAAGACATCACGCTGGATCGTGGGACGTTATAACGGGAGTTCTCTCTCACCACCAGACTCCATTGACAAAAAGAGTCATTTTATCTCTCAGGAAACGAAGGTTTGCTGGTCTACCGCTGCCTCCATCGTTATTAGTTTTGACACGATAACACAGCCAATCTGCCCAGTCGAGGCGGCGGTAGACCAGTAACTCTCGTACTCTGCAAAGTGAAAACACGGTTTATCTCAAAGGGGTCTGGTGGCTTTGAAGAGTGCAGAGATAACGGCTTCAGTTCTGTCTGGCTGGCAGGAGGAAGTTAGTAAAACTGACTAAATGGTCGACATGTGGAGGCGTCCGTCTGCTCACCGTTGACGTCGTGCTCGATCCAGGTGAAGGTGATCGCTCCCTCCTTGCTGCTCTCGCTGAAGCGGAGCAGGAAGGTCCCGGGACACTTGCCACTCAGCAGAGCTTTCTCCCGCTCCTTGCTGAGGAAGCCCATGATGGAGCTGCAACCCCAGCACAACCATTCAATCTTTCTTTTTACGCATTCGCCGATTAAATATTTGTAGTGTTTTGTGTAATACAGAAAGATTACAGCTCCTTATTTTTACAATCTGGATGCTTAATACATCTTCATGTATTTTGTCTTTGCATTACTTCAATGCAGGACTATTATTTGAGTATTTTCTAAACTGGATCTGAAATGAACCGTTCAGCTTAAAATGGTCACTCACCCGTCGTTCCAGAGGAAAAGCAGGTGTCTTTTAATGAGATCCAGGATTCCTTCGATCCACAGCCAGAAGGGAAAGGCTTTCTCGTTGGCACTCTGCTGCTGGACGAAGGAAAGGAGGTCAGTGGAACAAACATGTTCAGAGTCTTTAGAGTTGATTCATAAAATGCAACAAGCCTTTTGAAACGAGGCGTTCCTTGCAGACGGCTCACCTTGCAGAACTTGATCCAGGGGATCTGTCCCTCCGGGTCCCCCTTGGCTTTGGCTCCTGCAGAGAAAGGAGGTTCCATTAACTCTCTGAACTCTCCCAGTGTGTGTGTGTGTGTGTGTGTGTGTGTGTGTGTGTGTGTGTGTGTGTGTGTGTGTGTTCCTACCCAGCAGCTTGTTGGCCAGCATGCTGAGCTGCTCCTGGTTCAGGCCTCGCTGGGTGACGGCAGAGAACTGCCAGCTGAGGACCTCTGACAGCTGGGACCACTTCGCCAGCGGAGGCTTGAGGAAGAACTTCAGATTCTGAGGAAGAGGAACTTTGTTTACAACTATATGCATGTCAACAAGACCAGCTTTTTATGTTTACATTAACTCAAACAGTTGTAGCAAAGATACCTTCATTCTAATTATGAAAGAATATATTTCTGTATATTGTGTAATAGAATATAGTCGGTGGGTGTCCCTGCTGTAGCCAGCTAGCGCCGCTGCTAGCTCCCCGCTGTAGCCAGCTAGCGCCGCTGCTAGCTCCCCGCTGTAGCCAGCTAGCGCCACGGCTAGCTCCCCGCTGTAGCCAGCTAGCGCCACGGCTAGCTCCCCGCTGTAGCCAGCTAGCGCCACGGCTAGCTCCCCGCTGTAGCCAGCTAGCGCCACGGCTAGCTCCCCGCTGTAGCCAGCTAGCGCCGCTGCTAGCTCCCCGCTGTAGCCAGCTAGCGCCACGGCTAGCTCCCCGCTGTAGCCAGCTAGCGCCACGGCTAGCTCCCCGCTGTAGCCAGCTAGCGCCGCTGCTAGCTCCCCGCTGTAGCCAGCTAGCGCCGCTGCTAGCTCCCCGCTGTAGCCAGCTAGCGCCACGGCTGCTAGCTAGCCGCTGCTACTGGGAGCTGGCGGTAGTAGCGGCCTGTAACCCGACCTTTACGGTATCATTGCTTAATGTTATTATATATTAGTCTCCTCACTTTACTTTGTAATTCAGACTTTTAATTGCTCTTCTATAGTCTCTTATTTTTCTTTTATGCGCTTATAATCGTTTTTGTTCCACTTTTCTCCGTTTATTTGCAGCTGCATTCCCCTCCAGAGAACAATAAAGGCTTATTGCGTCATCGTTTGCGCCCTGAGGAGGCGGCTCACCTTGGGCTCCGTGGTCAGCATGTTGTACCAGAGGATGGAGGCCCAGCCGCTGGGCAGCTGGCAGACGTTGGAGATGACCACGACGGGCAGAGAGATGGCCTGCGACGACAATCAATCATCAGAAACCGACTCAACAGAGTCAACAACAACAACAACAACCACCGGCGCCTCGGCTCACCTCCAGCTTGATGTTGAGTCCCGACTGGTTGAGCTGCAGCTCGGACTCGAAGCTGAGCGAGTGAAGCTCCTCTGTGACGATCAGAGGACCCTGAACACACACACACACACACACACACACACACACACACACACACACACACACACACACACACACACACACACACACACACACACACACACACACTAGAGTTCAGTAATGATGCTTCTTTTAGGCCGGAAACTGAGCATTTTACACTGTTATTATAATTAAAGAGAGACAATAATTAATATGTAATATTATTACATGTTTGTCACCAGGCTCAATCTTTTTTATTCATTTATTATTATTCTCTTTTAGCTTTTTGTCCTTTAACAGAGTTGATTTACTCAAGTAAAGTATAAGTACTCAAGAGTGTACTTAATTACACTACTAGAGTATTTCCATCTTATGTTATTTATACTTCTACTACAATTCAGAGGGAAACATTCTACTTTTCAGTATTATCCAATAGAATAAAACTAATTATATTCTACTGGATCTGTAGAACCAAGATTCCCTTTTAATGCTAAATTTGACTAATAATACTTCTGTACTTTTACTATTGCATACTTGGCTTTTGCTTGAAGTTAACATATTCATTTCCAGCCGTTTGCTCGGCTGCCATCTTCCTCCTCTTCTGAGTTATTTCTCTTGTTCTCCTGGATTAAAACAATTAAAATAAAGTATTTCCCTCAGGACTGAAGCTCTCACCTCATTGTTTCTGTTGCCGGCGACCTTCTGCTCCTTCAGTTGCTGCGTGAGGAACCAGAAGACGTTATTAAAGCACATCTTCCTCCAGATGTTCCAGACGTATAAAACAAGAAATGAAGTCTCACCAAATGTCTGAACTCTGCCGCCAGGCTGCCGTTTGACTCCTCCATGTTCATAATTTTGGTGTTTGTTCCCAAAATATTGAATTTACGAAACCTGACAATGGAAACAACATCAATGTGTTCATTAATTAGACGCGTTAATATTCATTACATTTAAATAGGAGGATGAGGGGAAATATTTCCCCCCTGAGTTTATCCTAATTAACTTTACTTATTAAGATAAATAATAATAATGTGTCGTTGCTAGTCCCAATATAAATAAATAACATTGACAGTTTGAGACGTACCCTTTCTTCTCCGTCACGTCTCTGAGGAGCAGAAGAAGAGTCGGTAAACAACACGTTTAGACAACACAACGTAACGGTTTTATCGTGAGCTCTTGAACGCAGCGTACTTATCAAACAGGGCCTTGACTTTGAGCTGGTAGTTGAACTCCTGCAGCTTCACCAGGAATCTGGAACAGTAATGAACATCAGAAAAAAAGTCAATAATATTAATAATCATTCAACAGATCAAATCAAACTAGTTTTAGGTTTCTTACCGGAGTTTCACGGTGAACTGGACGCCTGTCTTCAGCACCAGGGGTCTCTGGGGGTGGGTGGGCATGCAGGGCTGCCTCTCCACAACCAGAGAGCTACACACACGGCACAGTATTAATCATCGTTATAGGTTTGATCCCTAATGGATAATCCTGCACTTCCTTACTTGGAGAGCAGGTTCTTGAGCAGCTCCAGGGCCCGGGCCTCCAGGCAGGTCTTCTTCTGGGTGATGGGGTCGTTCTCGTACGTGAACTTCTGCTCCAACTCCTGCAGCTTCTTCAGGTGCTGACGGACCTGCTGGAGACTCTCTGCTACCGATGTGAACCTGCAGGGGGGGAGGAAGAGGAGGAAGAGAGAGAGTATGAAGGAGGAGGAGGAGGAAGAAGAGAGGATGAAAAAGGAGTAAGAAGAAGAGAGAGGAGGAAAAAGAAGAAGATGAGGAGGGTAGGTTAAGAAGAGAGAGGAGGAAGAAGAAGATGAGAGGATGAGGAAAAAGAAGAAGATGAGAGAGGAGGAGGAAAAAGAAGTTGAGAGAGGAGGAGGAAAAGAAGCAGAAGATGAGGAGGAGGAAAAGAAGTTGAGAGAGGAGGAGGAAAAGAAGATGAGAGAGGAGGAGGAAAAGAAGCAGAAGATGAGGAGGAGGAAAAGAAGATGAGAGGAGGAGGGAAAAAAAGGGAATGATGGCGACGACGAGACGGATGAAAGAAAGGAGGACGACATCCATGATGAGGAGGAGGAGAAAGAGGAAGATATGGAGAGAGGTTAATGCAGACATTGGGGGAAAGAGTCTGTTGTTGTTGCAGTAGTAGTAGTTGCAGTAGTAGTAGTAGTAGTAGTAGTAGTTGTTGTTGTTGCAGTAGTAGTAGTAGTAGTAGTAGCAGCAGTTGTTGTTGTAGTAGTAGTGTTAGTAGTAGTAGTTCTAGTAGCAGTAGTAGTAGTAGTTGTTCTAGTAGTTGTTGTTGCAGTAGCAGTAGTAGTAGTAGTTGTTCTAGTAGCAGCAGTTGTTGTTGTAGTAGTAGCAGTAGTAGCAGTAGCAGCAGTAGCAGCAGCAGTAGTAGTAGTTGCAGTAGCAGTAGTTCTAGTAGCAGTAGCAGCAGTTGTTGTTGTAGTAGTAGCAGTAGTAGTAGTAGTAGTTGCAGTAGTAGTAGCAGTAGTAGTAGTAGTTGTTGTTGTTGCAGTAGCAGTAGCAGTAGTAGTAGTAGTAGTAGTTGCAGTAGTAGTAGCAGTAGTAGTAGCAGTAGCAGCAGTTGTTGTTGTAGTAGTAGCAGTAGTAGTTGCAGTAGCAGTAGTTCTAGTAGCAGCAGTTGTTGTTGTAGTAGTAGCAGTAGTAGTAGTAGTAGCAGTAGTAGTAGCAGTAGTAGTAGTAGTAGTTGCAGTAGTAGTAGCAGTAGTAGTTGTTGTTGTTGTTGCAGTAGCAGTAGTAGTAGCAGTAGTTCTAGTAGCAGTAGCAGCAGTTGTTGTTGTTGACTCACCAGTTCTGCAGCTGGTCCACACAGGCGTTGGGCGGCCCTCCGATGCAGGCGATCTGCTGCCGCTGCCTCCACTCCGGCAGCTCCTCGGCGGTGAGGTCGGCCAGCGGCGTCTGGGTGCCGCTCAGCAGGTCGGTGAGCTGCATCACCACCTCCTGCCCTCCGGCACACAAACACAGCGTTAGCTCCGCGCCGCTCCGAGGCCTCACCGGGTCCCGCATGCTGCCGCTCCGCTCGCCTGCCGCTTGGTCTTCAGGTCCAGGCACATCCTCGCCACCGTCATCTTCTCCTTCTCCAGCTCCTTCGGCGTCATGCCGCTCATCTCGTTCTCTGAGGAAACGCGAAGAACGCCTTAAAGCGAACGCCGCGGTCTCCAGATCGTCCCCTCGTTACCGCTCTGAAGCCGCCATCTTTGCTCAAAAACAGTGATTTAACCTCTCGGAACACAGGCGCTGCTGCGTCAGTCACTTAGTTTGTGTTAGTGTGTGACTTTGTTGTTTTAAAGGGTCGGTTTGGATTCACCAAAGTCTCACAATAACTCAAATAAACTAACAGATGGAGGCAGCAGCTCCTGAGAGGTCAAATGACTGTTTTTATCAATGGAGTCTGGTTGCTTTTAATAGAGCAGAGATAACGGCTTCAGTTCCCCGTCAGAGATTAAAATATTCTGAATAATAGTTTCTCCATAAACAGCTTCGACAGACATCTTCTCACCTCTGTTCTTCAGAGTGTTGAGTTTAAAGTCGTACTCGTCCTGCAGCTCTTCAAGGTTCTTTATGTTCTGATCCGCCACCTGAAGAAGGACATTTGAAAAGGAATTCATGACATTTTGGAGGAAGACAAACGAATGTGCATCCGGTGTCACATGACGTCTTCTTCCATAGTCTCACCTGGACTCGGTCCTTCATCTCCTTCACCTTGTTGTCCAGCTTCTGCTTCTCCACCACCATGGCCGACACCGCGCCCTCGCCCTCCTGCTGCAGACGGGGGACGTTATTCTACTCGGTAATATTTATTTATCATGCATTTATTATTGGAAACGTTATTCTACTTGTAGTAAGAAATAAACACAGGAAGAGAAGATCTAGAAAAGGAACCCATTAAAACCAGAGTAAATATGTATTTATCATGCATTTATTATTGGAAACTTTATTCTTCATATGTATTTATTAGAATGCATTTAATTTATTATAATGTATTCATTAGAATGTATTAGAATGCATTTAAATGTATTTATTAGAATGTGTTTAATTTATTAGAATGTATTCAAATGTATTTATTTTACCTTTATTTCGTGCCAACTTACAAAGCCATTTCTAAAACAATTTAAGGATTTTTTGGAGATTCAAACAACTGTTAAATTACTGAAATTAATAATAATACAAAAACGTGTCGGTGGGAATTACAGAATATAGATTTGAAGCGATAAAAATGTGTGAATGTTCCCTAAATATTCTAAAATAAGTAAAGCGTTTACAAGCCGGTGCCAGAAGGAGTTCCACCTCGGTGTCTTTGGCGTTTTCCAGGATCTTCTTCTCCTCCTTCAGGTTCCTGGAGATGATCATGGCCATGTGGACCGGGTCTTCCTGGAACCGATCCTGCAGAGACAGTCAGAGTTTACCACCACAGCTGCCGAGCCTCACCAGGTCCGGTCTGCGGCCCGGCGGGGTCCGAACCTGCAGGTTCCTCTTGATCTTGCGGATGTTGTGCTGCAGCAGGAAGTTGTTGTCCATGGCGAAGCGGCCGTGCTGGTCGTCCAGCTGAGCGAGGAGTTCGTGGAACCGGACGGTGGCCAGAGAGTCCTGGACCGCCACCGTGTCCCTGAGGAGGCAGCGCACACAGAACTAGAACTACCGCACAGACGCTTATTATTCAGCTGCTTATATATTGATCATGAGCCTCTCAGGGAAAGAACTTTATTTAAAAAAGGGTCTTCTCACCAGTCGATGCTCTCGATCCACTTGCTCAGGTACTGCCGGATGTCCATGGGGAACGAGTCGTCGTACAGCTGGTCCACCTGCTCCAGGTACTTGCAGTCCAGCATCTGGAGCTGGCCCCACTGCGCCATCTTCTGGTGAAGGAGAGCAACAACAGGAGGATGCAGGGTTCTGCAGACTTAATGCTTTGAATGCACTTTCTGCAGTCGTTTACTTTCAGAGCAAAAGAAATGCTGACTGCGTAATTATTATGGGTTGTCATTTCGCAATTTAGTTTTTAGATGCATTTACTGTCGACAGGAAAGTCCATCATCTAAGACTTTAAAGTGTATTTTTGATAAAAAAAATACTAATATCCTGAAAAAGATAGAGGCAGATTTGACTCATTCTTGCATTTCCAGACATTAAAATAGTCTCACAACTACAACTGATCATAAAACGTGATTTTTTTTTCCCGCTAAACGATAATAAAAAAAAAGGATATTGTTGCATCAAACTTCATCCACATCATTTTTGAAATGTTCAAACTCAACTATATTATTATTATTATTATTATTATTATAATAAGTTGAAAAGGCTGAGTGTAGAATAAGTCCATAGGTTTCGTATTCCCCAATAATATCGCCGCCTCCAGCGTCAGTCGTCAAACGGCCCACGGCAGAGATCGTCCCTGAACACATCTCGCCACGCCAGATTCCGTGAAGAAATCTGACTTTTTACGGGTTTCTTCTAAATGTCCACGAATACCGCGCGTCATAGCACGCAACACATGACGTCATCCACATGGTTATTTGACACTAGTGAATTCGGCCTACATGTGATTCGTCTGGTGTAACGTGTTAGATAAAATTACAACATAAATCACACTCTCTCTCTCTCTCTCTCTCTCTCTCTCACACACACACACACACACACACACACACACACACACACACACACACACGTACGTACACACACGTGTGGTGGGCGGTGACGGATTCCGTTAAAAACTTTGCAAAGTTGAATTGAGATATAAAATCACTGCAGAGACGTGTCGCTGTCTTTACTGCTGTCAGTTAGCTTATCAGTTAGTCTGCCGAGTTAGACAACAGATAGCGGGTTTGCGCCACGTGTTGTTACTTCGTGAGGAAGTAATTGTTTAAACTTACCTTTTATTCAGAGGAAACGTGCACTATTTGTGCCGGAAATGTAATTTTTATTCCAAAAAAGACTTTCCAAAACTGAGCGACACGCCAAGGAGCTCCTCAGCCTACTTCTGCTGCTGTACTGTGCGGAAACAGCTTCAGCCAATCACAGCGTAGGCTTTGCAAGATGTGCCCGCCCCTTTGCTGGGGACAGCCAATCAGAACGAGGAAAACGGCTGTTCCGTCAGTTAGCAGATGTACCCATAATAACAAATATACAAATAATGGTTTTCAAGTTTGTTTTTACGTTATAAGCAAAAGATTAAGAAAAAAAACATGTGTTTATTTTTTTTATACAATCTAAAGGTTCTGAATCACATACAGAAATATTATTGATATGTTTTTTAAGCAAAATAATGCAGTTTCCGGGGGAGTAAAGCCAATACTCGGAAGAGCACAGAGTGACCACGTGTTTTCAAAGAAAGAGAAACTAACTCTGAAACTGAAACCTAAGTTATGATGAAATCAGTTTGCGAATGACTACTTTGACCCAATGACATTAAACAAAATATTCCGAAAATATATGATTGGAAAATAAGACTTTATTTCTCAAAATCAAGAAATATTGGACAATAAAAAAAACAGTACTACACACTTTTTCGAGAGGTGTGTGTCAGATATGCTCTCAATAACAATAATACTTATACTACTACCATTACTATTATTATTAATAATAATACACCTAATCATATTAATAATAATAATATGAATCTGGAGTTTGCAAGATGATTAACAGGCTAGAAAACAATTAACTCTGAGTTCTGCTTCCAAAGTTTATATTTTTATGCCTCATAAATTTGTGTTTTTGTGAAAAAATGTAATTACATTTCTCTGAAAATAAAACACTCTGAAATAGTTTGAGGTGAAAACCAGTAACCCATTGACTTATGAATATATATATGAATATTTTCTTCAGAAAAATTATGTAAATATTAATCAAAAATACAAAAAAAATCGGAACAATTTACAGATGCATTCAAGTATGTTAGTTTACTCACCAAAACATGCTCCAACATGTGATAAAACTGTTATTCATGCATATATATATATATATATATATATGAGTAATAATACTTAAACTGACAAGTCGTGTGCAGCTGTGGTAGACACAGAGTTTGAAGTACATTAATGATTAATTATACACATATACAGAACTTGCATGTCACTTTAGATGCATTCACGCCAACTGCCACCTACAAAAGTTCTCTGACGACTCTGCAATCGTCGGCCTCATTTCCGCAGACGATGACAGGGAATACAGAGAACTGAACCAGGACTTTTTAGGATGGTGCCAGCGGAACCGCCTCCAGATAAACTCCAGTAAGACCAAGGAGCTGGTGGTGGACTTCCGCCGGGGTAAACGCTCTCCTCCGGTACCGGTGAGCATCCAGGGACTGGACATTGAGATCGTTAAATCTTATAAGTACCTGGGTGTCCACTTGAACAACAAACTGGACTGGTCCGACCACGTACACGCACTTTATAAAAAGGGACAGAGCAGACTCTTTCTGCTGAGGAGACTGAGGTCTTTTGGGGTGCAGGGAGCTCCTGAAGACCTTCTTTGACTCTGTGGTGGCATCAGCCATCTTCTATGGAGTGGTCTTCTGGAGCAGCAGCATCACGGCAGCTGACAGGAGGAGACTGGACCAGCTGGTAAAGAAGGCCAGCAGCGTGCTGGGGCGTCCTCTGGATACCGTGGAGGTGGTGGGGGACAGGAGGATGATGAGTAAGCTCTCGTCCATGATAAGCCACGCCTCCCACCCCATGCAGGACACTAGCAGCGCTGCACAGCTCCTTCAGTCACCGGCTGATTCATCCCCGGTGTCTGAGGGAGAGGAACCGCTGCGGTCAGGCTGCACAACCAGCTGAGCTCCCAGTAGACCACTCTGACAACTGAACACTTGAACTGAACTTGGTCACTTTATCATTCACCTGGTGCAATATTATCACGTATATTACGTGTATTTACGTGCAATACGTTTAAGTACTTTTCTATTCAGTCTGTATATTAATATTTCTCTACTGTTTTACTGCTCATTTATATTTATTTATACTACTTGTTTCTATTGTATTATTCTTTTTATTCACTTGTGAGCAAGGCTGCTGTAATCCTGTAATTTCCCCACTGCGGGACTAATAAAGGATTATCTTATCTTATCTTATCTTAACACAAGTGGCATAAAGGTCAAGTTCTTACCAACTCAATTTGGAAACAATAGACAATGTCGCCACCTAGTGGCAGAAATAAATAACACTTTTAATATATATTTGACGCACAACATTAAACAGAAACCTTTAGATCTGACAGATTACAGCTCGTGTAGAAGCATATTTCACAAAACACTGATCCCAGTGAGACTAAAACATCATCTTTGTGTTTAAAGCTGCTTATTCTCTACAACCGGTGACCATTTCCAATGCATTCAGCCCATCTTTGCAATTTTCTGAGAGAAATTCAACTTGCAGAAACTTGAAACATCCTTAAAGTATGTTTGTGAACCCAGTAAACAACGTGACACCTAACATATGATCTGTATTAGTGACAATGAGACTTTAAAGTCACATGTTAATGCAGGGATATGCATTAAACTGATGGTGCGTTCAAAGACACAAAGAAGCATCGAAGACAGGAAATATTTTACCGAAGCAAGTTATATTTTCAAAGAATTGTCAATGAGTTTACACGTCGTGTGTTGTTTTACTCATATAAGCAATGCTTCTCAGCAAACAACGTCTAAGTTTTCAGCGTGTCCTTGAATGCACCATCCCATACACTCACACCACATTGTGAACGTTTAATGAACTCATTGTCGTTTATTTAGAGATAAATAGCAGAACAAACTTTGTAATTCAGTCTAAGGAGTCAGAAATGCAACATACAACACATAGTATATATACTGTATATACAAAATATTCACCTTTACATGTCATTTATGAATTTTATTAAGATTTAAAATGTCATTAAGTGGTGTAATTCTGCTTTTTTCATTTCCTCTAGTGGATTCATTTGCCTTATCTAAAGAAAACTATCCCTTTTGTAGAGATTAACTTGAGTAAAGAGGATTAAACCCCTCTTCTTTTGCAGGAAAACAAACCAATGTGCACGCAGTAACTTGACTGCACGTGTTGTTCACTGCATAACCACAAACGTGAAACTGTGTCACTCCTGGACGTTCTGTTCCAACAGCAGAACAAAGACCTTTGGGTCAGAAGCCCCCGTGAAGCACAACAACAGTCAGGACATCTGCACTTCAAATCGAGTTCAAACCTCCCTCTGAGATCACAGTTCCTGCCCTCGCGTTGTCATTGGCTGATGGAACCAAAACTTCGTTGGCGGTTTTATACACTATTTCAGAAGTCATGGGGTGATTTTAGGATCTGAAACAACCCTTTGACATAAAAGCTGGTTCAGATTTTCTTCAGGTTTTTGCTCCATGGGAGGAAAGTTAGGGTTAGAGTTGGGAGGCATGCAAATATGTGTATTATTACTCCGCAAAGGCAACATAAAAATATAAGTTTTACTTAAACCACCACAGCTGAATGCCAAAGAAAGTGTTGAAGTGCCATCTCCAGCTGCAGTTCTTCTAATGTCCACTAGGTGCTGCTCCACTCTGACTCTGACCGAGGAAAATGATTGTGTCTCGAACCAGAATTTAACTTAACGCCACCTAAAATCCTATTTTAGTTGACCTCCTGTGGTTCAGTGACATAGAAGTGCAGTCTGAGGCGTGTTGGTACACTGTGACATCACTGTGACATCACTGTGACATCACTGTGACATCACCGTCAGGTGTTGCTACAGGTGCAACGAAGCACACTTCTGACCACGATTCTGTTTCAGCGAAATATTTCTTTTCAGTTTGGTGTCGATTTACTCTTTAACCTGCAAACGTGTAGTGAATGAACGCTAAAAAACAGGAAGAAGATAGATGGAAAAATGGCAGAGAAGAAGAAGGAACATTTCAACATCCCCAAACGATGCAACCTTTAGGCCTCGAGGATAGGAGGCAGGGAACTGTGTTTGACTACAAGAAAACCTCACAGATGAGACTCGCCTTGATTGACAGGTCTCTTGTGGGGGTCGTCAACTCACTAAACTCTCTTGAGGACAGATCACAGCGAGGAGTTTGCAAACAAGCGTTGGGACAGAGAAGGGCGACCTGTCAGCCCAGAGTCATTCGGTTCATGTTTTTCAAAATAAAGGCGCACGTGGAAGACGCCCTGCAGGCTTTGCTCTGGTCAAGGCTCAACCCAGGACACACTTTCATAAGATAAGAGGATCTGTGTTGTGCTTTTATCACATTTAGTTGGTCATCTCTTCTCATCTAATTTTAGTTGTTGGATGAAATGACACAAAGTATAAAACTCTAAACAACTTATCCTTTGGAATTCTCCAGACTTGTCTTTCATGTTGCTGTGACTAAGTTTGTCTTTTTAATAAAATACAGAATGTTGCACAACTTGTTGTGCAGACGAAGCTTCCTCCTCTCCTCAGGAGCAGCCGCAGTGGTCGACCACCATGGACGGGATCTTTCCGTAGATGATCTGCTCCTTGCGGTTGAAGTAGAGCATGTTGATGGGCGACATCTTGGTGGGCGTGCAGCAGGGCCCCGCTGTGCCCCGCGGGTTGGCCTTGTTGACCAGGTGTGCGTGCGGGTACTGCTGCAGGTGCATGAACTCGCACTCCCCCGAGCAGTAGTTGGCCCGGTAGCGTTTGGGCGCGATGATCCAGTCCCAGCCGAACTCCTCGAAGTCAACGGTGAGCGGGTAGCGGCAGCAGCGGGTCTCTGCGGACTCCTCGTCGCAGTTGAGGCCCGAGTCGCGGCGGGACCTCTTGGGGCTGTCGAGGATCTTCACTTCGATGAACGGTTGCTGGAAAGAGATTGAACCCGGATCAACCCGGATCTCCAGTGACCCTCCAGGGTCCATGCAGTATAGTTACCGTAAAATTCGGGTTATAAACCGCTACTTTTTTTTCTCAATTTTGACCCGGCCCGTTCCGGTCCGGCTGATTTGTGGCCAAAATTCACCCACTGACGATGCCACCACTCTCACCCAAGGAGGTGCGATGGAAAACAGATCTGCGCTACAGGTAGCTAGCTAGATCACTAGCTGTGAGAACAAGAACACACAGAGAGACAGCGCTAGCTCAGGAGCTAGCAGCGCGATCTGGCAGCGCTAGCTAGAAGCACGAGCTAGCAGCGTGAGCTAGCAGTGCGAGCTAGAAGCGCGAACTAGCAGCGCGAGCTAGCAGCGCGAAATAGCAGCGTGAGCTAGAAGCGCGAGCTAGCAGCGCGAACTAGCAGCATGAGCTAGAAGCGCGAGCTAGCAGCGTGAGCTAGCAGCGTGAGCTAGCAGTGCGAGCTACCGCTGTGGAGGTGGTGGGAGAGGCTAGCTAGCGCTGACCTGTAGATGCAGCTAATAAAAGGGTGTGCCTTATAACCCGCATTTTACGGTAAATGTATTAATTTGTTGTGCACTCACCAGTCCTTCCTCTCCGGGCTCGGCTGAGGTGACCGCCAGATCTTCGCCGTTGGTGTCGTAGGCGTTGATCTCGATGCCGTAGTTGGTCTCCGGCTGCCGCAGCCAGGCCTGCAGCAGAGACTTGATGTCGATGCTCTGCCAGGAGCCGGCGCCGGCGTCGGTGTCGATCTTCAGGGAGCGGACTCTGACCCGGGTGCTGTTCCCCTCCTTCCCGGGTTTGAGGCGGGAGATCTGCAAGAAGACGGTGGTGACCGCGTCGGCCGGTCGCAGGTGAACCCACAGCTGAGCGCGCAGCATGTTTTTGGGTTGGATCTTTGGACTGAGGCTGAAGAGACAACAGGAGGACAGCTCGTCCTGGGCAATCAGATTAGCTGGAAGAATTTATCAAAATGTTAAAATGTTAAACAACTGGTCCAACTCTTCAAGAGCAAGACATTTAAATACTGCTCAACAGATTAGCATCACATTTGCTGTAAATATTGTTGATCCCCAGAGGATGAACCTTATTTACCTTGTACCATAGTCAATCCACAAAATCCACAAGTAAAATCTGAACGTAAACTTTTACACAGTGAACAAAAGGCTGCTGGATAATAAATATCCACCATTCTTCTCCCACTACTGGCATTCAAGTGCAGCATGTATTATTACTTCACCCAAGTTAATTTATTTTTATTATAAACCATTTGATTTAATTTGCAGAAATATTTTTGCAAACAATACATCGGATTTTAAGTACCAACATCTCTTCTTCAAAATCACAATGCTGTCAGTATTTTTGGGATTAAAGGACACCATTAAACTATGAAACTATTTTTGTTCAGATGGATATAAATAATTATAAAAGTCTACATGGTCGTTGACGCCTAAACTCGGTCTTGTTAGTGCGTGTCGACTTGGAAACTAACTTTACGCACAGGATTTACGCACGACGATGAAAAGAGGTGCGGAGCAAAGAAGAGGAAAGTAGGAGGGTGTTGGTTTAGTTACGCTTGGTGGCCATGGTGATGATGGTCTCCGTCGTGGCGTGGTCCTCGTCCTCCACCCGCGGGTCGTACTGGTCCAGGAGCTGCGTCAGAGGAGGCGCTTTGGGGAGCATCTGGCGGATCATGTCCCGGCTGATGTTGGGAGCCTGCTCGAGCCGCAGGATACTGAGGATCTGGGACTTGATGCTGTGGAGCCGCATCTGCTTGCTGTACTCCCGGAAGTCGCAGGCCGAGCATTGCTCCCCGCTCTCCGCCAGCAGCTTGGAGGTCTGGTTCACCTCCACGGACCAGCTCGCAGAGAAGAAGACGGCCAGGCCGAGGAAGAGGAGCATCCTGGAGAAGAAGAGGCCAGTGCGGGACGCTGTCTCATATGAGTCTGTCCTCCGGCCTGCGGACCTTATGATTGGCTGCTGAGGATCTTTTTTTAATCAGAAGGGAGATTTAAAGAGGTAGCAAGATTTCACAATATATATTGTCTTCATTAAATGAAGCCTGAGTATAGACGGTTATTTGAAGGACTAACTAGTCATTTTACCACTGGATTCAATTCATTTCACTTTATTAGTGTTATTTACTTTATTTAATGATGAGTTTTCAAATATGTTATTGGTAGATAAGCAACTTCTTGGCATTTACAATGCTCGTTTTATTCTTGTGTTCCTTTCAAGAAATAATTAGTTTAAAGAGAAATCAGTCTCAAGGACTCTTCAGCCTGATATGACACTGACATTCTGTTTTTATATTTCCAACAAGAGAGAACCGGAGAAAAACGTTTGTTTACATGTAAAAAAGTTCAAAGCAAGAAATAAATAATGTAAATATTTTGTCTGACACTAATTTTGTTCACTTTCATTATATAATTGTATAAATTATGTGTATGTTGCATGAAGTTCAACTTTTTTTCATCTCTTTTTTTCATTTTTCATCATGCATAAAGTACTGAATTATGAACATTGCAGCTACAAACTAAACTAATATAAACATTGACTGCATGAAGAAATCACAAATTGACTTAAATTGAACATTTAAATAGTAAAACTTGAACCCTAATTAGTCCATGCAGCAACCCTGTGGATAAACCTTTACATTACTAACATAGAAACCTGAAGAACAAGACGCTGAAACACATTTTTCAGGAATGTTTTACTGGCGGACCTGCTCCTCCCACCGACCTGCACCAGCAGGGAACTGGTTCAGGTCTGAAGGTTGTCAGCACCTAAGTACCTGCAGCGAGTCCAGAGAGGAGCTGCACCACCCAGCAGAGGGTAAGACATTACAAACACCTCAATATATTTAAATATAGTCGTCTACTGTGGCGCTGCATAGTTCATAAAGTGTTTACTTTTTACATAAAGTTGTCTTGATACAACACAGGAACACATTATTCTTCTTGTTCTAATATATGCATCTTTTTCTAAATATTCTTTTAATGACGGTTAATCTAACAAAGTCTGTTGGATGTTCATGCGTCTCATGTTTTATTATCTATTGGACACCGATGACCTTTTAGACTAGATGTTCTTGATTTGACTGTTAGTGGGTAAACAGAAACCTGCAGGTGATGTCACCTTGGTTTGGGGGGAAACACCTTGTGAAAGAGTGTGGAGCATATTTGTGATGGTCTTTCTGTTCTGCAGCGATGGAAAGGATCAGCAGGTGACCGTTCCAGTGGAGATGGGATGTAATGAGTCGAGATGCTGGTCTGGGGACCGCTCGCACAAACAGAAGGAGGCTGTCATGGACAAAGAAGAAGAGGGGGAAACCAAAGCGTTCTTAACGGACGTGAAGGAGACCAAACGTTCAGCCGGCTCAGAGGAGACGCCGGCTGATGGAGGTTTGGTGACACTTCCTCCAGTCAGCAAACCGGTGCTGGATTTTGTCCGGAGGATGTCGGAGGATATCGTCGCTCGAGCTCTGCAGCTCTGCTGGGAGGCGGAGATCCACTGCGAGGAGTGGCCTTTCATCGACACTAAGTGTGAATACGTGATATGAACCAGGACTTAAAACTGCACCTCAATGTGTTCACATCCCGCCGTCTGAACACAAATGATGGAGGAATGTCGAGTCCCCGTCTCCAACATGTCATTATATTTTGGAGCTTGAGCTCTATGTGTTGTAGATGTATGACGGTTTAACCTGCTCTCAGCAGCATTTGGTGAATAAAACAGTAACTTTCTCAATCAAACAGGAGGAAAAGTGTCATTTGGCAGGTGTGATGTTTACCATGCTGGTTCCTTCTGATGTTTACTACAAAACACACCCGAGGCTGATGGGATGCCGTTAGTTCTGCAGGTCTTGGTCATAAACCAAAGTTTAATTGGCCTGCTGATGAGGGATGAGCTAGCAAAAAGTGTTACACCACGAACAGAAACAAATTGAGTGCCAACACAAAATAATTGCCGTGTGCATGAGGTCAAAAGGTCAACAACACTCCCAGAGGAGAAAGTGTAAATAAATAAATCTAAAGTGTGGGCAGTGAGGAAAACACGGTTTTCTCCAAATGTCTTTATAACAAATGCTGAAATCTAAACGCAGCATTTGAAGCAGGTCTTGTTTTGTTCAGTGAGAAAATGACACCTGTTGAACAGGACGACCTTGTTTCCAGCCAGAGGTCATCCGGGGTTTCCTCCTCTGGCTTCCACGCCTCTTTCAGCGTCAGAGGAAGAAAACCAGTTTGACTTCCCTTTGGTCACATGGAGAAACGGGATCGTCTTATTGGAGGAGATGCAAACTAAAAATACTACATTCAATATTTTCAACGATAAGATCTTTGTGCATGTTTCAGAATCCTTTTGTTTTCAGGCAAAACAACGAATTATTAATCTATTTTGTTTGCATTATTTTGTTCGACTAATTCAGTTTATTACTGATAATATAATGATTATCTTTGAATATGTGACTCCTTTCAATCCTCCCTTTCACCTGGAGATGCACCTCCCACATGTCACCTCAAACCTGTCACCTCCCACGTGTCACCTCCCACTTGTCACCTCCCACGTGTCACCTCCCACATGTCACCTCCCACATGTCACCTCCCACTTGTCACCTCCCACATGTCACCTCCCACCTGTCACCTCCCACATGTCACCTCCCACATGTCACCTCCCACCTGTCACCTCCCACATGTCACCTCCCACATGTCACCTCCCACATGTCACCTCCCACCTGTCACCTCCCACATGTCACCTCAAACCTGTCACCTCAAACCTGTCACCTCCCACCTGTCACCTCCCACCTGTCACCTCAAACCTGTCACCTCAAACCTGTCACCTCCCACTTGTCACCTCCCACCTGTCACCTCCCACATGTCACCTCCCACATGTCACCTCCCACATGTCACCTCCCACCTGTCACCTCCCACATGTCACCTCCCACCTGTCACCTCCCACATGTCACCTCCCACATGTCACCTCCCACCTGTCACCTCCCACATGTCACCTCAAACCTGTCACCTCCCACATGTCACCTCCCACATGTCACCTCCCACATGTCACCTCAAACCTGTCACCTCCCACATGTCACCTCAAACCTGTCACCTCCCACATGTCACCTCAAACCTGTCACCTCCCACATGTCACCTCAAACCTGTCACCTCCCACATGTCACCTCAAACCTGTCACCTCCCACATGTCACCTCCCACCTGTCACCTCCCACCTGTCACCTCCCACATGTCACCTCCCACATGTCACCTCCCACCTGTCAGCTCCCACATGTCACCTCCCACCTGTCACCTCCCACATGTCACCTCCCACATGTCACCTCCCACATGTCACCTCCCACCTGTCACCTCCCACCTGTCACCTCCCACATGTCACCTCCCACCTGTCACCTCCCACATGTCACCTCCCACATGTCACCTCCCACCTGTCACCTCCCACCTGTCACCTCCCACATGTCACCTCCCACATGTCACCTCCCACCTGTCACCTCCCACCTGTCACCTCCCACCTGTCACCTCCCACATGTCACCTCCCACATGTCACCTCCCACCTGTCACCTCCCACTTGTCACCTCCCACATGTCACCTCCCACTTGTCACCTCCCACCTGTCACCTCCCACCTGTCACCTCCCACATGTCACCTCCCACATGTCACCTCCCACCTGTCACCTCCCACATGTCACCTCCCACATGTCACCTCCCACCTGTCACCTCCCACTTGTCACCTCCCACATGTCACCTCCCACTTGTCACCTCCCACCTGTCACCTCCCACATTTCTCTGTCACACTTCAAACCTCCACACAGCTGCTGGAGAAATACGGACATACAACGTAATCTTTTTTCAGAGTGTTTTATTCCATAAGAGTGCAGAAATACAGCGTTGACCATTTTCATTGCACAAAGGCAGGAGGAGTTTCACTGGACGCGGGGCGGTCAGCGAGTCTGCTGCCTTCAAGACAAGAGAAGACAGTTTCATTAAACACTTCAAGAGAATACACTTTGACTGCACAGAGCTCCTCTTGGACAGACATTTCTGATGGGGAAAAACTAAAACGGTTTCATGTTTGGCTGAAAGGTTTGTGTCAAAGAGAAAAAGTTGAACAGACTTTTAATTGTGTCTCACCTGTGTTCATCAGTGCCCTCCATGACCATGACCTCCCCCACGACCATGACCATGACCACGACGATGACCTTTCTTTTTCCCTTTCCCGTGACCGCGATGTTTTCTACAACGGCCACCGTGCCCGTCACTGCTGCTGCTGCCACTGCTGCTGTCACTGCTGTTGCCACTGCCCCCGTCCTCTCCATGGCGGCCTTTACCGTCCCCTCCATGGCGGTCTTCACGGCGACGCCCTCCATGGCAGTCTTTATCGTCCTCTCCATGGCGGCCTTTATCGTCATCTCTATGGCGGCCTTTATCGTCATCTCCATGGCGGCCTCCACTGTCATCTCTATGGCGGCCTTTATCGTCATCTCTATGGCGGCCTCCACTGTCATCTCTATGGCGGCCTTTATCGTCATCTCTATGGCGGTCTTTATCGTCATCTCTATGGCGGCCTTTATCGTCATCTCTATGGCGGTCTTTATCGTCATCTCCATGGCGGCCTCCACTGTCATCTCTATGGCGGCCTTTATCGTCATCTCTATGGCGGTCTTTATCGTCATCTCTATGGCGGTCTTTATCGTCATCTCTATGGCGGTCTTTATTGCCATCTCCATGGCGGTCTTCACGACGATCCTCTCCATGGTGGTCTCTACTGTCCTCTCCATGGCGGTCTTCACCGTCATCTCCATGGCGGCCTCCACCGTCCTTTCCATGGCAGTCTTTACCGTCTTGCCCATGGGGGTCTACTTCAGGCCAAAAGCCGCCAGGCCCCTGTTCTCCTGATTTGGGGTATCAAGAATAAAGCTACAATTTCTAGAAAAAAATGACGTGAAACTTGTGCCTCTGGATGAACGTAAGAAGAGATAAACTGCATATCTTACCTTTTGGACAGCCGAACATTTTGTGTTGTTGTTCTTTGTGGTAGATACTTCCTTAATGGCACAGTACTAGATAAAAGAAACAGGGAGGTGCCGGTTAACGTTTAAGAGAAACCAGTTTGACCGCATCAATTAAAACAAGCAGGTGAATCAGGTGAAAACTTTATATCTGCAAGTGAGTTCTTTCAGGTTTGGAAAAGACTTAAATTGCTGCCGAACTTTATTAAACACGCGAGAATGATTTCAGTTTAGTTTTTAATGCAACACTGGTTTGATTCTTTTCTCAATGTGTTTAGTTTAGTTTGAACAAATAAAAACTTTGTTCCAGATTTGCGCGTTGACAGGAAGCCTTTGGTTGTCTGTAATGTTCTGTCTCTCTTCTCTAAGCAGCTGTTCAATGTCACACTAAAATTAACTAGAACATATTCATTTTTTTAATCAAAAAGTGACAAAATAAGTTACTTGAAACCTGCTAATCAATCTGAACTTGTTTTATTTAATGACATCTTGAAATCTGCAGAAAATACTTCCAAAAGTTTGAGGTGAAAACCTCTTTCCCCAGACAGAAGAATAAAGTGTGCACTCACCTGAGACGATGCAGTCAACAACTGTCAGGGACGATGCACGGGGATTAAAAAGTACCTCAGGTGTCTCACCGCCTGCATTCCTGCCCCATGACATCACTGCATGAGGCAGGTGCAGAGGCGTTTGCTGCATTTGGTCCTCAGCCAAACTAAAAACCTGTCCGTGTTTCATTAAAGAGAACAATCAGGTGATCAATGTGTTCTTTCTCTCTGGACGTCAGACGACCAACAAACACGTTGACCTGCAGGCCTGAAGACCAGAGTGCAACCTGTCCTGGGGGTGTTCCTCGTACCTGGTTTACTGAGTTAGCCGGATCATTTTCAGGATAAGATGACGCAGGTCAGGCTTTTCGGTTCTTCGAAGCAAGTTTAGATAAATCACCATAGCAACACATCGAAATCCCTTAACCTGCTCCACAGCAGGTTTACTGAAATTCACTGGATAAGCTGGCCACTCCCACCGGACAAAAAAGGCAGCTCCCTTCCTCATTGATGAAGGATGATATTAGTTATATTAGTTTTATTGGGAGAGAGTTCTTTGAGATCGCCAAGATCCGTCCTCACATCATCATGACTTCCTGTACGCGCTATAGATTCTACAGAGACCTCCTCGAGTCGTACATTAAACACCACATCCTGTATGCAGACTGATCACATCCTGTATGCAGACTGGATCACCTACTGTATGCAGACTGGATCACAGACTGTATGCAGACTGGATCACATCCTGTATGCAGACTGGATCACATCCTGTATGCAGACTGGATCACATCCTGTATGCAGACTGGATCACATTCTGTATGCAGACTGGATCACATACTGTATGCAGACTGATCACATCCTGTATGCAGACTGGATCACATCCTGTATGCAGACTGGATCACATCCTGTATGCAGACTGGATCACATACTGTATGCAGACTGGATCACCTACTGAATGCAGACTGGATCACATACTGTATGCAGACTGGATCACATACTGTATGCAGACTGGATCACCTACTGAATGCAGACTGGATCACATACTGTATGCAGACTGGATCACCTACTGAATGCAGACTGGATCACATCCTGTATGCAGACTGATCACATACTGTATGCAGACTGGATCACATCCTGTATGCAGACTGATCACATACTGTATGCAGACTGGATCACCTACTGAATGCAGACTGGATCACATCCTGTATGCAGACTGATCACATCCTGTATGCAGACTGATCACATACTGTATGCAGACTGGATCACAGACTGTATGCATACTGGATCACATACTGTATGCAGACTGGATCACAGACTGTATGCAGACTGGATCACATCCTGTATGCAGACTTGATCACATACTGGATCACATACAGTATGCAGACTGGATCACATACTGTATGCAGACTGGATCACAGACTGCATGCAGACTGGATCACAGACTGTATTCAGACTGGATCACAGCCTTGATCTTTTTTGTGACTGGTACATGTGTGTACAGTGTCTGCGATGTGGAGAACATCGTGAAAGCCGCTGCATGGCGTGCTGTTCGTAACGTTTATTTAGCGCTTAAGAAACTTATGGATGTGTTAAAGCATCATAATTATATGACAGTGTTATTAGTACACCATACATATCATTATTGTAGAACATGATTACGGTACTGATCCGCCCATACACATATTCAAACTCCTAGTTATATGGTAATCTACACATACATGTACATACACATATATGATACATACGCGCATACAGAACATATATCCTCATCAGTATATATTAATTCGCCAGCAGGCACATTTAAATAAATCTAATCTGATTGATTTGGGTGATGAGGCACTTAAAATTAGCCGATACATTTTCCCAACACTGATGCATTTAACTTGATATTTTGCGATGCTTATGTGACTCTAGCCCGACCAGAGGAGGCGGCGTTATGCTGCGTTCACAAACAGGAAGTGTTTGAATATTCGCTCACTTTGGATGTGAACGCAGCATTAGACTTTGCCATGATTATGGACTTAAACTCATCATATGTAGTCGTGATCATCTCCTGCTCCTCCACGGAGAGAAGAGACGCTCTTTCTCTGAGTTTATTTAAAATTGTAGAGTTTGATGATCATGAATCTGTGTTCGACTCCTCCCCCTTCTGAAGAGGAGCGTGCACGAGCATTTATCCAGATGAATGACGTCTGGTTCCAATGAACGAGACCGTTTGAGGGCGGGTCAACCTTTGAAGAACCGGGAAAGCCTGATGTCAATCATCTCGCTAATTTAAGCTGGATAATAGGACATTTGATCGAAAAATACCCCCCAGGGTTGTTGTTGTTCTTCTTCTTCTTCTTCTTCTTCTTCTTCTTCTTCTCCTTCTTCTTCTTAATAGGTTCGTTTGAGAAGAGTCAGTTCTGATCAGAAGCGATCGCCGGTGTTCAATGCATGCCGGTTAGATTTGTGTCCGACTTGCTCTGACGTCATGCACACGTGGTCAACGATAATCTCACGAGATCGAGGCGGCCGCCGATTTTAGAGCCAGGCGCCGCAGTAGCTCTCCACCGACTGCGTGGCCCAGTGCATGATGGGAAACGCCTGGCTGTCCCACATCAGAGCTGATTGGCTCTTAGATCTGACAGCAAACACCACGTGTTGTAGAAAATCCTTATCTTATGTGTAGTTGTAATACTTAACGCTGGATTGTTGACTATTAGTCTCATGTTTAATCTAAAAACATATCTTGTGTGGTTGATAATAGAAAATCGTATTTATAAAACACACATAAAACCAGTAGTAATGCATTTCACAGGCAGACATCAAAAGAACAAAGGATGCAGCTACACACACATTTCTACATAAATATATATTTATAAACACATATTAATTAATCAGAACGAGGTCTGTAAACTACAAGTAGCCTACAGAAGTAGTTTTTTCTGTGATTCAGGGTCAGTTCCAATCTCCACCCTCACGGACTCACGGACTTTGAGGCGCGCTCCCACGAAGTCCGTGAGGGTTTGGTTCTGTCCCGTTGACACATCGTAGAGTGCTCGAGACTCTGGCAGACATTTTGAGCCCTTTATGATCCCTTTAGTAAGTCAGCATTAGATGCTGACTTTGCCTAAGGGAATTACCCATAGTTCATAGCAATGTGACGTTAAACACGCAGTTCCCAATGGAAGCATGGAGACGTAAAAAAAAAGAAGGTAAACAAAGAGACACGTGGGCGTTCAGCCCGATGAAATACCTTTACACTACAACATTACGGATTAAAGATGGAACATAAAAACACATGAAATCAGAGGAATGCAAGCAGAAAATATATTTATAAATATTTTGTTTACATTCATCAAACATTTCGTTTTGAAAAAACAAGTAAATATATCATCTAAAATGACTTCTCATCTCGTGAGAAAGACGTTCAAATCAGTGAATAAAAAGTATAAAATAAATACACAATATGTTTTATGTAGTCACGTGATATGTTGCAGCAAAGTGCTGTCATTCATATTCACACCAGTTCAAGCCCTCTACTGCCCCCAACTGGACAGCGTGCATATTGTGAACCCTTCCTGTCTGCTGGTCGGTGCAGGTGAAGAAGCGCGTGGACAGTTCCGTGCACGCGGCCGACATGCGTGCGTGTTCATGCTCTGCAAGTCAGCGGACTGCAGTTGGAGGTGATGGGAGTTGTTCTATGAAGTACTTTATGAAGTACTTTATGAAGTACCGAAGAGGGTAACACGCGGTCACGCTGCAGAGGACGAGAGGCTCGTGCACGCGCACCACCTGTTGGAGCTTCACCTGTTCGGGAGGTTTGTTGTTGTTTGTTGTCCAGAACGGTCTTGAAAATCAATAACACTCAGATCATTTCAGTTTCTTCTGGGAGTTAAATAAATTACAACGAGCTTATTAATAATCAGCTCTATCTGCTGTAAACACATCGATCTGTAACGTCACATGACGTGTTGTAGTGACGTTCATTTATAATTTATATTACAGGCTAGTTAAAAAAAAAAAAGTCTGATTAAATAAGCAGATTCAACAAAGTTTGTTGTCTGATTTTAAATAAATATGTAACTTTAAAAGCCAAGAGAAGCATTAAAATGTGAAAACAAATGACATTGTGTTTTTTTCTTCTTTTTTTTAATCACAATTATAAATATAAAGTCGTAATTCAAACCCTGTACAGCATTTACAGAAGATCAGGGCATTTCATTATCAATTCATCTTCCAATGATCTTCATTCATCATTACATTTTGGTTTATAAAATGTGAGAAAATAGAAAAAGTTCACATATGGAAATGTCTTGTTTTCATAAAGATATTGACTTTGATGCAAACAGATGACCTACATCAACTAATCATGATGCTTTAGCCTTGATGGGAAATGCTTTGTCTAAACAGGAGTTCCTGTGTTCCTGTGGGGACTCGTCTATGGCTGAAGGACTCTTCTGAATTAAATTGTGATATATTTGGGAATGTTTTCCAACATAAATGCTGAATCTTGCAGAGTGCCGATGGAGCCGTGGCCTGCAGAGACGACCCGGGAGCCTCAGCAGGAGGGATGAAGTGAGGGAGGTGGACATGCGGAGAGGCTCGGCGCCGCAGGGGGAAAAGGATGAAGAGGAGGATGAAGAGCAGGATGAAGAGCAGGTGGCGGTGCTGCTCCGAGGCAAAGCACCCTGGGGCTTCACCCTGAGGGGCGGCACCGAGCACAGAGAGCCGCTGGTCATCACAAAGGTACAACACCCAAAAGCCAGCCATTCTATTTCATAATCATTCTATTTCTTCATATTGCACAGTGAGACCGGCCCAAAACACAAAGATGCTCAGTTTGCTATCATATATACGACAAAGACTTGCTCACATCATAGAAGCTGACACCAGGGAATATTTTGGCATTGCTGAAAAAATTTGAAAAATAGTTAATATTCTGTCAATCAGCTTCTCAATTAATTGATCGTCAAACGCACATTTTTTCATTTACAGACGGAAAACTGAACAAACAAATGCTTTTTTTAAATGACATGTAATGATGCAACAATGAAGCAACATAAATAAGTGATATATAAAATACTTAATGCAATATAAGATGCGATGACGTATGATAGGCGGATTATAATGAACCTTCTCCACCTGCAGCCAGCGGGTGAGCAGTGCTCCTCCATTCTCCTCGGGTTGCAGACGGGGCGGCGTTTTAATTTTTAATCGGAGCACTCGGGTTGCCGGCCTCCACGTGAGGATGAAACCGAACCCTCCGAGAGCCGAGCTCCTCCAGAGGGCTGAGGAGAGGAACGGTGTTGCTGCAGCCGTTAAAAAAACAGCAGAAGACTTGGTTGTAACTCTTAGCTACACGTGCACGAAAGGCCTTCAGATCCACTGCACTATGTGTGTGTGTGTGTGTGTGTGTGTGTCAGGTGGAGCAGGGCAGCGTGGCGGCGGCCGTCGGCCTCCAGGCCGGTGACGAACTGGTGAGCGTGAGCGCCGTCCCGCTCAGCGGCTCCCGGCAGGAGGCCGTCATCCTGGTGAAGAGCGCCCACAGGACCCTGACCCTGGCGGTCCGGAGGTACCAAAAGAACACGAGCAGTTCTGATTTAAACGAGGAACCATCCGATCAAAGAACAAAGAAACCAGGTTATACAGTAAATGGGACCAGACACATGTTGGTGTGACAGACATGTGTATGTCACACCAGCAGAGATTTGTTTTTATGTTATGTAAACTAAATATCTTTTTAATGTTCCACTATTTTCTGGCGTTGTTCTGCTCCACACCTCTTAATCACAGCGGGGTTAAGACCAGGTGTGTTGTGTTGCTCCGGTTGGCTCCGATGAGGAAGGTTCTGCAGAGGTTCTGCATTGGTTCTGCAGAGGTTCTGCATTGGTTCTGCAGTGTGCGATCTTATTCTTTGTCATGGATCCATAACTCACTGGTCTGTGATAGTTTGTGTGAGATCCACAGAAATATTTAGCGCCACCTTGTGGAGGCTTGAGCCAACTGTGTGAAATATTAATATTCTGCTTCCTCAGAACTTTACTGTGTGACAAAAGTATTTCAGTATTCCTGGGATGCCGCAAATATCTTGAATATTAATATATGAATACATATATATATTCCATTCAAATGTTTTAATTCCCTATTTTCATTTTTAAGAAAATGTATTTGGGTCAAGCATATACAGCATCACTGCATTATTTTAGATTTGACGTATGCAGGTGACCTCAGAAAGAAAAGTCTGCTGTTATAATAACCTGACAGACCCACAGATCTTCATTTGATATTCTACTAAAGATCCAAACTGATTTACAGAAATTAAGGGGACAAATTAAAAGGTTAAAGAACAGAATAATCAACAAATGTTATCGAGGCTCATTTCTTTGTTGTTTTATTTTTCTATACTGTAAAGAACTTTTGGGAACTACTTTGGGCCTCCACCAGAATAATCCCCTTATTGGTGTCCTGTCCTGTCAGAATTATAAGCTCACTGGCAAATGGCAACAGAGTCTTAAAGCCTGAATCCAATTACCAGCTGCAAAGCCTCCACCGTGGGCTCGGCTTTGCAGAGTGGGTCGAGTCCACAGGAGGGAAAGGTGGGCCGCCGCTGCGTCTCCACAACCCGCCGCCGCTGAGGACACTCTGCACCTTAAGCGGGTCTAGAGGGCGGGCGGCGGGCCCGTCCTGAGAGGGGACGCTTCAAAGCCGGCTCTCAGGGGCGGTCGAGTCGCCCCCGGAGCCGCCTCGGTCCGGCCGCGCTCCCCCGTTTGCAGGAGCAGTGGTACGGCCCACGTTGCCTAGGTGAGTTGACACTGCTTAGTGGGATAGGCCATATCAGCAGAGCCCATTGTCTTCAGGGGCTTTGGCCGCTGCAACCGGCACAGAGTGGGCGCTCCTGTCGGCGGCTCTTCTCGCTCTGGACATGTTTGTTTTGTAGAAGATAAAAGAGAAGATTTTCACTCCTCTCTTTGCGTCTATCTCCTCTGATTCAATCATCAAGTGGGATCACATCAGGAAGCTGTGTGTGAGCGACACATAAAGGTTGAGAGGCGTTTTCCCAAAAGGATCAGCGGTACATTTAAAAAGAGAGCCTGACTAACTGCTTTTAAGGTGCTGAGGATGTACCTGAAGGGTGGAAGGTGACGGAGGACCACGTCAGCGCAGGTACATGTTTAATACGTCTTCTCGTGTGTCTGGTGCTGGAGCTTCAGCAGAGATGCTCCTGTGAATTCACAGGGCAGAAAACGTTACAGCTCTTTAACCTGTTGTCTGTATTCAAGAATCTGTTTTTATTTTAGTGTTGCGGTCTCACAATGCAGAGAAACCCGTTTAAAATCTAAATATCTGCACTGAGATCACGTCATGATGATAAAAACACATCAGATCTGGACATTTATGCATTAAAAACATATTTAGTAAGTCACCATCAGGTTTGAAAGGTTAATATTGAGCATAAATATTCCACTTCACTCCTTCATAATGCAAAAGAAATGAAATGTTTGCGTTTCATTTATATTTTATTCTTCAGGAAACCAACCATTAAAAACCAGGGTAAAGTCTGCAATATGTCAGCGTGGCCTTTTGGAAATGTTTCAGTCTTTTCTTTCACTTTTTAAAAAGATAATTTAAATAGTTGTCTGTTGCAGTTCCTTGTGGTGAATTTTATTTATATATATATATATATCTCGATGAAGTGAGACCGGAGCCAGATGTTCCAGGTGTTGCTCGTCTTCAGGTCTGCATTGGGTCAAAGGTCGTGCATGTTCCTCCCTCTTGTTGTGTTAGAGTAGCAGCGGCACGCCGATAAGCCCGGCGCTGATGACGCTCGCACTTTCTATTGTCGCCGCGGGGCGAGCTCAGCGGGGCGAGATGAATACCTCCCTGCTCATCGGGGGACTGGCTGTGCGTCACTTTTGAATAAGAAGTGAGAACTTAAGAGATAAAAGGGATGTTGACAAACTGCATAATGTGTCATGGATATAAATGTTTACAATCTCAGAATGTTTATGTCGTGATAAAAGTCACTTTATCGCAGCGACGCCATGAATCAGCAAGCTCATTGATTTAGAACACATGCCAAAATGTCCTTAAACAACCATTTTAAACAAAGAGTGGAGGAGTTTCTTCACGGTGGAGTCGTCTCTCGGTATCTTCCTCCCTCCTCCCTCGTCTTCCTCCCCCTCAGCCTGACGTTGGCTGCTATCTCTCAAAACAGACCCGGACTCGGGCCAAACATTCCTGTCTGTGCTATGTTTCCTGACAAGGACGCTGTTGTAGATCTTCAGCAGAAAAACAAGGTCGTGATGGAACGAATACAGAAGTATCAGATACCTGGTCGATGGTGGGAAAACCTGTCTGGAGTCCCAGTTTACCCAGTTTCACAATGTGATAGAGCCAAGTAATGAAACATCAGAGCCCCTGATATATAGATCTCTGCAGCAGTCAGACATGTAGGTGGAAGTGTGGCGTCATTTGGTGGAGAAAGTGCTCCGTCTACCGTGTACAAGGAGTTTAAACCTGAGAAACATTTGGTTTGATTTGATCTGTTTGGTTTTTCAGGATCAGGTCTCTTAAGAACCAGATGTCATGCATTTGTTTTAATTTAGGTGGAGTTTAAAGGTTAATTTGGATTCAGAAGAAACTTGGAAATACAAATGGAGTTGTTGTTAATGCACAGATTTCAATAAAGTCCTTGTAGCTTGTGCTATAGGAGCGGTTGTGTTGCATTGCTACATTGTTGCATTGCTACATTGCTACATTGCTACATTGTTTCTTCATCTCTCTCCCGACTGACCGACTGTTGTGGCGTTCACGTCCCGTTGATTTGACTTTCCCAGCAGCCCCGGCGGCTCTGCAGGCCCAGCCACTTGCAGCCCAAACACACTCTAGATTACAGCGAGGACGCTGACTCCTCCCCTTCGCCTCAAATCCCCCTCTGTAATCCCAGAGGAAATCTCCTCCTGCGCACAAGGTGCAGTGTGTTTGTGTTCCTCAGACTGGTGTCAGGCCGGTGGGAGCTGTGGTGTCAAAGTGGACCTTTTTATTTGGGTTTCTGAAGGAGTGAAGTGAAGAGACCTTTTTGAAAGCAGGACTGATGTAGAGCACAGAGACAAACTAAAGTCAGGCCTGTGAGGTAAGTGGACACGTCTCCTTCTCACTTCATTTAGAGACACCCGGACAGGTTGAGCTCCTTGTCAACATGTTTATGTCATAATTATTACAATACTTAGAGTTCTTACTGCGTGTGTTAATAAATAAGATTGTAATACTTAAATCATAGAAGAGATGTGCCTGTAACTTGACTTATTGGTTGTTTTTCTGAGCCACTCCGTGATTACTGTCCAAAACATGTGAGAAAACAGTGAAAAATGAAGTTACCGAAACATAAATGGATGACTTTGAATGTCTTGTTTTGTTCGACCAACAGTACAAAACCCAAAGATATTCAGTTTATAATGAAATAAAACGACGAGAGAGAAGTTAGAACCGGAGAATGTTTGCTTTAAAATCACTTTAATCGGTCAAAATGTTGAGCGAATTAGTTATCTGTTCACCAACTAACCTGTTCAGTACATCCTGGGATACTGTGTGTGTGTATATATATCTATATATATATAGATATATATATATATATATATATATATTGCATCAGAATTGTGACTATTTAAGACCCAACTGGATTCCTTTACAAACCTATTCTCCTCAAACCTGCACCGGAAGTCCAACATGTTGTTTTTTTAGCTTCATCAAATCCTCTCGATGACGAAAGTCCTCGTCAGCTGTGCTTCTGCTTCCTGACTCGTCTGCGTCGTGGGAGTGAGCGCTGGCGTCGCCTCCCCGGTCGAGTGTCTGTGACGGAGCAGCTGTCTCCTCTGACAATGGAGCTGCAGCGCTTTAGAAAAAGTGACATTTGCATTTCTATTGTGCAGGAGTTCGTTTGGAGGCGACTCTCACTGTGTGTGAACAAAGGGAGAGAAGGGTTTCTACGTTTAAGAAACAGTTTAAGATGAAAGAAGTGGAGCCTTTTCCTATACGTTTTCACACAGTTTGGGTTTGTTTGGAATACACAAAAGAAGAAGAGCTGCGTCTGCGTTGGTTTTAGCTGGAGAGAGAGAAGCTCAGTCGAGCCAAACGAGTTCATTCAAGCTTCCAATGTCTGGAGAAAAGTACCAAAAACGTAGTTAAAAAAGTTTTAGTGCACAGCAGGTCAGATGAGCATGCAAACATTGTCTACCATGCAACATACAATTCAACATTTAGTAAACTTATAAGAGAAAGATCGTCTGCAACCACTAACTAATGTTATGCCTTTTTGTGTTTATTTTAACTGTGTGAAATAAGAACAAAACTGCAACAGTGCCGTTCAGTCGATTTAATACCAAATATCTCTTCTGTCTCTTGAGGGATTATACGCAAGGAATCCGAGACAGTGGAAGTATTGTTAGAAAGCCCGAGAGCCGGCGCCGCTCTTTCTTTACTCCGCTGTCAGACTCTCAGGCTCCCGGGAGACGGCGACCAGAGATGTTCTCTGAGGCGAGGGTTTCCCTCCCTGCATTCCTGGGCTCAAAGAATGCAGCGTCTCCACCGTGACCGGGCCGGCTTCACCTTCCAATCACAGCCAAGGAAATCTCATTTGGTTGCGATATTTCACATCCACCTGACACTTGAACTTGGGAAACAGAATTTATTTTTTGTTTTAAGCTGCACATTAAAACTGGGAGGTTGTGGCGGCGGTTGTGGATCTCGTCTCTCAAATTTTTCTCCAAGCTAAGCAGTTAATCTCCGTGTGGGCCATATGGCTGTGACGGATCGGTCCTCTTCAGAGTAAGAGGTTCCAGCCTGCTTCGTCATCAATCTGTGAGAACGTCGGCTCCGTGATTTTGGTTCAAAATGCTGCGACACGTCTGCATTTAAAAAGCACAGATTGTCCCATTGAGGGAGCTGTGGTGAGATCATTAGAGGGGTGGTGTGCCTGGCTTCTGATTGGCCAAGAGGTTTACCTTTGCCTTGTTTCAGTTTGCAGCTGTCTAACCTGCATTAGAGCCTCAGACTCCCTGGTTTCCTATGTCTGCTTTAGAAAGAAGAAAGATTGTATTATTCTGTGTCTCTTTCTGACACTGACTCTACCTCCTACCTCCTTCTCTTCTTTCTTCTTCCTTCGCTCGCCGCCCATCAGGGCTAAAATGGTCGATGTCGTGTCCCCACACACAATGCCGTCAGAAACGGAGGTTCACGTGGCGAGGAGCTTTCTCACCAAGATTTTGCGCAGCTCCATGAGGTACCGGCGGCCAGCCTCGTGTCGATCTGTTTGCTGGTAGTTTTGAACCCAAGTGATGGAGTCTGTGCGTTGTGCTCCTTCCTTCCTTCCTTCCTTCCTTCCTTCCTTCCTTCCTTCCTTCCTTCATGTTCTGTGTGTTTCCTACTTCTTGTGGGTGCTACTTGTCCAAACCTTTAGTTGTAATTTGCACGTTTGTGTTCCTGAAGTTGTTATATTCAGCCTCCTCATAGCTTTTAGTTGGTTTTCATGTCATGAAGTTGACATGTTGTCATATTTTTTCCTCTGGTTTTAATATGTTGTGTGAAATGAGCATGTTGAAAATGTGTAAATCTTTTCTTTTTCAACATGCTCTCCAGGAAAAACCGCTTCAAAGAGTACGTGCAAATTCATTTGATTTCCAGGCCAGAAGACTTTGAAATGTGCACACAAATACCTCGAAAAATAGATAATAGGTTGAAAAAACAAGTTTAACCATTGAACTCTGCAGCTGAAATATCAAATACTCCCTTGTTTCAAGTGCTTGCTTCTGTGCCTTGCAGGAAGGATGATCCAAACTCACGCCCCCACTCCTGGCACTCCTCCAAGCTGACAGAAGAGGAGGCGGAGCCTGCCAGGCGAGACGCCGCCACGGCATCGATCTGGCAGCCAAAACATGAAGCAAGGTGAGACTTCGGGTTCTCTTTCAGATTCTCAGCGTTACAAGGAAGAACTTTTTTTGTTTTTTTATTCATTTGTTAACATTGGTCTCATTTTGTTTCTGATGATACACACCAGGCACAAAGAGTCGGATCAAGGAGACCAGAACTTCCAGTGTCTGCTAACCAGCCAATTGAGCTCAGGGAACAACATGGAGAAACTGGAGCGTCCCTCTCATCCCTTCCCACCGGGTCGTCTTTCCCCGACTAAATACGTCAGCAGTGCTGAGCCGCTCTGTGCACCAGGAGTTAAAAGAGAGTCCGGGTTCAGCTGCTTCTCCATCACCTCCAGCCCTCCTGGTCATGATGGGAAGGGTACCAGCACTGAAAACATTTTCTTCAAGGGCTTTCACAGTGAAGGGCCTCAGCAGGCGGAGCGGCCCAGGTACCTGCCGCCGACGCTGGGGAACGGCGGCTGGGAGGAGGCCGCCTCTCGGGTGTCGGTCGCAGGGAGGCCCAGCGTAGGCCCGGTGTGGCAGGTACCAGAGAAGAAGAAGTCCCAGTCTCCTCCTCCTCCACAGCCTCCCCTGCGCAGTGACAGTTTTGCCGCCACAAAGGTGTTCCCGTACTCTGACGGGCCGAGCGGTCCAGCGAAGACCCACGGCAGGTCCATTGAAAAACTGACAGAAAGCAACCTCAGATCCCAGCAGGAGAAAGAGGCCCGACGTAGCTTCAACCCGCTGTCCACCAAAGACTTCCTCCTCCCCAACACGGCAGCTGACCACAACCACAACCAGCTGCAGCCCAACAAACTCTTCTCGCTGTCCAGCAATGATGTCAGACAGTCTCATTACACCCAACCACCCGCCCACCAGAGGCAATACAGTGACGAAAGCCCCTTCTGCATGCAGACCAGGTCGGCACCTCCCACCAAGATTCAGAGTGTAGGAAGCTACTATCGCAGCCTCCAGGAACTGCCCACAAACATCTTCAGCCGGAAACACGCCCGGCACTCCACAGCCTCCATGGCTAGTTCTGCTGCAAAGCCAAACCAGGAGAACGTGGGGCACAACAGATACTACGGCCCGGCAAGCAAGCATTCGGTTCAGACTGCTGAGTTCCAGGTTCGGCACGGCAAAGTAGAGGGCCGGAGGGGGGAAATGGAGAAACCGCAACGGGTGAACAGCAATGAACCGGGCTTCTCAAGTTCCTTGAAGACAAACGGTAAGACAAAATACTCTCTACCTCAGTCCCAGCTGCCTTATAGTGAAAGCAAGGAGCGCAGTGGCCATTCCAACCTGGGGAATGGTCTTCTTTATGACCGCCAAGCCTCTGAACTTCCTGTCCGAAGCCAGGAGGATGCTGCAAAGAGAGTTGAAGGGCACGCTAATGACACGAAAAGACACGTCGCAACACATCAAAGTAATGATCATACGGTCGGTCTTTCACGGCACCAAGACCCATGGGTGCCGCAAGAAGACCACCGAATATCCCCCCTGAAAACCCCACTCCTCCACTCCCTTGCCCAGGAGAGTAGGAGTCTGGCCGTGAGGCAACCAGCAGCTACGACCGCGGGTGCAACGCTGGATGCCAGTGACATCATGGCCGCCGGCAGTGGGAAGTCGTATCGCCGCAGCGACCGGTATGCCACCACCCTCCGCAATGAGATCCAGCAGAAGCGAGCCCAGCTGCAAAAGAGCCGCAGCGCTGCAACCCTGACGTGCAATGCCGAGGACGAGGAGGCCGAGGAGTGGAGGTCCACAGAGACGTCTATGTCTTCCGGGGTGTCCTTCTCCAACACCTACAAGGACCACCTGAAAGAGGCGCAGGCCAGGGTCCTCCAGGCCACCTCCTTCCAGAGACGGGATCTTGAGCCTCTTGGACCAGAGGTGCCGGTAGTTAAACCCTCCAATGGACGCATTAGAGGACGTAAGCGCTTCCCAATGGCCAAGAGGATGCACTCCTTCTCAGAGCCTGACAAGATACACAAGGTGGGAGTGGAGGGAGAACCCCAGACGGGGTCTTTCGGAGAGCGGAGGAAGTTCTTCGAGGTGAAACCGGCGTTTTCCAGGCCTGTGCTGAAGTCCAGTCAGGGTGCAAACTTGAATGCGGACCTTGGTGAGATCGGCAAACCCAAAGAGATGACTCCCTCTGCAGAGGAGGAGGCTCACCCATGTGCAGAACACCTGAGCCCCGGACATAGGCAGATGTTGGCAGAGCAGCAGAGGCTTGGGACCTTCGCTGAGTACCAGGCTACGTGGAACCAGCAGAAGAAGTCATCCGAGGCCAAGACGCAGGGGAGGTACCACTCAGCAGAGAACATCTTGGATGCAGATGGCGAGGAGAAGGCCGTGTGCGTCCACGAGAGATCCCGATCGTCTCCGTCTGCAGACTTCTATACACAGGTGAGAGTAAAGGGGTGTTTGAAGTTAAGCTGTATTTTATTATGTTTTTAAGCAAGGCTGGATGTTTTTATCCAAGAGCTTGTGAACGCATTTGCAGAGTTAAGCAAAGTCTTTCACTTTTCTTTTGCAGAACATTCCTTCCCCATGGAGAGACCCTCCCAGCCAGCAGAGCACTTCCAGGTGAGATTAAGGGTTACAAAAAAAAAAAAATCAGTGGAATACAAGCATTTTACACAAATTAAATACTCTGCAAGTTTCTTCCCAAAGGGTTCAGTTTGATAAATATATAATGACCTATATAATAATGTCTGTTTCCCGGGAACATCCTTCAAAAACGAAATGCATGTGAAGTTTCATGTAAATGTGGGATTTGAGTGGTGAGATTTCAGAGAAAGAACATGTCTCAGTGTCTATTTCCAGGTTTCCTGCGCTAAAAGGAAGGTATTATTATCCTGCAGACTAGATCTCTTCCTCGCCGTATATCTCGTGTTGTTGGAGCTCATGTTGAGGTGAACAGTATCTTCTGGCATCCTGTAAACTACACCCACATGTACAAAAGCGTGTGCAATTACAGGTGATTCACAGCGGGTGGAGATCATTTTAACTGTAAGCTGCTTTTCAAAATGAGCAATTATCGGTTTTGTTAGTGATCGCTTTCTCTGCTAAATGATGATATTCATCTAAAGCATTTATTATTTTGTGTGAAATATGAATAAGTTATCTTAAGTGAATGGCTGCTATAAGTTCTTCTTTCTAGTTTTACTTCATGCACCTTTTTAGTTGGTGGTGTTTGAACAAAATAAAACTGAAGTTTGAGGTTATTTGTGCAGTTTTGCTTTAGATTCATGTCCATTTCACTTTAGTGTGTTTTAGTGTGAACAAACGGCTGTCGGGTTAATATGGCATCTTGTAAATCGATGCATTATAATATTTATTTAGTGGAAATGTTTCTTTTAAATCGGACCACCTGCCCTCATCTCCGTCTCTGTGTTTGGTTTTCACACCCGTAGCTCAGGTTCCTAAACCGTAACGCACACAATCAGACATGTCAGTGGAGCAAACATGGAGGTAAACAACTTCTTGTGGACTATTTTCCAAAATTAGGAGCTGTTGGATTTCTGCTTGATTCTATAACAATTTCAGAATATAAATCGTAGTGTTTTTTCTACCAGAAAACTACTTTTGACTCTGATGTTTGAACTGAAACACACACTGTACACGTAGAACATATCCTGTGTACTTTTCATCAATATGTCAATATATTAAACTCCTTTTGAAAGTTCTTCAAAACTGAGATTCATAAAAAAGGATAAAGTGCAGACTGCTTGCCACCAGAAACAAATATAGTTGTTTAAGCAGCTTTATAAAGAAAGGCAGACAATGCTTTAACCTCTTTTGTAAGTTAAAAATCTAGTTTTACCACAGTTACTGATGCAGTTTGTTTTAACTTTGACCTCCAGAGGAAAAACAGAGAGCCGGCTGCGATGCCATCCCGACCACAGCCCACAGTCGGCCCCGTCAGTCCCCAGAAACGAGGGCCCGGTCCCAGGCCTCGCCGACCACAGGACCGGTCCCTCCCACACCACACACTCCTCAGGCCCTCGCAGCCTCAGCCCCGGATCCCAGTATCCATCCCAGCTTCCTCAAACCAAGGGCCTCCTGCCTCCGCCCAGGCCCCATTTAGGCCCAGAAACCACATCCTCCTCCCAGGAATTCCTCCCTGGCGCCCAGGCAGACCCGTCAGCGCTCCAGCCTCGGTCCGGCTGCAGCTCTGACACCCAGCACCAGACCTCCTCCGCCGGCCCCGCCTCGGCCAGAGCCGACCGGAGCAGAGGAGGTGGAGGAACCGAGGCGGAGAAGGAGCCTTCCTCGTCCTCCCTGCTCGGCTGCCGGACGGCCGCTCCGTCTTTCCCTGCGACAGAGCGAGCGCGGTCTCCCTCGCCGCAGTTTGCACCGCGGAGGCTGACCGACAGACCGCCGGCCGCGTCCCTTCAGGATGACTCACCTCTCAGGTAAGCCGCTTAGCAGAAGGGCTTCAGGTTTACTCCCCTCGTTACGCGAGGCCACAAGAGGAGGCTTTGAACTTCAGGTAAACCAGCTCACGTCGACGGGTAGAAGGAGGACAATGTGACCGTTACACTTTAAGGAATGACCGAAGAAGAAGCCTGAAATATGCAGACGGTTAGATGGAGCTTGTTGTCTGTAATTTAGTTGAAGCTTCGGTTTGCCTTTCAGTTCTACTGTACGAGCCATCCTTTAATTAGAAATGCTCGACTGTGCAGCTCTGAGGTTTCCATACTCTGAGCTTCATTCTTTGAATGGGTGATTTTGAATCGTCCAGTTAGAAAGTATTGTGTTTAAGACGAATAATGTGAAAGCTCCAGTCGCTCATCTTCAGTCGTTGAGTTTAAGATGACTAAGATCTCCTCGTGGTCTAAATACTGAAGAGTGAAGAGTTGTTTGGAAGCCAGAAAAGTCCTTGTGGTTTTTTGCGTCTTACATTTATGAAAATGAGGGAAACTATAAAAATGTGATGCTGAAGTTAAACTCATCCTCAGTCCCTCAGTTAATAATTATATATAGATAATGACAAAATGTTTGAATGGTAGTTTAAATAACATACGGGAAACAAACAAGATGTTTATATATATATATATATATATATATATATATATATATATATATATATATATATATATATATATATGAGGCACAAGATGAGGAGCACACATTGAGAATAAGACTGTCTCCATTGTTTTCAGATGTTTGGGATGAATACTGTAATATTGTTTCCTGTCCAGGTCAGGCCATGGTGTGAGGATCCCCGCTGAGATGGATGTGAACCCGCCTGTGAGGAAAGTCCCCGTGAGGATCGTCCACGCCGAGTCCAGCTCGCCCCGAGAGGGCCGGGCCTACCTGCCTCAGAGCGGCGAGACCTGCAGCTTCCAGCCTCCGGGCCACGGCCCCTCCCTGAGCGCCGCGGAGCGCCCGGCCTCCTCCCTGTTCAGCGCCTACACCCGCCAGGACCCGGCTCCGGCCTCAGGGCCGGGGCAGGAGTCGAGTCCAGCGGGGGCTCGGCGCTCGGAGGAGGACGCCAAGAGGGAGGAGCTGGCCAGGGACATCATGGGCAAGGACAAGACCCTGGTGGACATCTTGGACCAGAGTGGCAGGATGACCACCATGGACCTGATGGAAGGACTCTTCCCCACGGAGGAGCAGGTCCTGGAGGGGAACCACCCGCGCAGGAGGGCCTCGACCGGCTCCAGACTGCCCACCTCGTCCCCCAGGAGCATGGACAGGTGGGACCTATAACCAGTTCTTTCAATTATTTATTAACCTCGAGCTGCTTGTCAAAAAACTATCTATATTCAGAATTTAAAAAAGAGATCAACACGATGTGAGCTGGAAGTGTTAAAAACATTTCTCCTAATCAATTATAAATAAAAATACAATTCAGATAAATGTGCAGTAAATAAAAAAGGAAAAATGTATTCTGTCTGACAATTCTAAAAATAAAGAAAGAGATACCCGAAAAAACTATGAATTAAATGACTAAGTGTTATAGACTAATAAAGGTTGAACAGGCTTGACTGGACAACTTTTATCAGCCTGCTGCCCTCTGGTGGACAAATGTCTCATTACATTTATCTTCCCCGTTCAAAACGACCGCTCTAGTTGATTGTTCTTTAAATTACAGGCAATGTATTTTAAATTAGCCTGAATATGCAACACTATTTATCTTGTATTGCGGCTATTGTTAGTTCATAATAATAATAATACTTTCATAACATAAAATGCAGCTCAATTTGCTTCAAGAGAAACAAATCAACAATACGTATTTAAAAAAAGGAGAAGAAGCAAATACAGTAAAATAAAGTTTAAAAAAAGGATAATATGAGTTGATAGTGGTAAAAACTATTTTAGGAATAAAAAACAGTAAAAAAATATAAAATAAATACTGTTTGAAGGTGGAGTTAATTAAAGCCATATTGTGTGTGTGTGTGTGTGTGTGTGTGTGTGTGTGTGTGTGTGTGTGTGTGTGTGTGTGTGTGTGTGTGTGTGTGTGTGTGTGTGTGTGTGTGTGTGTGTGTGTGTGTGTGTGTGTGTGTGTGTCAGGCGGGAGGAGGAGGACCTGTCTGCAGCCTCCCTGGTCCCCAGCTCCTCCTACTACAACACATCGGCTCCCAAAGCCGAGCTCCTCATCAAGATGAAGGACATGCAGGAGCAGCTGGAGGACCAGGACTCTGAGGACGAGCTGGACGTCGACCTCGCCGGCAAGAAGGTAAAGACGCGCCTCACGTTTTCTTTTTGGACAGGTATTTGCTGTGTACTTTGTTTTGACTGTGTTGTGTTAAATCCCCCAGCAGGAGCTGATCTCCAGCCTGGCCAGGAAGCTGGCGGTGCTGCGGGACGCCCGGCTCAGCCTGCAGGAGGACGTGGAGGACAACGAGGCCCTGGGCCGGCAGGTGGAGGCCACCGTGCAGCGGCTCTGCCGGGCCAACCAGCTGGACAAGTTCTGCATGTTCGTGGGCGACCTGGACAAGGTGGTGAGCCTGCTGCTGTCGCTGTCGGGGCGGCTCGCCCGGGTGGAGAACGCCCTCAACGGCCTGGAGGACGAGGCCCCGCCGGAGGAGAAGGTAACAGCCGAGGGCGAAGGGAGAAGGACCCTGAATCTGTTCACATGTGTTCCCGATTCGGGGTTCTTCCGGTCATGGAAAACCTGGAACAGTCATGGAATTTAAAAATGGTTATTTCCAGGCCTGGAAAAGTCCTTGAAAAAAAAGAAATATCCAAAGGTTTAGTAAAAGTCATGTAAATGTGTTATATTCATGTGTTCATGATGTTCATTTACGCTGAGTTTGAAATAATGAATATGCTTTTAAAAGAAAGACTCAGAATATAAGCAGGCATACATACAGGCATCTATATAAATGTTTATTCTTTTAATCAAACTATTGTCTCATTCATTTGAGTCATTTAAGGTTTACTGTATGCTTTGTATTCTCATTGTTAGTTTAAATACTACATTTACTCACTTTTTACTGTTTACACCCAGATTTCACTAAATGTCATGAAACCCATTGGTCAGAATGTGTGTGAACCCTGACTTCTACTACGAACCCTTTCTCAGCGAACCCTGACGGAGAAGCGGAAGCTGCTGATGCAGCAGCACGAGGACGCCAAGGAGCTGAAGGAGAACCTGGACCGCCGGGAGCGGCTGGTGTCCGGCATCATGGAGGCGCACCTGGACGCGGAGAGCCTGGACGACTACCGGCACTTTGTGAAGATGAAGTCGGCCCTCATCATCGAGCAGCGGAAGCTGGAGGACAAGGTCAAGCTGGGCGAGGAGCAGCTGAAGTGCCTGCTGGACAGTCTGCCGCCGCCGCTCTGATGCCGCTCTCATGCCGCTCTCATGCCGCTCTCATGCCGCTCTGATGCCGCTCTGATGCCGCTCTCATGCCGCTCTGATGCCACTCTGATGCTGCTCTCATGCCGCTCTCATGCTGCTCTCATGCCGCTCTCATGCCGCTCTCATGCTGCTCTCATGCCGCTCTCATGCCGCTCTGATGCCGCTCTCATGCCGCTCTCATGCCGCTCTCATGCCGCTCTGATGCCGCTCTCATGCCGCTCTGATGCCGCTCTCATGCCGCTCTGATGCCGCTCTCATGCCGCTCTGATGCCACTCTGATGCCGCTCTCATGCCGCTCTGATGCCACTCTGATGCCGCTCTCATGCCGCTCTGATGCCGCTCTGATGCCGCTCTCATGCAGGAGCTGCATGCAGCATTTTTATATCCACGTCTTTGTTGAATTGTTCATGCCAAAGAGCATTTCAAACATGAATACTACTTTTCCCTTTTGGAGCCTCAGGAGGAAACGACGGCTTCTTCAAGGCCCAATCTTTGCACGATGACGAGACAAGAACACAGACTGTTGTGTCGTTATTTGTTGTTCTTCTGCTTTGGGACGCATCTGTTTTAATGTTTTAATGCTTGAATAAACTAGACTTGCGAGGAAAGTTCCTGACGTTCCCGTAAACAACAAAAGGGCTCATAGCCACATAACAAATGTATTTTATTTGCAAAAAGCTACAGATTTAATGTCGGCTTTTCATTCCTTCTGCACCAGAAACTCTTAATATAAATATGAAGTTCCCTAAATGTAGATTTAGTCCAGAGACAGTTGTTTATATCTATTATTATCCCAAAGTCGATGTACTGGAGGTTTACTGATGTTTTATAACTTTTATATTACACTTTGGAGACGTTTAACAGTGATTTTAAACCTAAACCAGAATCATGGTGCATGTATTTAAACTCACAAAGCAAATGTTCTGGACCGTTATCTGACAGTGTGTCTGGTCTTTATTATTTGTGTGTATTTTGTAATGAATTACCACCAGGTGTGTTTAAGTTGCATCTTAGCGATCTTGCTTAGTAATTTATTGATAGCCTTTTGGAAAACTTCTACGGGGAATTTATTTTCACTGGTGACGTATTTTTTTTAGTTTTCTAAGGAAATGAAAAGAAGAGTTTGCTTCCTGTTTAACTTCCTGTCAGATGTTAAGTTAGACTCCTGCTTCACAGCATCGATCTAAAGGGTCCATGTGTACGACCTCATGCTGGAACAACCGGATGAACGTGTCAAAGACCATGTTGGCTTCTTCCAGCAGGACTTGTTTTCTATTAAATAATGCGCGCTCATGTTCCCTGCAGCGCTCACTGCCTGTGACCTTGCAGGTTCTCCTGTGACCTTGCAGGTTCTCCTGTGACCTTGCAGGTTCTCCTTCACACGTCATCACCAGCGGACTCTTGGTGTTTCTGTGGAGGCGAGTCTGAAAGTGAGCACTTTACTCTCTGGTTTGACTCTTACATATTTATGAAGACGTGCCTGCTGTCGCCTCCCACCACTGTCACGCTCATGAACTGGAGTGGGCGTGGCCTGGACACACACACACACACACACACACACACACACACACACACACACACACACACACACACACACACACACAGATGTATGCAGTGCACTCTTTCACCTACGCAGCAATAAAATGATAAAAGCTTCACGGACCCCTCACTCTCGTCTTTTACAGCATCTTCATCGTCCGCTCTCGACACTACTGACTTCACAGATTCCTCCCTCCTATTTGTTTTGGTTGTGAATAGATTTCTTTATTTAATATGTTTCTGCCAGGGTTGTCTCAGTCTGACAGCATCTGCCCCACAGTCAAGAAAACCACTGAATTTGTATTTTCACGTATTTTAGGAAAGCCAAACTTAAAGGAGTAGAAAGCTAAATATGAAGTGTTTACGACAGCGTGGGTCTGGAAAGTGTTTAGTCTCTGGATCTCATGTCCTTCTCCTTCCAGAGGAGACGCTCCATCCAGTGCTTTAAGAGACGGAGAAGCAAATAACAAGTTTGAGCTCCTTTAAGATTTATTTCAACAAACAGATTGTGATGGGAGGAACAAAGAAAAATGCAGATTTTCTTTTGATGCATGGTGGGTTTGAATATTCACGATTGAATTAAAATGGTCAAGAAACACTGATGGCGTCTGGAAGGTTGACCTGAAACAACATTATCTTGGGTTCATTGCCATGCCTTCAGTTTACCGTCCAGTGCAACCTTTGAAACGTAGTTTATAGTGTTTATAGTGTTGGCTTTGGTCGGGCAGGAGGGAGACGGGGAGATTATTCAGATCTTCTGGGAACAAAACAAGATAAAAGAGATAACAAGCTATCACTTACGAGCAGACATTTAAACTTGTATGTATTAAATACATATATACTCTTGAATACAGTTTTTCTTCGGTTCTATATATATATGTGTGTGTGTGTGTGTGTGTGTGTGTGTGTATGTATGTATGTGTATATATATATATATATATATATATATATATATATATACGTATGTATATATATATATATATATGTATATATATGTATATATATATATATGTATATATATATATATATATATATATGTATGTATGTATATATATATATATATATGTATGTATGTATGTATATATATATGTATGTATATATATATGTATATATATGTATATATATGTATATATGTATGTATATATATATATATATATATATGTATATATATATATATATATATGTATATACATATATATAAAATATATATATATTTTATATATATATATTTCACGACTTCACGTTTTAGTTGTGGGGACTGAAGCCTATACCCTTCTGAAGCCTTGTGTTGAGAGCTGAGTGACGTCAAATGAAGGAACAGGATTTAAATGTATAATTCTGAATTATTTCATTTTTGTATTGACAAGAATTGACCTGACGTCCACCTTTCAAACTTAGATATCATATCTTATTCTGTCCTTTGACAAATGAACCTGAACTTGAAAAGCAAATGCTAATTTAGTAATATATTCACATTATATTGTCAAATTAAAAGAAGACCTGGTGACTCATTAAATTATACTATATATAAGATATATAATATATTAAACAAACAAACAAAGCAACTTCTTTGTTCATCTTTAAACACATTTGTTAACTTACATTTGACTCTTTGGAACTCGATTATTAGTACATTTCTAAAATAAATCACATGTCAAATCTGCAAATAATAATATATATATATATTAATATAGATATAATGATAGATAATAATAGATAGAATAATAGATATATTAATAGATATAATTGAGTATCATCTGCATAACAATGAAGGTTTATGGAGTGTTTTCTGATAATATTGCCTAAAGGAAACATATATAAGGGGAATAAAACTTAAAATCCTCAAATAAACTATTTTCATAAAGTCACACAACTGCTTTGTGACTTTCTCAAGGATCCGAGAGGAAGGTTAGAGTCTAGTTAGCCCTCTGGGTCAAGCGTGGGTTAATTAAGATACTTTGACATTGTAAAAAGTGCAATAAAGTAAAGTATGAAACTGGGTTTGCGGTGACGCGCTGCGTCTCCTTCAGACTTTATGTTCTGTCAATCATTCACAGTTTCACAGCCTGACGGAAACTGTGAGGAGGTTATTGCTCACAAAGAGGAAGTGACTCCCAGTCTGATCTTAGTCGTGTTGGGTGAAGGAGGCTCAGCTCCACGAAGCAGCACTCAGGTACGTGACACGATGAAGATGAAGATGAAATATCTGATTTACCTAACGGAGAATAATTACTGCCATATATTCCAAGATGTCACCTGTGAAGCTTTAATGCTGAATGTTCTCCTGATTGTCACATCATGTGTTGAGTTCGTTTCTACCTGCGTCCTCTCAGAGGAGCTGCAGGAGGAAGCGCTTGTCTTGCTGCATGTGAAGCAACGCCCAAGAGGTGAACCCTCCAGCTGCGTTTCATCTCTTGATGACGGCCTGTGCGGGAGGAAGCAGGCCTTTCTCGGTCGCCTGACGCTCCGCCTCCACCGCCATGACCTACCTGGCTCACAGCGCCCGTGCCCAGCTCGGAGCCCTGGGGCTGGGCTGCGTGGGCTGGACGCTCACCGCCGTGGCGCTGGGCCTCATCCAGTGGAGGGTGTGGCTGGTTTCGGACAGGGAGGCCATCAGCTCCGGGGTGGCCTGGGTGGGCGTCTGGCGGGCCTGCTTCAACAGCCACACCCACGTGACCCCCGGCTTTAGGGTCATGCACTGCGAGCCCATCGGCCTGACCGAGGCCTTCACGCCGCCGGAGATCGTGGCCGGGCAGGTCCTCATGCTCCTGTCTCTGCTGGCGGGGCTGAGCGGGAACGCCGGCGCCGTCTACGCCTTGAGGAACGTCTACTTCGGGGCGGAGAGGAGCTCCTCCGTCCGCCTGGCCTTCGTCACCACCGGCGCTCTGTGCCTGCTGGCCGCCGCGATGTCACTCGTACCGCTCCTGTGGAACCTGAGCTCGGTGGCGACCAACCAGACCATCAAGTTCCCCCCCGAGTTCAGAATGCCCCCGGCTCCAGAGTCCCAGCACGTGGGCTGGGGCATCGGGGTCGGGATGGTGGGCACGGTCCTCATGGTGGTCTCGGGGGTCATCTTCTGTACGTACAGGTTACCGGCGAGGTCACGGCACCTGGACCCGGCGTCACCGGAGAGAGACAACCCGGCGTTCGAGTCCCACGAACACTTGTGAACTGACTCATGGACTCTCAGAGGAAATAATCCAAGATGGCAGCATGTTAGTCCATGTCCTCGTCAGTACTCAGTGTTGTCTGTTTTTAGTTTTTTTTTACTAATAAGCCTTTTAATTTGAACTTTTAACTTTTCATACTGAACTAAAAAGCAAAGTATATACGTAGTGCTTTTGCACACTTTAATTGAGGAATAGGGGGTTATCTGCTTCCTGGAACATCTAATCGGGATACATTGCTCCAACCAGGGGCGGTTTTGGGCACGGGCGACCCGGGCAGCTGCCCGGGGCGGCACTTTTTCATGACACGTGGGGGGCGGCACGACCACTTAAAAAAAAAATATAGATATATATATATCTATATATATATATATTTTTTTTTTATATATATATCATCTGGGCCGCGAAGCGGTTTTCCATTATCTATCATATCACTGTGTGGGGAATTGGCAGGTTGGCGCCCCCTGCAGCTGCAGGCGCCCCTGCTTGCTAAGAAGGTTCCGTCTACCAGTGACGTGTCGGTCGCGAACCAAACGGCTCTAAGAGCTCTCTGACGAGAAGGACGGAGCGGCTTTTTTTTTTTTCTCTCTCTCTCTCGCTTGCTCTCTCAAGCCGCATTTGATTGGTCAATATGTGTGGCGTCGTCTCTGTGCCTGCGATGAGCAGAGGGGCGGGAGTTACACAGTTCATGTGACGTCACGAGACTGTGCATCGTAGCAGCTTCAGTCCCCTCAGAGAGAATGTTCTCCAACAGATCATTAAGAGAAGAAACAGGACCAGCCCTCACAGCTGAGGCTCTTGGTCTTTCTCCATGTAAACCTTCACTGAAGGACAAAACTCTGGATGCTGATTTTTTTCTTTTTGTTTTACACATTTTAATTTATATTTTGTTGTGTGATTCTGTAAGCTTCTGTATGTTGTTTCACTTTAAATCTGTTAAGTATTAAAAAGCTAAAAGTTTAAAATAGTTAAAAGTTAGTTAAGTTCATTTGTAAATAGTTAAACATTTGTTTTTGCACTTTCTAATTTAGTTTTATCACTCTGTTGAGTGTATAAATAAAAGTGTATTTATATAATAAACATTTGATATAGTGCATGTTTTTTTTTACATTAGTAATTCATATTAAAACCAAGTATAATTTATAAGAGGAATCTTAAACATTTTAGTGAACAAGGGTTTTATCATGATTTGTTTAATTTTAATTGGAGGAGGATAGAGCTAATCCCTGATGTGGAAACTGCCTGGTCTTTTTTAATGATGGTTTTACACAAATCATAAATATACACGCCCCTTTTAGGAAGTACAGAGTACAGGGACGTGAAAATCCCTGGTTCTCCTCTGATCTAGCAGACAGTATTCATGAGCGAAACCTAGCCTGGGCTAAGGCAAGAACAACAGGTTCTGCCACTGACTGGCTTGTGTTTAGGAAACTAAGAAACACATGTTCCTCTTTTATCAAGAAAGCAAAATCTGAATATTATTTGTCTATTACTACTGAAAATTTAAATGATCCGAGGAGATTTTGGAAAACTATAAAATCCTTCTCTGTGAGCAAGAACTCACAAGTTTGACCTGTTTGTGTTATGAAGGACTCTGTTGCTGTTCATGACAAAATGGAGATACTGAATTGTTTTAACACACACTTCATATCTTCTGGCTCTCTGTTTGACTCTTGTTGTCCAAGGTCTGTGAAACCTTGTACTGGGGTTCCAGTTTATACTGGTCAGCCTTTTAATTTTACACCATTTCCTGTGCAGGAAGTTCATAAAGCCATAAAAAGCCTAGATCATAGGAAACCTTCAGGGCCTGATTGTATAGACCCTGATTGATTTGTGGTTGCACACGGAAAGGTGATTGTCTGTCACAACCTGGAATGAGCTGTGTGTCTCCTTACGGCCTGATGGGGGCGCTCAGTAGCTTTCTTACTCCAAGTGCACCTTTCTGGGCAGTGAATCATTTAAAACCACTTTTATATCAGACTGCAGATTTACTAACATTTGCACACAAAAAGTCTCTGCTAAAGCATTATCTATTTTATTTTATTACTTTCTCCTCAATTTCAGTAGAACTGTTTTATACATTATCTGTAAACCCTCTGCGCGCGGCTATTTTTTTATTTTTATTATTTTTATTTAAACCTTCATTTAACCAGGAAGTCCCATTGAGATTAAAAATCTCTTTTTGGAGGGAGACCTGGCCAAGACAGGCAGCAGCATAAAAAACACATAGTTACAGACAGAAAACACAGAACAAGACAAGTTAAAGGAAACTAAAAGCTAAGAGCTAAGAGACAGTGACGTAGAGTCAATTTAAGAAACATTTACATTTTTGGGAACCTGCCTCTATTTCTTTCATTCGAGATTTAAAAGCAGTCAGTGGTATCAGTTCTGAGCTTTAAAACATTCTGCAACATATTCCATGATGAGGGGGCAGAAGACACAAAAACCCTTTTTCCCATTTCCTATTGCTAATTGCTATTTGAATGAAATGTTGCTTTCTACTATTTTCCAATTCGAAATGCCTGATTTTGTGGAAATTAATTAAGTTTGACCTATTGAACTGCTCACATCAGACGTCAGGGAGCTTTTCAGCCTAAGCGCTATGTGTGGAGTGTGGTGGTGGAGCAGGTTGGTGACCATCACCTAAAAGTATTCTCACCTTCCAGAGCCACAGCTGCATTTTGGATTATAATATAATAAAATGTTGCATCCCTTTACACAACAGCCCTGTATTACACGCGCCCTGTGTACTGTTGTCGGTTAAGGTTTGAACCCATGTTCACCTTGCATCCCACATTGTTTGACCTCTGATGTACCCTGGGTCCACGTTAACCCTTTCACACCAACAGCAACTGGGTGTATCTGCATGAATGGTCAATGACATTGTTTGGCAATAATGAATCAGAGACAACAAACACAGGTAAATCATTTCACAACATTTTTATTTTACATTGGAATCCAGATATTAAATATGTGGCCCAACACCAAGGATATCTCATAACTTGAAGTGTCCTTCTGCTACATATTTCCTCTTGGGCTTTTAGATTTTAAAGAAGTATTCCCTGTGGCCATCTACCTTGGATTCAAACTGCTACTTCACACGCAGTTTTTTTTTTTTAAAGTTCAGATGCAATTTGAAAAGCGATCACATTAGTTTACCAAATGTATTAAAATCTTTTAAATCTTTGTGGTTGAAGATGGAATCAATTTAAAAAAAAAATGGAGAGGAGAAAGGGGAAGTGGCTGTTCTACAGCTCGTTGTGCTCCTTCTTCTCTTCATGTTGTCGGATTTTCTCTGGGAGAGTTTGAGTCAGGAAGACAAACTTGTCCTCCTTCAGGCGCTGACCAGTTACCTGCTCCTTTACATCAATTGACAAGTAGTCTTCTTCTGCTCCATACTTGGGCCAGTGGACCAGGCCGTCACCATTAGGAGACCTACATGCACACAAGTTAAAACAAGTCTTATTTTCAATGTGAATTTGATATAGTACATTTCAACGTGCTACACAGTCATTAAAAGCATCAACACATAATGCAAAATAAAACAAGATTTAAAAACATTCATAAAAAATGTCACGAGGGTGAATTCCTACCCTGTACGAGCAAAGTTTCCCCAGTAGCTCATCATGGTTCTGCTCAGCTGTTCCTCCTCTTCTTGGCATGCCTCTAAATTAATGATAATCTGGTAAAACACTTGCGCTCAGGAAACCCAGATCTCTGGTGGCCTACTGATGAAGACATTTTTGTATTGACTTACCGCTTAATTTAACATGAGTAGTTGTGAAGCAGAATCCGAATACAGTAAAGATTTCATCTCCATGGTCACTGCCAACAAAGCTTGGCCTTCTTGTCTGCAGGAATTTGGGCGGATACTGGTACTCATACAGGTACACAGGGGCACCTGCATCTAGTAGTAGAGAATGTTTTTTTTATTTATTTTTTATGTATATATATATATTAGTGAATGTGTGTGACATTAAGTTATTATCTTGAGTAAATAAAATACCTCTGTGAGCATTAGCCGTCCTAATGGCTGGGAAGGTGAACATCTTATCTCCAATAATCTTAGTGAACCCTTCTCTATTTTTCACACGATCTTCACCGCTTCCAATATATTCATATGCAAACAAATCCCTGAAGATCTCATCTTTGGGCTGGAGAAAAGGACCAACACATCTGTCAGAATTTTGAGCACAATGAAGCAAAGCAATATTGTAATGTCGAGCACCGTTTGCTTTACATCAGGGTAGAACATGTACAGCATGTTCATGACGTCCTGCCGATCTATACCCTCCGTCCAGTTTGGAGGCACAAAGATCTAAAAAAAGGGAATAAACATTTCAGACATGCGCCAAAGCAAAACCAAATCATGTTTCCATGGGCTCATCTGGAAATCTGTGAGCTCGTCAGTCACAGATTTCAGTAGCTCTCAGACTTACGGCAGCAAGTAACCAGCCCCCTTCATCATTATTGACGCCAGTCATGAACGGTATAGTGAGTAGTTCATGTGTACGGAACAGCTCATCCACACGTTTAGTCAAGAAGACACCGTCAACATGTGGAGTAATTACCAATGTTTGATCCTTTAGAAGAAAATGTACAAAAGAAGAAGTTGAGATAAATATGTGCAGTTAAAATAAACAAATAGTCAGATTTGATCAAGTCAGCCTATATCAGTCTTGCATATGATATCTCACCTTCCCAACAGCCAGAATTGTGTTAATATCAACGTTTCTCATGCAATCCGCGATCTCCTTTGTGTTTTCGAGGCTACAGCCAGACATATTTGCAACCATCTGAGGGAGATATGTGGGATTAAACCCCAAAATTTAGATTTGGCACAAAATAATGTTTACACACCAAAATAAAAACACTGACCTGCGTCACTGGGAGCGGATCATTAGCGACGAGTACATCCATTGCAGCAGTGCCACTCTCAGCAATGGCACGGTGGAAGAGGCCATCCGACAATGGCGAGAGAAGCTGTTGATTCAAGAAACAGAAAAATAAATAAAAGCTTCGGTGGACAGTAGTGACTGTGCTTTATCTGCAGATTGATCCTTACCAGGAGGGATACACTGACTCCACCAGCAGACTCCCCAAAGATGGTGACTAAATCTGGGTTTCCTCCAAAGTTATGAATGTGCTGCTGGATCCACCTCAGAGCTTGTACCTGGTCCAACATTCCAAAGTTCCCCGACATGTGCTCATCTCCAGTGCTGGATAGAGAATACAATCATAGTCTACACCAGCTGGTAAGAGGGACTCCGCTTAGAACTATTGTTCACAGATCAGATCAAAAGCAGGAGAATAGAATGTCCAGCCTGCCTGTGCTGAGTAATTTAAAGGCTTTTTACCTGAGAAAGCCCAGAAGTCCCAAGCGGTACTGGATCAGAACCACAACCACGTCCTGGTACGCAGCCAGGGCAGAGCCGTCATACATTGAAGCCGACCCCAAGGCAAACCCTCCACCATGGATCCAGACCATGACCTGGTGAGGCAATAGAAGACCTTCATCTTTCCCACAGAACATAAAGAACATTTTTACTTTTCTCACCAAGCTCGTAAAAATCTCAAACAACACCAAACAAAGACTTTAATCTGACTAAAACAATACTGATGGTAAAAAAAAACAACAACCAGGGCATTAGTATCTTTGCAGGCTGGTTCTAAATATGGGAATCGTTGATAATGGTTTATTTAATAAGGGGACAGTGCATATTAATAAAAACATTTCTGTTAGAAGAGTTAGCCAAGAGGCTATTTTCCATCCGTAGTTTTTTTAAAACACCTAAAAACAGAGATCAAATTAAATATACAAGGATTACAAAATGTTAACGTTTTTACAATAAGTGCACAACAGTCAAACACGGCTAAAAAACTATAAAAGACATGCAGGTAGATGATGGTCGACCGGAAAAGTCAAGACAGACAAACAGAGGGAAAGTCCAACATGGACAGATTGAGGAAGGCAAGGTGCAGTTATGCTCTAGTGCTGACAGAGCTGGCACCAATTAACAATTTCTTTAGTTGTGCCTGAAAAGAACTGTATGTCCGTAGATCTCGAATAGTCCCTGGAATGGAGTTCCAGTCTAGTGCAGCTTTAATGCTGAATGACTGAAAGCACTCTTCCTGAGTGGGATAATACAATCCCCTCTTGCTGCACCTCTTGTGAGCCGGTATCCAGCAAATCGTGAAATAACAAATTACTTAAAGTTACTCATATTGCCATTCTGGATTCTTCTAAAAGAAGTCATGCCAACTTCACCATGAACACTATCAAAAGTTATCCAAGGCATCATTCCAAACCGGCAGCGACTTACTGGGAGCTTGGCACCGACAGCTTTCTTTGCAGGAGTGTAAATGTTGAGGTAAAGGCAATCCTCTGAAATCTCTGGGAGATCCGCCAACATGCCGAATTTATCAAGCAGATCTACGGATACCTCTTTAGTTTGAACACACCTGAAAAAGACACATGTTTTTACAGCGAGAACTGGAGGAGATTTCTCCAAGTGTGTTAACCCAGTGTTTTTCAACCTTTTTTGAGCCGCGGCACATTTTCTACAATAAAAAAATCCTGCGGCACACCAACAACCTAAAAGGTTACAAAATGTCACATTGTAGCATAACACAGCTTATTGCGCAACCTACTGGCATGGAAGAGTATTCAGTGTTTCAAGTAAACCAGATCGCTCCATCAGACAAAAAAAAAGTGTTATCACTTTGTCAGAAAAATGAAAATAAAGTTATGCAAAAAATAACTAATATTTAGTTACTACTAAATATCTTATTGTGGAAAACAATAAGCTATTGCAAAACAAAACGGAATGAGTGCAGATGTGTGAGCATCAGGTTGTATCAGTATTAGAGCTGCTTTCCTCTACACATCTTTATAAAACGGGGTTGTAGATTTGATACGGCTCTCAGTTCATGCTCCATGATGAGAGACACAACAGCAGAAAGCCGACTTCACTGAGATCTCATAGGCTTTTGGCGAAATGCCAAGAATCGGCGCATGCGCAAGTGTAACCTGTTAATGGCGGACTGTGAACATTTAAAATCAGCATTTCCTCTTGTGCCACACCTGTAATAAATACCTGTAATAAAGATATTACACCTGTAATAATTTGCGGCAACTAAATAATATATTTTTTTTGGACCAATTAAGTGAAATTGGACATTTTCCCACGGCACACCTGACTATCTTTCGGCACACTGGTTGACAATCACTGTGTTAAGCAACAGAAGCACATGAAGGCCTTACATGGGTGGCTGCTGGGTGGCATCTCTCACTCCCTCCCATCCCTCTACAGGCTGGGGTGCAGCCAGTCTCAGAGCAGGGCCTGTGGGTGGCCTGGCAAATGGGACACCCAGGTAGGCATGGACCCCGGTCTCCTTCCCCTTTACACTCACATACTGACCTCGAAGGGTCCCAAGCTTTGTGTGCACTTCTGGAGCTGTGGGGATATTAGAAAAGACTCAAAATCGTAATCTAAAGCAGTTGATCAGTTTCAGGAAAATATGTCCAAGAAACAAATATAAATCCTTCATGTACTGAACGTCTGGTTGTTGGTTCGTTTTTAGCTTTAGTGGACAATACAAAAAAATACATTTTTATATATGTAAACATTTTCTCTCAAAATAAGTGTGGAGCGTGCTGGGCATTCGTTTAGATAATAGTGTTGATCCGACTTCTTCAACTAACCAGCTGAATAGAATATTACCACAATAGAAATGACGAAGAAGGAGGAAATCAAATGAATTTGAAAATGGTGGATCAGGGCAGTTTTCCGTCACTGTGTAGTATTTGTTTATTCACCCAATGTCATTTCCAATCCGCTCCCGAAAGTAGGTCAGCAAAACACACTATTTGCCTCACTTAACCCCTCAACCCAGGTTTGCTCTTTGGGTGAAGCGGTTCACCTTTGGACAGTCATTATTGCAAACATGACCAAAGGTCACTTCGACCGAGTCGCAACGAAATGCCATCAGGAAGCATCAAGTAACAACAGATTCAGTCCGAAGAGGAATATATTCAAAGACAGGCTATTATAGAACTTGAGCAGGCCTTTGTTATTCAGATTTAAAGTGCAGTCAGTCCTCCATCTAAAGGAAATGCATGCTGGTCGTTGTATAGTTACTGTGCAAATACATCCGTGTTCTCCTTCTTACCATGCAGGTCTGCAGCGACATGGAGGAATAACAGAGACGTCAGAAAGACAACAGTTTGTTTTGCACGGAGGTTCATGGCAGTCGTCGTGTCCGGATCGACGCTGCTGGTTTCGGCTGAACGAGAAAATTCCCACGAAGCTCTCCCCTTTTATCTGCGACCAAGGTGCTGCACTTAATACTTAATGCAAGATGACACGTGACTCCAGCGGCTTTATACGGCCGTTACACCAAGGGTCACATCAAGAGAAAGAGGACTTTCCACCCCCTGACTGCCTTGTGTAACTGACCAGCTGGGCGTTGTCTGCTGCTATTGAGAGCTGTAGTTGTGCAGAGTATAACTGAAGTTGTTAAGTACATGGTTATGCTAATACTAATACATGCAGAACTTTTACTCACAGAGTATTTCCACTTTTCTTGAAGTAACATATTTGAGTGTTTCTTCCACCACTGCTTTTACACAGGCCTATTTATTTCACATGTTATTTTAGTTGCTGTCATACATATGTGATGACCCTCTCCACTGGCCGTTTCCCTGCGGGCTGCAGTGGGCGTGGCAGAGGGACGTCAGGAGAGTGGATACACCTGTGCTGATTAGTGACACTTAAAAGGCCCTCTGGTCTGAGCTGGTCCCCCTCTCCGCCCTGAGACACCCGTTTGGCTTTGAGTTCAAGATTATGGTTTGTCGCTGCACTATCCAACATCACACACACACACACACACACTCACTCACTCACTCACTCACTCACTCACTCAACGCCACTACTGAAAATACTGACTCCACACGCCACTCTTAACCTAGTTTGTGACAAGTGGGGGCTCGTCCGTCCAAATTTTGTTTGTTTAAGGCGGTTTTGCTGCAGATAACTTATGGTTGTGTCTGGGGGATACATGGTCATCTAGTCTAGTGTATTAGTTTGGTCTTTTGTGGAGTATCCCTGGATAGGTAAAAGATACGTGGTCCGTTTGGTCACGTTGTTTTTGTGTGTGTGGTGTCCACATGTACAGTACCTGGTGAAAAAGTTGAGGTTAAAACTGGGTTTTTATTTTCAAAATAAGCTGTGCTTTTCCTATAATGTGAAAAAGCGATTAGTTGCTGCTACTTTTTGACCTGTGTTGGACTATGGTGATCTTCTTTATATGCATGCCTCTGCTAACTGTCTTCGTAGGGTGGATGCAGCTTACCAGCTTCACTGAGGTTCATTACAACTGTAAGGCTCTGACTCCCCACTGAGTCATACTCGGGTAGGACGGCCTGCTTTGGCCCCGTAGGCTCTCTCATTGGTACACCCTTATTTATAAGGCAATCTTTGGTCTGCTCCTAACTACCTGTGTGTTTGCATCAACCAGAAGTGTCGGACAATATTCTTTGCGATCTCTGGACTTTTTTATGCTCATTGTCCCAAATGCAGAACAGAAATGTGAAAGGGCTTTTGTGTCCTCTGCCTCCTCATCATGGAATATGTTGCAGAATGTTTTAAAGCTCAGAACTGATACCACTGACTGCTGTTCAATCTAGAATGAAAGAAATAGAGGCAGGTTCCCGTAAATGTTTCTTAAATTGACTCTACGCTCTTAGCTCTTAGCTTTTAGTTTCCTTTAACTTGTCTTGTTCTGTGTTTTCTGCCTGTAACTGTGTTTTTTTATGCTGCTGCCTGTCTTGGCCAGGTCTCCCTCGAAAAAGAGATTTTTAATCTCAATGGGACTTCCTGGTTAAATAAAGGTTTAAAAAATAAAAATAAAAATTCCAAATGACAACTTTACAGTAGCTTCATTTGCAAAATGAGATTGAGAATGTTTGTAAATCAGCTTCTGGTTTGTGGTTCTCTTTTCGGCTCATTCTGTGCTCTGCAAACCTTCATGCTTCAGACCACGCTGCTCACTGTGTTTAGGTATGTGGATCCTAGATCAACAAACAAGATCTCACAGTGATCTGAAATGAATCAACTAGCATCTGAAGCTGTTGCATTCAAACATTCCTTCAACTGAAACGTTACAATGTATGGAGGAATAAAAAGAACACGGCAGTATTTTCTTAAATATTTTATTCAAAAAAAAAAGCAACACGCTCGTCTCCAGAGTTTCAAACCATCTGTATCAATGTTCCTCTCGTGGTGAACGGTCCACCTTCCTGTGTGGAGTTCACCGGCGCACGGAAAGGAAAGGCGAGGAAGAGAAAAGCCTTCACTCTTCAAGGACGCCTCTGAGAAACGACAAGTGAATGTAATCGATGCGTCACGTCATTGAAAAAGGATGATTGCTTTTGAAAGTAGCTTCCTGCGATGTTTCTGGAGCCTGAAAACAGAACGCGTGGCTGTGAGGTTCCCCTCAACACTGCTGTGTGTGTGTGTGTGTGTGAACCTCACACAGCTCAGAGGGAGAGTTTCTTTCCAAAAACACAAAGAAAAGCTTAAAAGCAGCGCTGACAGCTCAGTAGAACGCGTCGCTGCCCCTAGAGGAATATTCAGTTAAAACAACGCATTACTGTCAGCGAGCAAAAGAATATTTCCATATCGGATGTATATATATTTAGATATATCGTTACAGAATCAACCCCTCGTATATAAATAAAAGACGGCACTGCAGATACATATCAAACACACTAATACTGAACACAACATATACAGGTAAAGCACAAGTCGTTTAAATGTTGAAATCTCAAATATCACCGCATCGGGTCCATTATTATGTTTTAATGAAGTGCCGTTCCTCTGAACTGCAACAGAGGGAAGTGACATGTTAAGTTACGACGGGGCTGATGGGGAGTCCATTCTCCTGAATGCTGAGCAGAAGATGAGACGACGACACAACCGGCTCTGAGCCAGAAATGACCAGGAGAGCAGCGCCGCCCTGGAGGAGACCCAGAAGAGGACGCCGGAAACGCAGATTTAAAGGAACAGTGCATCCAAAAATCTATTTGCTCAGCAGCAGCTTTGCTTCACCTCAAAACGAAGAGGCCAGAAGGTCCTCGAGTGTCTCTAAAAGTCTAATAATTGCTTCTTAAATCACCTTTCAAAGCCAAAACATCACCAAACCAAGTGGCACAGCACAACACACCGTCACTCTCAAATTTGAATTATTTTAAAATGAGACTGGTTATTACAATCGTTTCCAAAATGGTGCGCAGAGCAAATTGATAACTTCTAGAAGACAAATGAGGAAATATTAAACTTGCATACATGGAAGCCCTGATAAGAGTCGGTTTTGATCCAGATGGTTTGAAAGTGAACAAAAATACGTACATACATACAAAATCAAATACAAAATAAGAAAAAAATATGTAGAAATGCGAGAGGTTTAATCCTTCCGAAGTCCTCCAGTCTGTTCTTGATAGACCTCGATGACGTCCTCGTCCTCCATCCCCAGCTGGCACACAGCAGAAGAGACACGCGTTATGAAAACAGTCGAAAACACAACATGTATACCTCACAATCTTCTTTATGACAAATCTTTCCTGGTATTTAATTTGGTGTATTACTTATATCAAATTACATCTGCAGAATTGCAATTTGTCTCAGAAATGGAACATCTTTCCACGTTTGTTTATATTTCACAGCTGTTTGATTGTTTTCGACCCAAAAAAAGACTTCTTTTAAAACCAAATTAAGGTGTAAAAGTCTCACATCTTTTGCAAAGTGTCTGAGCTTTGGGGAAAACTAAAACAGCTTTCATCTGCAACAGCCAATGTTCAAATGAAGCAGCGGTGGTTTGTTTAGCTGCATGTGTGTTGCTGCTGAATAGAAGTACTATTTATATTATTTTCAAATGTATAGCAAGTGGAGAGAAGTACTTTAGAAATAGATTTTCTTATCGTGCAGTTGAGAATATCACAAATGTTGATGGCAAAATGATTGGCAGTCGAAAGAAAGACATAACGCTCTCGTGATCATAAGACACAGCAGAGTCATCCGGAGAGACGTGTTCAGCTTTTTTTTTGGTTAAAAAGCGAAGGAGGTAAATGTCTAAATAACTAACTTGTAATCGATACAGAGACACGACCATCTGGATCAATAGCTTCAGCAAAAGGCTGACGGGACGCTCAAGTCAGGAGAGACAGCTTTACCTCTTTGGGAGTTTGGTTGTCTGCGATTCTCTGTCCTTCAAACAGAAACCGTAGCGTGCTCGCTGGAACACCCTTTAAGACACAAAACAACGCCAATCTGAAACAACGGCCTCTTGTGCTGCTGGAGCTGATCTGACATCTTTAAAAAAAAAGACCAAAGACCTGTCTCTGGCTGTACGACTCCTTCAGCTTCTTCAGATGCGTCGTCATTTTAACCTTAAAGTGGATTTCGCTGCTGTCCTGCAGGCCGAGAGAGAGAAAGTTAGGATGAGAAGCAGCTCTATTGTTTATGTTGTTACAAGACAACAACGTTACTGGAAGAAGTCCAAAGAAAGACAACGACTCTCACGCAGCGTCTGAATGAACCCAAGTCCCTTCCAGGACATTATGCAGTTTAAATACTTTAGTTTCAGACGCTCTGAAAGGACTCCTTCACAGCTTTCCTAACATCTGTTAAAGATTAACTTCTCCAAAGCAACACATACGTTTTCCTTCAAGTGCATGATCAAAGGTATTCTGTGGAGAAGGCCGGACGTTGTCACTGACATCACAGTTCACTTCAGTTTGAATTCAGAACCTTAATGAAGATTATATTACATCACATAAAAAACAATACAGCATAAATAGACTTAAATAGATTCTCTGAACTTACTCTGGAAACATAACAATATTTCAATTGCACAAGTAAGCAACCCTAACACATACACACACACACACACACACACACACACACACATACATACATATATATATATATATATACGAGTGATTGTGTTTAAACATTCTGCAGATCAGTCTTCACATCACACAACAACAACAACACGTGTGTTCAGAGTTACATAGTTCTGTTATTACTGCATTCCTACACACCTGACCGATCACTTTTAACTTGATGTACTCTCCATCCTTCTTATCCCCCCCGTCTTGGCTGGATGGTTTTGTCTCCTATAACAACAACAACAACAAATAAACAAACATGTAAACGCCACACACACATTACAAATAGGCCTTTCGGCTTGTGTTACAACACTGCTGTTCGCATATGGGAAAGTTTGGGCCTCAACATTCCGGTATCAATTACTGTTTTATAGCTGGACTTTGTGCATAAGCCGTAAAGCTGAACAGCTCTGGGAGCAGAGTTCTCTGGGCCTGAAGCTGCACGAGCTAACCGTTAGCATGCCGTTGGTTGGACCAGATACGAGGAAGCAGCCACGCGAACACTAATCTGCCTTTTTGTCCCTCGTGGGCACCCTGAGATCAATACAGACTCTCTTGAGTTCATTGCTCACCGTATCTGACATGTTTCTCCTCCGTTTGAGCCGTTAGAGTGATGGACAATAGATGCAACTGGCGCTAGCTTTCGGTTACAGCTCTAGCTCGATGTTATGAGAATTCTCAACTTCCGCTGGAAGTGGCGTAGGAATAGTTTCCTTCAAAATAAGACACGGAAGTATATATTTTACAACACTTCTTTAACCTGAAGCATTGATATCTAAATATTCCTTATATTCCATATGCTTCTGTAAATAAGATAAACATACAATGTTATCTTAAAAGATGAAAATATGGGTGAGACATACGTGAGACATTTGTTTTATTTTGTCAGCAAAATATGTCCACTTCCGGTTTTTGTATTTCTTATTGGCTTATTTATAATACTTGTTTTGAACTTTTTACTATGTCTTTTGTTTGCACCATATTAATTATATTCCCCATGCTGCTGTAAATAAGATAAAGATAAATGATTATTTTATCTTAAAAGAGGAAATATGGGTGAGACATACGTGAGACATTTGTTTTATTTTGTCAGCAAAATATGTCCACTTCCGGTATCCCCCTGTTTAACTCCCGTCAGCTTGACGCGACCGGGGGGACAACAGCGAGCGGAGCTACAGTCAACCAGGCTCGTGAAGCGCAAACAAATGGACGCTGTCGGTTAACTTTCGCTCTTTTGTTCCCACACACACGCACTCGGGAACACTTTCGTCGGGTGAAGCGTCCATCTTGTCGTCTCTCCGCCCGCAGAGACCCAGCGGGCTGCACTGACCCCCGTCGGGCCTCGTCGTCGTGGCCCCGCAGGACTCGAGTGAAAGTTGGGAGCGGAGTGCCAAACTTCTGCTTCCTCTCCGCGGGGCCCGGGGCTCCTGTCACCGGCCCTGTGGACTCGTGCGACCCGCCACCAGGTAGGGGCACGAAGACGTAAGCCGTCCGCTCCAGATGTGTCGTAAACGTCGTTTTATTTGTGGCTTTTTTTTTTTTACGGCATTAGCTTAGCTTGACAACTTCCTGATCTCTCTGCTAGCGAGAAGCTCTTCGCTCCTTCCGTCAGCCGGATCTGCTTTCTCCTGTTGGGTATCGATTATATATCGATTATATCACAACACGCTGAATCACTCCGTCGGGACGTCGTGGTTTACGGTAGGCTCGGAGGGGCACATTAGGCTAGCAACAGTTGTTAGGGGCTTTTAGCATGCGGGGCTGCTCAGGCGACGCTAGCGAGTTGATTTAAAGCTAACGTTAGTTATCCAGCACAGGAGGCCATAAAGCACAATACTGCCATAATACTACCGTTATACTGCTATAATACTGTTATAATACTGCCTTAATACTGTCATGATGATAATAATGGAGCCATACTACTGTCATAATAATAATGCTGCCACAATACTGTTATAACACTGCCTTCATACTGCCATACTACTGACATAATACTACCGTTATACTGTTATAATACTGCCTTCATACTGCCATACTACTGACATAATACTACCGTTATACTGTTATAATACTGCCTTCATACTGCCATACTACTGACATAATACTACCGTTATACTGTTATAATACTGCCTTCATACTGCCATACTACTGACATAATACTACCGTTATACTGTTATAATACTGTTCTAATACTGCCTTAATACTACCGTTATACTGCTATAATACTGTTCTAATACTGCCTTCATACTGTCATGATGATAATAATGGAGCCATACTACTGTCATAATAATAATGCTGCCACAATACTGTTATAACACTGCCTTCATACTGCCATACTACTGACATAATACTACCGTTATACTGCTATAATACTGCCTTCACACTTCCATTATAATGTCATGATGATAATAATAATGGAGCCATACTACTGTCATAATAATAACAATAATGCCATAATAATGTTATAACACTGCCTTCATACTTCCATAATACTGTCATGATAATAAAGCTGCCTTAATACTTCCATTATATTGTCATAATAATACTATCATAATACTACCTTCATACTTCTATAATACTGTCATGATGATAATAATAATAATAATAGAGCCATAATACTGTTAGAATAATAATACTTCCATACCACTGTCATGCTAATGATAATGGAGCCATACTACTGTCATAATAATAATAATAATACTGACATAATTCTTTCATAATACTGTCTTAATACTGTCATGGTTAATAATAACCGAGCCATACTACTTTCATAATACTAATACTGCCATAATACTGTTATAACAATAATAATAGTCATACTACTGTCACAATAATAATACTTCCATAATTCTGCCTTAATACTTCCATACTACTGTCATGGTAATAATAATGGAGCCATACTACTTTCATAATTATAATACTGCCTCAATACTTCCATAATACTGTCATAACAATAATAATAGTCATAATACTGTCGTAAAAACCATAATAAGAGGGCATAATACTGTCGTTGGGATCGGTGATGTTAGCTCACTAGCCAGCCAGCTCGTCACATAATACTTACATTATTATTATTATTATATTATACTTATCTAGTCACATAGGTTTGTGAAGGACGTTATTCGTTAACAAATGTTTATGCTAAGAAAATGTTTATAGTCATAGCTAACTGTCATAAATTGGGTAGAATTGCAAAGAAGGAAAATCGGTGATGATCGCAGACTCCCATCATAATATCCATTAATCTGTCATCAGCACTGGTTAACACACCCTCTGACTGAAGTGCTGCATGGTACCATCACACTAATAACACTTCAGTTTCATGTCCCACTATGATGCAAGTCAATGTCACGAACACCAATGAAACGACTTCAATCTTGAACGGTTGCTGCAGTGACCGTGATGCTATGTTTACATACAGCAGCCCTGTGAGAGCCTCTGTGTGCAGATCAGCTGATCCGCTTCAGGCTCCATCAGCTGTCAGGATTCATGTTGTCCTTCTGCTGTTGCAGGAGAAAGGAATCCCTTTGATGGGAGAATCCTCTTTCCTGGCCTCCTGGGTCAATCGCCGTGCCATGATGATGGGTATGTGTGTGTGTGTGTGTGTGTGTGTGTGTCTTTCGTCAAACCTTAAAGAATGTTTCTTCTCCCTGAATAACGTGTCTTTGACATCTTTCCCATAACGTGTTCTTGCTGCCGATCTTGAAAGACAACAAAAGAGGATTGCAAATATGTTTCCTGTCTTGAAATGTAAAATAAATTGCGAGAGGGCTGCAGAAAGTATTGTGCAATGAAGAATCCTTTTCATACTCGTGTTACTCTCAGTTTACATCAAATCAAAAGTATTTACTGTTAACTAAACTGCAATTGAAAAGCACAGAGAAGCTTTTTCCTTTTTCCTTTTTATGAGTTTTTGCGAGTATAATCTGTAAAGTAAACGTCCCTCTCGTCCTCCCTCAGATGAGCAGGAGGCGCTGAACTCGATCATGCAGGACTTGGCCGAACTGCACCGCTCTAGCCGTCCTGCCATGGTCCTGTCCGACCTGGGCAAGCCCAAAGCCTCCTCGCCCAAGAACCAGGTAACCGCGGCGCGAGACGCCGAGCGGCCGTGTCAACAACAACAAAACCCCAGACGACAATGTGTTCTCATCCCTCCGATATGTCTCTCCACAGAACGACGTCAGAGTGAAGTTCGAGTTCAAAGGGGAGAAGAGGTGAGTGTCACCACTTTAACGTCGTCGGCGCCGACCTGCAGCCGTGACCTCTGACCTTTTCTTCTTCTCTGTAGGATCTTACAGTTCCCTCGCCCTGTGAAGCTGGACGACCTGAAGGCCAAAGCTAGAGTGGCGTTCGGGCAGACGATGGACCTTCACTACACCAACAACGAGGTCAGCAGCCGCCGCAGGCCTTCTGGACACATTTGACAGGCGGTGATTCTGTTGAATGACTTTTGACTCGTTGATATCAACACCAACGTTGTTGTTTTTCTTCCTGCAGCTGGTGATTCCACTGACCACTCAGGACGACCTGGACAAGGCCGTGGAGCTGCTGGATCGCAGCGTTCACATGAAGAGCCTGAAGATCCTCCTGGTGCTGCAGGTCTGTGTGTAGGACAAAGAAAACACATAGACCAAGTTCACTTTCCGTCTGAAGCTGTGTTTTTACACTAGCATGCAATGTTAAACTGTAAACAGGGAACAAAGCAAGAAGTTAAGGCTCCTGCCTTCTCTCTCTGCAGAACTCTTCCTCCAGTATGGACCTCTTGGCGTCCCACGAGGTGTTGGACAACACGGGCTTCCGGGTCTCTGATAAGAGCATGCTGGCTCTGATAGGTAGGTGATAGACTCAAGCCGAGTGGAGATTCACAGACGTGAAGCAAACTCAAATGATCTAATAAATGCTACGGCTCATCCATAATATATTAATAATAATAATAAGTAACTATTCCTCAGGCTCTCATTCCACGGACCGCAGCTCCCCTCCTCCAGGTTACATTCCCGACGCGCTGCAGCAGGTGGCGAGGAACGGCTCCTTCACCAGCATCAACAGCGAGGGGGAGTTCATCCCGGAGAGCATGGACCAGGTGCTCCTAGCTCTGCACACACGGAAAGAACCCGTTGGTCTGCTTTCATGTGAAGAGTTATAGAACCTGAGTTTCTTTCTTTTCCTCAGATGCTGGACCCGCTGTCTATGAGCAGTCCAGAAAACTCTGCGTCTGGAAGTTGTCCCTCTTTAGACAGCCCACTGGACAGGTCAGGACCTCAGACATATTTATACCGTTTAATACTTCAAAGAAGTCGCATACTTTGCTCTCTGTTGTGTTCAGAGATGAGATATGTTGAGGATTGCGTATCTGCAGATCAGGTTACCTGTATTCTCCGACATGATAAAGCTCCTGAATGCACACCCAGTCTAAAGTAAACTATATTTTATATATATTATTATTATATATATATATTTAATATGCTTTCTTGCTTGTTGTGCAGCGACTATCCAAAGTCCAGGATGCCGCGAGCGCAGAGCTACCCAGACAACCACCAGGACTTTCCAGGTACAAGTTTGGAAACGTTTTAATAAGTTATGAACGACAAAGTTAGCTTTCCCTCATGCGTTGAACATTATCTTACACACAGAGAAAAGCCGACTCCACACTAAACCATCACAAGTCAAATGGCGTAACATTCCTCCTCCTCCTCTAGAGTATGACATCCCGGTGTTTGAGAAGTCGGGGAAAGGTGGAACGTACCCTCGGCGATACGGCATTCCCTTCGGTCTTCAGGATTACAGCGACGGTGGGTTATTCTCCTGAAGGCCGCCTGAATAAGTGAGATGTATGAATCCGTGTTCTAACCCCGGTTGTCCTCTTCCTCTGCAGGGAGGAAGACCTTCCCTCGCGCTCGGCGAACGCAGGTCCACGGCTTCCGCTCGCCGGTGAGCTTCAGCCCGACCGAGCAGTCGCCCAGCACCAGCAGCGGCAGCAGCGTCTTCACGCCCGACCTGGAGGAGGCCCCGGGGCCCGGCAGGAGGCCGCGGCGGGGCAGCGACATCGAAGCCACCGCCCCGACCCTGTCCGTCATGGACATCAGCCCGCCCAGCCGCTGTGAGTCGCATGTGCATTTTACAGGTGAGCGCAACGCGCACGTCAGCTGTCATTTATCTGACGATGTCATCGTGTGCTCAGCTCCACGCGCACCAACGAACTGGCGGCTGGGAAAGCTGCTGGGTCAAGGCGCCTTCGGACGGGTTTACCTCTGCTATGACGCCGACACCGGGCGGGAACTGGCGGTCAAGCAGGTCCAGTTTGACCCGGAGAGTCCGGAGACCAGCAAGGTGAGAGACGCAGGACCGCTTGTTCTCCGATAGCTGCATGAATACACGTGAAGTAACGGTAAAAAGACGCTTCTTCTCCGGGCCTTCAGGAGGTGAGCGCGTTGGAGTGTGAAATCCAGCTGCTGAAGAATTTGTGCCACGAGCGGATCGTGCAGTACTACGGCTGCCTGCGGGACACGATGGAGCGGACGCTCTCCATCTTCATGGAGTACATGCCCGGCGTGAGTTCACATGCATGTGGCTTTAAAGCAGCGGCGGCTTGTGACCTGCGTGTTGACTCTGCTGTGGTCTTGTGGGTTGAAGGGCTCCATCAAGGACCAGCTGAAGTCGTACGGCGCGCTGACGGAAAACGTGACCCGCCGATACACCCGGCAGATCCTGGAGGGGGTTTCCTACCTGCACAGCAACATGATCGTCCACAGGGACATTAAAGGTGAGGGGGCGGGGCTTTATTTGACAGCAGAAAGTCTCTACATCTTCCGTCGTGAACTAAAAACACATCTTTTTCGACTACGATGAAATGAAATGTAAAGCGGCGGCTGGTGACTCTGTCTGCTTCAGGGGCCAACATCCTTCGGGACTCGGTGGGCAACGTGAAGCTGGGCGACTTCGGGGCCAGCCGGCGGCTGCAGACCATCTGTCTGTCGGGAACCGGCATCATGTCGGTGACCGGCACCCCCTACTGGATGAGTCCGGAAGTGATCAGCGGCGAGGGCTACGGCAGGAAGGCGGACATCTGGTGAGACCGATCCTCGCATCGCTCCAGGGCGTTAACTCCGAGTCCGCTTGTTCTCTCCGACGCTTCAACGCGTGTTGTTTCCCTTTCAGGAGCGTCGGCTGCACCGTCGTGGAGATGCTGACGCAGCGACCCCCGTGGGCGGAGTTTGAGGCCATGGCGGCCATCTTTAAGATCGCCACCCAGCCCACCAACCCGGTGCTGCCCGCCCACGTGTCGGACCACTGCCGAGACTTCCTCAAGCGGATCTTTGTAGAGACTAAGCAGCGCCCGTCTGCAGACGAGCTACTGAGGCACATCTTTGTACATTAACCCCCGAACTGCCAGATACGGCCTTACCTGAAGGGGCTGCTCTGACTCCGCCCCCTCCACGCTGAAACTATATGGACCAGGAGGAGCTGGAAGAAGGTGGGGCGTGCCGGTGTGTGGGGCGTACGAGCTCCTCGGTTCTGTTTGTACGAGACTGCCATAGACATGAATTTATATTTTATTTTTCTCCGCAACTTGCACCTTAATTTCTGAACCAACGAGAGGCGGCGTGATGAGAAGCGACTCTTTGAAAACGTCTCCTCTTTTTACGTTTGTACGGTTCCTCTCTCTACGTTTGGGAGTGGGACGGCGTCGGTGTCGCTGGACCTACAAGGAGGTGACGCCTGACTCTCGTGGACCTGGACCCCCATCTCGCTGACCCGACCCCAGAATGTAGTCTCCTGCCAAAACCCAGAGGGCCGCGAGGACCTGGGCCCGCTGCTATAGACGAAACTAAACCCCCGATGCAGAGGACGCTCCCCGAAAACAGTTTCCACTCACCTGCCCTCATCCCGTCTCCTCCTCTTCCTCCTCCATCTTTGTTCTTCGCCGTGTGCCTTTTCTGTTTTTTAAGCGCAGTGTAGGAGTGAGTCTTGCGTTCCCCTCGGTGTTGTTTTGCCTCCCGGATAAACTGCCTTTGCACCGTTCGCCCCCCAAATCCACCTGATCTCAGTTCAGCCGTTATGTCCGCTTCTGCCTTTTCTGTAAGGGGACACCTGAGCAGGGTCTCACCGGGTCTCACCGGGTCTCACCGGGTCTCACCTGGTCCCACCTGGTCCCACCTGGTCCCACCGGGTCCCACCTGGTCCCACCTGGTCTCACCTGGTCCCACCTGGTCTCACCGGGTCTCACCTGGTCCCACCTGGTCCCACCTGGTCTCACCTGGTCTCACCTGGTCCCACCTGGTCCCACCGGGTCCCACCGGGTCCCACCGGGTCTCACCGGGTCCCACCGGGTCTCACCGGGTCCCACCGGGTCCCACCCGCTCCACCCGTCTGCTCTGGCCTGTAACTGGCCTCCAGCTGACTGGCGCTCGGACGGGATTGGCTGGTTCTCCTGCTTCGGTCTTTAGAGGCGGGGCCTCCTTTCCTCCGCTTCCTTCTCACTGATCCGATTGGTGGAGCTCTCGTCAGGTGGAAAAGCCGTGGGGACGTTTTCCGATTGGGTGGAAACTCGTCGACTGTTAAAATACGTTAATGTAGCGACTTCTGTAAAAGGAAGAAAAAAAAAAAGCATGCGAGAACTGAACCGACGTAGAAGCTCTGAATCAAACGCAGCTCAAGATATTAGACAAATTAATCTGCAAACGATTATCAATCAATTCACCATTCAGACATTTTAAAAGACAAAAAGAAATCCGCATTGAAAAGGTACATTTAATATCTTTAGACGATTAATCAAGAAAAACAATTAAAATACGAATATTAATAAAAAGTTGTGAGTTTCTCATCAGAAAGAGAAGGGAAGGTTTTCAGATTCTCTCGTCACTTCATTACTGAAGCAGGAGAGGGGCGTGGCCACACGGGGGCGTGGCCACAAGCTCACAGCTGATTGGCCGGTCCGGCTGCATGACGCTGTCCGTCAAAGGGCGATGAGCTCGTCTCCCCACAGGTACATTTACAGGTGACTCATCACACTCCTGAAATCAGACTCACACGTTTACAGCATCTCACAGCGTCGTCCTTTGTTGTTGTTGTTGTTGTCGTCGTCAAATCAGATGTGAACTCGTCACTTTAGCCGAACCACAAGCGCTCCGCTTCCTCCCGAGCTTCCACACGCGTCTGTCGTCATTCTGAGCTGCAACAGGATCAATAACGACTCGTTCTGCTCTGAGGTTGTGAAACGTTATAAATAAATAAATAAATATATAAATATTAGTTTCGGCTGCAGAAACCAAACATTTAGCTGCAGCGGCTCCATTAATGGAAGAATGAATCGGCTCTTAGGCTTGTAAAATGACCTTCTTAAAGGTGCAATCAGTCTCTTTTTTTTGGGCGGCACAGAAACAAAGCGCTCGGACCCCGCTGACGTCCCATCATGCACTTGGTTCTCTCAAACCGCTCCGCGTACTGAAGCTGTAATTACTTCACACGATGTATATTTCTACTCTCACCTCTGAGCCGGCGGTGTTTATGGTACGAAGCGGTTCGGCTTGACGCTGCTTGAACTGAATAATAATATTAAATACGTTTCCTGGAAAGAGCTCTCTTGGTACGTGTCATTTTAGGGAAATGGAGTTCTCAGCTGGTGTAAAACCTGCGGTTGATGAAGTCGGCTGAACGCGTGATTCAACAAATACGGAGAATAAAGTCTCCAATAATAATATTTTAATCTAATCTTGTAAGAAAATTCCTATCCTGCTCATAATTCTTTCCAGGAAACGTTCTCTGAAATGATTAAGAAACTATTTTTGGGTCTTCTTAATCTAATTCCCTAATCAAGCGAATGACGCGTTTGTTGTTGTAGTTCCCTGCAGCGGCCACTAGATGCTAGTAAAGAGAGAATCTACTGATTGCACCTATCTTTAAAAGCAGGAGGAAAATACCGTTGCTCACGAAGCTTCAACCGAGTCGACAGTTTGTTTAACTTCTGCCGCTCTAAAAACAAACTCCTCCAACAATGTATGCATTAAACCCGTCTGTGTCCACGAGAAGCTCCAGGAGAGAGAGAGAGAGAGAGAGAGAGGCTCTTCATTCAGCGGACATTAGTGGTTGTATTGAGTTTCCGGCGGCTTGCAGTGGACTTGTGAGCGCCGCCAGCACTGTTCCCTCGATACGCAGCGGGATGCACTATCTCTGATCACCGGCACCGCGCAGCTCCGCTCAGCGACCTTTTCTTTGCACATTTGAAAGACTATTTTTTTATTTTTACAGTGTTATTGTGTGTGTGTGTGTGTGTGTGAGTGTGTGTGTGTGTGTGTGTGTGTGTGTGTGTGAGAGAGAGAGAAAACTCAATACAAGAATGTAATGTCTCTTCTTTTCTTTTTTTACCGTCGGATGGCCTCGCTCACCGCCGTGGGTTAACTCCTCGGTGGCAGTATTTGTCACCTGCAAATGCCAAGATACACCTGTAGTTCTCTCTTTAGTGTCTAAAGCCACTGCTGCCACTCGTGTGTGTGTGTGTGTGTGTGTGTGTGTGTGTGTGTGTGTGTGTGTGTGTGTGTGTGTGTGTGTGTGTGTGTGTGTGTGTGTGTGTGTGTGTGTGTGTGTGTGTGTATAAACGTGCATTTACTGCAATTTGTGCTATTTGGACACTGCGCCCAAAATGCCTTGAGCATTCTGACTGTAGGAGGGGAGAACATTCAAATAATGATAATTAAAAAAATAGAAATAATGTACAAATGTATAAAAATAAAATGTACCCTTTTTTTAAATAAGCAAAGTCCACTTATATCCCACATGTTTGGTCTCTGTGTATTGTTAAAGAAGCCATGTTTATAATTCTAATTGGTTTGTGACCAATACGCCTGTTTATATCAGATCTGTATATCAGTGGTACGCATAATTTTTTAATATATATTTTTTATTTTACTTTTTTTTTTAAATGGGAGATTTTATGCATGGTTGGGTCTTAAGAGACGCAGCGGTGCCGTTGAATGGTTGCTGTTTTCTGGCAAAATTCTGGAGTATTGCGACAGCTCTGTGTTCATAATTACAACAATTATGACGACGAAAAACAATAAAAAGATATTTATTTCACTTTTTTTGTGATTGTGTTTTTGTATGAAGCAAAATGTGTCAAATCTGAATTTTAAAGCCATTTTATAAATAGAAGACTCATTGGTTCTGTTAAGGTTTGTATAAATTATATACAAATAAAAATTACATTCAAGGGAATCAAATACCTTGAAAACCTAATTTCAATGTATATGTAGCCCAGTGGCGGGCCGTGCATTTTCTACCTGGGCCTTCTGTGCCGTCTGATATTGTTTACATGAATACGCGCATGACGGGATGCGGCGTCATTAACGGACAATGCATGTAGTCCACATCAACAAGGACCATCACATTTAGTTATGACAAAACAATCCAACAAAACTGCGGCACTAAAAAAACACTGCACACTAAAGAGCACGAGCCACGATCAGAAGGAATGATATTCGGGTTATAAGCCGTTACTACGGTGGTTGACCCCGCTGTGAGAAAGGCGTCATCAGTAAAACCGCCAGCAAGTCCGTTTCTCCTCCTCCTTCAGCCATGAGTGTTAAAAAACTAACAATGGCTTAACTTCTCTGACTACTACCGAGTTCTGCTAGCAGCTAGCTAGCTTTCTGTTGACAGAAGTCACGCTGGCCCACTGACCAATCACAGCGCATGTTAATGGTCACGCTGGCCCACTGACCAATCATACGTCATACCGATACATGTAGTGTATTTGTGAAAAACAATTACATTATAAAATATCTATAACTTTGTGATTCTGTTAGCAGCAGAGAAGGTTTAGCTGGTCCACCACTGCTGTACCCATATTCTCTTATTTGCTTATCTTTTACGCTTTCATGTAACTTCGTATGACCCAGAGAAGATGAACAAACTATTATTTGGTTTTATTTTGAAACTTTGATCACCGGAAGTGTGAATGTGCCAAATTTTGTCTAACTTTCTTTTTGTGACAGCGTTTCTTATCATCATGTGGCTACGCTGCCCTCTGGTGGTTAAAAAGGTGTAACTACACGTGTGTTGTACATTTAAATGCTGTGTTACATCATATATACATCATATTCAGAAAGTGAGGTTGTACAGTTTGATGTATATCAAGTTAGCGGAATTGCCTATAAGCAATATTTCCTTTTATAATAATAATAATAATAATAATAATAATAATACATGTAATTTATATAGCGCTTTTCCAGATGCTCAAAGACGCTTACATTTTATGTCCTTCAAAATAAAACGTATATTTAATACTGTTTCATTCGTAATATTTAACGACGCAGTGAAAGAGAGGGAGGAAGATGAAGACGTATTTAGGACTATTTCACATCTAATTAATCTAACATTTCATTTTCTTGTATTTAAATGAGTGGGAGTGGTCATGTTTCTACATTTGAGGCGAGAAATAACATATAACGTAACAGAATATCGATTAATTTGAGATCAACACTGCCTAGTTTGACTGTTGGATTGACGTCAGCAATCTTCGATCAAAGTGGTAGTAGATTAAAATAATGAGATTAGCGCCCTCTGGCGGCCACAGTCTATAACTACTATGGTGGTATCAAGTTTGACAAATTAGATACAAACAATACTTCCGGTTCAATCATTCAAAAATAAAAGCTCAAAAGGTGTAATTACGCACGTTATCCACCAGAGGGCAGTGTAAAGTCATGATTATTCAGGCTATTGACACAACTGTCACTGCAATCTAAAAAATATAAAAACTTACTTTACTGTAATGTAAAACAATATAATAAGAAATTATACATTTTAAGAATAAAATAAATAAATATGATAATGAATTATTGGATAACTCCCATGTGAGCCGATTGCATGTTTATATTAGGCAGTTTATAGTTTCTATACAATATTCAAAATACTGTAGTGACACTCCCCGACCACTAGATGTCTATATCACACCGTAGATCATTTTAATGAGCTTTTTGATCCAAATAACTTAATTACACGATTTGTATTTGACAAAAACTTTTACAAAGTGCATTCTGTTGTTAAAGTTTTCAACACATTCATTTTAATATGATCCAATATAAAAAAAATAGGTTTGCATAAATTAAGATGCATTATGATGTGTTATGATACATTATGATGTGTTATGATGCATTATGATTCTTTATGAACCCCTGATTGACTGAAGGCCTGAAGGTCTCTCTTCTGCAGCCCAAACATCAGTATGTATGAAAAAAAGAAGAAGCTTTTTGTTAATGTTTATAGTTTCTTTTGTTTTATTGTTTTATTCTAATATGTTTGTTTCACATCGTCACATTCCTTGTATGTGCAACGCACTCTGATGTATGTTCAGGGTTAAACTTAAAGGACAGTTCTCCTCGTAACTGTTGTGGAAATGAATCACATTCTCCAGCACAATGATTCGTTTGTTACCAAATCACTTGCCGGAAACCTCCCGCAGGGGGAAGTACTGTAAATTCTATCAAAATAAAAGTCTCTAACACGACAGAAACGAAGACATCCGACGCACAGACTCCATCATGGGCTCCTCGGCGGCAGCAGCCCGAGCTCTGCGGCTCCATGCGCGCTGCCTCCGGGCACCGCCGGCGCCGCAGGCCGGTCCGGAGCGGCCTCACGCGGCCCGGAGGAACCTGAACGTCCAGGCGACCAGCAAGACCAGTGCGACCAGTGCGACCAGTGCGACCAGTGAGGCGAGGAAGCCGAAGAGCATCGATGACCTGCCCGGTCCCAGCCTGCCCACCACCCTGTACTGGTTGTTCGTGAAAGGATACGCGGACAAGAGCCACTTACTGCAGGTACAGCGCGTCTGCTGCCGGGGACCAGAGCTCCACTGTTCACCATTTAAAGCTTCTTATCTGTCGTAGTGACAGAAAAATAAGCTTTAAAATAATGTTTAGTAGATCAAATGACTCGTTTGTTCTGCTTTCCAGCACTACTGGAAAGCAGAACAAACGAGTCATTTGATCTACTAAACATTTCGTTGGATTAAATTGAAGATTATTATTTGTATTATAGAGATTAAATAAAAGGTTGTGAGATAAATGTTCTAATAGTTACACTTCGTATTGAAGTAGTATTATATCAGCAGTATTGATATTTGAGTATTTAGTATTTTGAGAAATATTTCCCCAGAAACTTAAACAGGAAACAATCGTAACTGTGTTACAACAACACACACACACACACACACACACACACACACACACACACACACACACACACACACACACACACACACACGCACGCACGCACGCACACACACACACACACACACACACACACACACACATACAGTGGGGAAAACAAGTATTTAGTCAGCCACCAATTGTGCAAGTTCTCCCACTAAAAAAGATGAGAGAGGTCTGTAATGTTCATCACTTCAACTATGAGAGACAGAATGAGAAAACAAAATCCAGAAAATCACATTGTCTGATTTTTAAAGAATTTATTTGCAAATTATGGTGGAAAATAAGTATTTGGTCAATAACAAAAGTTCATCTCAATACTGTGTTATATACCCTTTGTTGACAGAGGTCAAAGGTTTTCTGTAAGTCTTCCACACACTGTTGCTGGTGTTTTGGCCCATTCCTCCATGCAGATCTCCTCTAGAGCAGTGATGTGTTGGGGCTGTCGCTGGGCAACACGGACTTTCAACTCCCTCCAAAGATGTTCTCTGGGGTTGAGATCAGGAGACTGGCTCGGCCACTCCAGGACCTTGAAATGCTCACGAAGCCACTCCTTCGTTGCCCGGCGGTGTGTTTGGGATCATTGTCGTGCTGAAAGACCGAGCCACGTTTCATCTTCAATGCCCTTCTGATGGAAGGAGGTTTTCACTCTAAATCTCACGACACATGTTCCCATTCATTCTTTCCTTTACACGGATCAGTCGTCCTGGTCCCTTTGCAGAAAAACAGCCCCAAAGCATGATGTGTCCACCCCCATGCTTCACAGTAGGTATGGTGTTCTTTCTCCTCCAAACACGACTAGTTGAGTTTCTACCAAAAAGTTCTATTTTGGTTTCATCTGACCAGATGACATTCTCCCAATCCTCTTCTGGATCATCCAGATGCTCTCTAGCGAACTTCAGACGGGGCTGGACATGTGCTGGCTTGAGCAGGGGAACGTCTGGCACTGCAGGGTTTGAGTCCCTGGCGGCGTAGTGAGTTACTGATGTAGCCTTTGGTACTTTGGTCCCAGCGCTCTGCTTTAAGTGGGAGAACTTGCACAATTGGTGGCTGACTAAATACTTTTTTCCCCCACTGTATGTATGTATATATATATATATATATATCACCTGATTGTGCTGTAAATTATTATGGAAATGGAAAAATACAGTCAGATATTGGATTTAAATTCATTTGAATTAATGTTGTGGATAATAACTTTAGACTGACCTCGCAGGATGTTTGACATTCGCCTCTTGTTAGTAATTATTAAATTCTGCCGGAAATTTACACTTGTGGAAGAAGTATTGAGAATATATATATATATATATATATATATATATATATATATATATATATATATTCTCAATACTTCTTCCGTCACTTGAAACTCAGTCCACACTGAATTCTCCCCGCTGGTCTTTGTTCTCTCAGGATGTGCAGAAGAGTCTCTACGGACCCATCTGGCGCTCCAAGTTCGGCCCGTTTGACATCGTCAACGTGGCGGCGCCGGAGCTCGTGGCTCAGGTGATCCAGCAGGAGGGCCGCTACCCGACCAGAGCCGAGCTGCCGCACTGGAAGGAGTACCGGGACCTGCGAGGCCAGGCCTACGGGCTGCACGTGGAGTGAGTGGAGCCGGTGTTCCGTCGGTCTGAAAGGAGGCGTTCCCCTCTGGCCTGTGATCTGAAGACGCTCTTTACCTTTCCAGCTCGGGGCCGGAGTGGTACCGCATGCGCAGCGCCCTGAACCCCAAGATGCTGAAGCTGCGGGAGGCCTGGGCCTACGCGCCCATCGTCCAGCAGGTGGTCGGGGATCTGCTGCGCCGCGTGGAGCTCCTGCGGAGCCGCAGCCGGGACCGGGCCACCGTCTCCGATGTAACTGCCGAGCTCTACAAGTTTGGCTTTGAAGGTGGGAGGTTGTTTAAATGTAGGTCATTAGAGGTGGAGGTCGGGTTGTGATTCCTTTCACCTCCTGCAGGTATCTCCTCCATCTTGTTTGAGACCAGGTTGGGCTGCCTGCAGGACGAGATTCCCCCGGACACGCTGCGCTTCATCACCGCCGTCGACGACATGCTGACGCTGTCCGAGACCGTGATCATCTTGCCCCGCTGGAGCCGCGCCGTGCTCCCCCACTGGAGCCGCTTCGTCCAGGCCTGGGACGACCTGTACGACGTAGGTATGCGGCAGAGCAGCGGCCGCAGGAGAAGGGCGCGCTGCGGGGGTTCAAATGCACGTTAGGAATGAGTTGTTTGTGTTTGCGTCTGGCAGCGCGGGCCCTCATCGACAGGAGGATCGCCCAAATTGAAGCTCAGGTGTCCAGCGGCGAGCCGGCGGAGGGCATGTACCTGACCTACCTGCTGTCCTCTGACCGGCTGACCAGAGCCGAGGTCTACATCAGCGTCACGGAGCTGCTGCTGGGGGGCGTCGACACGGTGAGCAGCTGATGTCATGCATGCTGATGTGTGTGATGTCATACATACTGATGTTTGTGATGTCATACATACTGATGTTTGTGATGTCATAGCTACTGATGTTTGTGATGTCATACATACTGATGTTTGTGATGTCATACATACTGATGTTTGTGATGTCATAGCTACTGATGTTTGTGATGTCATAGCTACTGATGTTTGTGATGTCATAGCTACTGATGTTTGTGATGTCATACATACTGATGTTTGTGATGTCATACATACTGATGTTTGGGCTGCAGAAGAGAGACCTTCAGGCCTTCAGTCAATCAGGGGTTCATAAAGAATCATAATGCAGCATAATGCATCATAATGCATCATAACACATCATAATGTATCATAACACATCATAATGCATCTTAATTTATCTTAATGCAGCATAATGCATCATTATAATGCATCATAAAGCATCATAAAGCAGCATAAAGCATCTTAATGCATCATAAAGCATCATAAAGCAGCATAAAGCATCTTAATGCATCATAAAGCATCTTAATGCATCATAAAGCATCATAAAGCAGCATAAAGCATCTTAATGCATCATAAAGCATCTTAATGCATCATAAAGCGTCTTAATGCAGCATAAAGCATCTTAAAGCAGCATAAAGCATCTTAATGCATCATAAAGCGTCTTAATGCAGCATAAAGCATCTTAAAGCAGCATAAAGCATCTTAATGCATCATAAAGCATCTTAATGCATCATAAAGCGTCTTAATGCAGCATAAAGCATCTTAAAGCAGCATAAAGCATCTTAATGCATCATAAAGCATCTTAATGCATCATAAAGCGTCTTAATGCATCATAAAGCGTCTTAATGCAGCATAAAGCATCTTAAAGCAGCATAAAGCATCATAATGCATCATAAAGCATCTTAATGCAGCATAAAGCATCATAATGCATCATAAAGCATCATGGCTTTCGTTTTAGAAATACTTCTCTTCTGTCCATTCATGTGTTCATATGTTTCACATCCTTGTAACTGTTTCTATTGGCCATTAAAAGCACTCAGATACCTAAACAAGTAGCAAAACCACTGTGTGGAAATACAGTGGTACTGCTAGTACAGGAACTTTACTCAAAAGTACAAAAGTACAAGTACTCCTTCTTCGAGTTATTAAATACACGATGTGTCTCTTTGAGATGAAGAAGTAGAAGCAGAGCAGGTTTGTTCCTGTGAGCAGTTTCCTGTCTCATATCTGGATGTGGAGAATATTCTGTCTCAGTGGAAAAGCTTCCAGCTCTGACTCGAGGGAATCCAGACCTGCAACAACAGAAACAGGTTCTGGTTTTCCTGCTGCACCCTGGAGCCTGTTGGGCGGCATTCCCGGGAGAGGTTGAGGCTTGTTGCTGTCGTGTTCGCTGGAGGTCAAAACGTGGAGATCGGAGTCGGGACATTTCTGACATTGTTTGCCTAGAAATCACAGAACTGTTTTAGATCGTCGACCACGCAGGGAAAATACAATATCTCACTATTAGAGAGATATTCATTCATAAATGCCCCGAACAGAGAAAGCAGCAGAGATGGACTTTGTATTTAAAGCACACAGACGAGATAAAGCACATCTCATCTGTTGAACCTCTGCCTCCCCCAGACCTCCAACACCCTGGCCTGGGCGCTGTACCGCCTGGCGAGGGACCGGCGGGCTCAGGCCCGGCTGCACCGGGAGGTGAGCGCCGTGTGTCCCGACGGGCGAGAGCCGACCATGGAGGACCTGAGCAGGATGCCGTACCTGAAGGCCGTCATCAAGGAGACGCTGCGGTGAGCCGACTCCTGAGCTCCTCTCACAGAATGCATCATAATAACACATCATAAAGCAGCATAATGCATCATAAAGCAGCATAATAACACATCATAAAGCAGAATAAAGCAGAATAATGCATCATAATGCATCATAAAGCAGCATAATGCATCATTATAAAGCATCTTAATGCATCATAAAGCATCATAACACATCATAATACATCATAAAGCAGCATAAAGCATCATAATGCATCATCATAAAGCAGCATAATGCATCTTAAAGCATCATAATGCATCATAAAGCAGCATAATGCATCATAAAGCAGCATAATAACACATCATAAAGCAGAATAAAGCAGAATAATGCATCATAACGCATCATAACGCATCATAAAGCAGCATAATGCATTATTATAAAGCATCTTAATGCATCATAAAGCATCATAACACATCATAATACATCATAAAGCAGCATAAAGCAGCATAAAGCAGCATAATGCATCATTATAAAACATCTTAATGCATCTTAAAGCATCATAAAGCATCATAATACATCATAAAGCAGCATAATGCATCATTATAAAGCATTATAAAGCATCTTAATGCATCATAAAGCATCATAATGCATCAGAGAGGTGGGAGGAGCTCCGGCCTCCCTTCATATTGAGATACTTCTAGACAATAATCTGTTTTAAATGCAGAACCTTTTACTTTAAATGTTGTAGTAATCTTACCTCCACTGAACCTCATCAGTTTATCAGTTTATGTTTTACAGATTACATCCCATATTGTACAGATTATACCTTCATCTCTATATCATGAAGCAAACCTGACCTGCAGCTTGTGTTCCCCGGCAGCCTTTATCCCGTGGTGCCTGGAAACGGACGCTTCATCTCCGAGGCCGAGGTGGTCGTGAGCGACTACCAGTTCCCGAAGCGGGTATGAGAGCCGGCGCCGCCGCACCTTCACAGGTGACCGCGGGACGCGCCCTTCAACGCCCTTCAACGCCCTTCAACTCTTTTCTTTGCAGACTCAGTTCCACCTGTGTCACTACGCCACCTGCCACGACGAAGACCAGTTCCTGGACGCCGAGCTCTTCGTCCCGGAGCGCTGGCTCGGAGCCGACGGCGGCCGCGCGGCGCCCGGCTCCTACCGCCACCACCCGTACAGCTTCATCCCCTTCGGCGTGGGCGTGCGGGCCTGCGTGGGGAAGCGGGTGGCGGAGATGGAGATGTTCTTCGCTCTGTCCCGGGTGAGGGAAGCTTTGAGGCGGCCGCACAACGAAGTCACTTTTAAATCTTACAGACAGGGTTCTCACGGTCACGGAGGAAAGAGAACCCTGAAGGATCCGTGTCCCTAACGTTCCCCGTTGTCGTCTCACAGCTCATGCAGCGCTACGAGGTCCAGCCTGAACCCGGCGCTCCGGTCGTGGAGCCGAAAACTCGAACCCTGCTCGTCCCCGCGAAGCCCATCAACCTGCGCTTCCTGCCCCGAGCCTGAGGAGGCGTCGCCTGTTACCTTCTTTTAGACGCAGGTCCAACTGGACGTGTTGAGCTGCAGAGCTCATGTCATGTAGAGGTCTGCACACAGCAGATACTATAACAGCTAGAATGTAAATGTCAGGACATTCAATAACCGGCCATGTATCTGTGGATGTATTCTCTTTTTTATTCTATTTTATCACATTTTATTATGTTTAAAACAAAATTTTATATATTCTATATACACTTAACACAGTGCATCTGTTTTTTGTGCATAGATGTATGCTATGCATGTTAATGCCACTGTGACGTCCACATCAAATAGATAAAGTCAAGAAGTCGAGGAGGACGAGGCCGACCTGCTCGAATCTGATTGGTGGAAAGTGACGTGGAGGTCTCTGAGTCAGACTCAGGGAGTCTGCTCTCTGGAGGAAATGTTCATTTACCACAAGCGAGAGGAAACAAGGGAAGGAAACAAGGGGAGGAAACAAGGGGAGGAAAGGAGGTTTATGAAAGCCGTGAAGAAGTGGAAGTTCTTTTCTGTTTCTTTTAATATCAAACTGTGTTTCAATAACAGGAAAAGCCTGAAACGTTTGCCTTTGCACAACACGGTGATTTAACCGTTTATATTTAAGAGGAGGCGGCTGGTAGAAATCTCTGTAACACACCTGTAATGTTATCATGACGCAAATAAACACGTTTGTTATTGTTGTTATTGTTGTTGTTCGCTTCAGGTAAATAAAGTTTCGGTCTGTTTGCAAATATCTCAAACTATTTGCCCTCCCTGAATTTGGGGCTTTTAGTTCACCTTGACCGGGTGGGAAAACCCTGCACCTCCGGGTTTGTCCTAAACATGTGGCTTTTATTTTGAAGGTCAAACAGCTCCACTTCCGGTGGTCCTAACCTTGCCTAGCTTGACGCCGATGTGAGGACGTCGTGCGTCAGGCCGCGCGCACTGCAAAAGATGTACACGTTCAGGTGACTTTTATCTGCACCTTTACGGAGTTCATCTTTTAAAAAGAAAATGTTTAACAATAAGTACTGCTTGGTGTCGTTCCACTGCATATTATTGATAATATGTGTAGTGATAAATATAATATTTGGGGATGTGTTTTAAGCCTCAGCCTCGAGGAGGCGCTGCGCATGTCCGACTTTTATTCCCTCTTGACTCAATCAGTCGATGGGACTCAGCCGATGACGCGTCTGGACATTTTTTGCAGCGGAGGCCACCTTCTTCATGTGAGCTGCTTCTTCTTCTTCACGTGAGCTCCTCCGTCCGGACCGCAGCCTGGATGAAGCATCACCGCGTTTCTCATTTGCACACGTAGTTCTGCTTTTCCTCCGCCATGTAACCCGGGAGGTGTTCCTCTTCTCCAGCCCGCTTTCCGTGCGCCTTTTCCCCGATGGAGGGCTAGTCCGCTCGGGGATCAGGCTGCCGTGGAAACACGGACCTGCACACCGACGAGAATGCACCCAATGCGGGGGAGAAACCGTTGAAAATGCTCGGTGCTCCGGGCTCGGGGGGCTCATTCTGGCGTCACGTGCACGCGGACGAGGCGCGTCAACCTGCCGGGGATGATGATGATGGTGAGTGGCCTGTTTATACGCGCACGGTGCGTCTCTTTTGTCCCAGTTGCGCGCGCGCACACACACACACACACACACACACACACACACACACACACACACACACACACACACACACACACACACACACACACACCTGCTGTCAAACCTGATGCACGCGTGTGCGCGTGAGCAGAGGCTGGAATGAGGACGGCTGGCCCGGATGGCGCATCTGGGTCGATGCTTCTCATTAGAGCAGATGGACGGACGCCTGAACAGATGATGTGTTTACGCGTATGGAGTTTGAGTTCTCCTGGAGGTCCCTGAAGGGGTCTCACACAAACTGAGGGCCGTTTTACCATCAGTTCAGGTTGGAAGTCGTCATCATCCAGTGGAGGAGGTAATGATTTCATTTGTAATGGTTGTTATTTCTTTGTAACTCTATTAATACTCAAAGTTGGATCTGTTCTACACAAGATATGAATCAATCAGTCGAGTGAGACAACAAGTGTCAAACCTTCTTTGTTCATCTTCTCAGCCGGAGGATTTGATCTCTTTGGGAATGAAATGTCTTGGATGAAGCTTTATTCATTTGAAGGGAGGACGGTGATGGAGGAATGTTTTCTTTTCTGCAGAGTAATGTGTGTGTGTGTGTGTGTGTGTGTGTGTTGGGTAATGCATGCAGCATTACTGGGTTCATGTATTTACATCACCAGTTCACCAGCTTGTTTTTAATAAACATCACAGCCGATGGATGTTTACGTTCCATTTGCTGGCATCTAAAACAAACTAAACTCCATTAAGTTGGTGGACCCAGAGACAGATTACAAAAGGAATGGTTGAGAATGGAAGATATATATATATATATATATATATATATATATATATATATATCGTAACTCTTATTATCTAGTAAAGGTCACATTTCAGAAACACTGAATCCTACATTTCCCATAATGCAGCTCAACTGAGCCCTGGTTGTTTTTTTTAATACCAACACCAGCTCTCTGGAGCTATTTGACACCTTAAATAGACCAGAATGCATTGCAGCTGTGATTAACTGTAAAACTCCTGTTGTTGTACCTTCATATAAGCCAGTGCAGGTTATCTGGATTCCTGCTCCTCGGAGGTCATTGAAAGGCATTCTGGGAAATGTAGGGCATTGCTAACTGAAGCGTTCCATCTCTAGAATAACTCCCGGCTCCGACTTTGTTGTGAAACGGCGAGCGCAGCTGCAGACCTTCAGCCGGCTCTTTGTGTATTCTCTGTGACTGGAGCTCTGCAGGCAGCCGGGGGAACGCAAATGCCACAACACGAGTGGGTCAACATCTCCGGCTTGGTGCTGCTCTTCCTCCCTCACCTCCCCTCCTCCTCCTCCTCCTCCTCCTCCTCCTCCTCCCGTCTGTCTGAGTCTGCTGTGGAGTTTATTCTCATTTTGCTGCAGCTTCTGTGACCTCGCATCCAGTCATGCAGGTCCAGCTCTTTGTGCCTCTTATTGAATCATCGCTTGCACATTTGAGCAAGCGATGCATTGCATGATTCAAATCATGATATTACCTCACAAAAAGAAGATTATTAATGCATTAAAGTATTACAGAATACATGTTTGAATTGTTCTTTAAACATATCCTTAAAATGATGATAATATTTGTGTTTTTTTAGGGCTCTATGGCAGATATTGCTATAAAAACTGTATAATTCACTTCTTCATTTACTCATAACCAGTAACATATAGACTGATATTTACACATCTGAACACACAACTCACATCATACTCTTTTATTATAACATTATTAAAATAGCCCTAGTGGTTGCAGAGATACACCTTTTTTAGTTTGGGAATGCAATTTTCGAACAGAGGCCTAAAAATAGGTGGGTTTTCAGAACTGTGTGTGTATCAGACGTTTGGTTGTTTATTATAACAACAAGTTAATGGAGAGCTTCATCTGTTGACTTTTCTTTCTGCTGAGCCGGAGAATCTGCATGTCAGAGTTTCCCACGAGGCGTTCAGGGTCCAGCAGTGATATGAGCGCCGATGAGGGCTAATTAGAGTCTGAGACGAGCTGCAGGCTGCTGGAGGCCAGATGCTCAAAGAGCCGGCGCCTGTAGTGGGAGCTGAACACTGTTGCTCCGCTTCAGGATCACCGAGTTCTCATCCAGCGCTCAACACGGAGACAGGAAGTGGGCCGCTGAGCCTTTCGTCAGCAGGTACAAACAAAAGCAGCGGCTGAGTTGAAATGATGAAAGTAGACTCTTTCCAGAGCACAGAGGTCAGACCAGATCTCGAGTGCAGAAATGCAAAGTGCACAAACCTCTGCGCTTCATTATTCTCCGACGTGGCTGAAGCATTGAAGCGAGAGATAATTGGGTTCGACCCCCAACAACGTTGTTGGAGGTGGCATGGGGACGAGCAGAGAGGATCATGGGTTATTTCCTGCACGTGTGAAGTGCCTCAGACTTCCTTTGCTTTTCTTATGAGCTAGAAATCAGGACACAAGTTTGTTTTTCTGACGCATAACGGGGGAAAATATGAATAATTCATCTCTGTTCCCGCAGATTGTAAAGCGGTGTTTACAATCATGGTTTTGAAGTTGCTGCTATGATGGATGGATGGATAGATGGATAGATAGATAGATACTTTATTCATCCCCAAGAGGAAATTAGTTTGTCACAGTAGCAAGACACAAAATAACAGGAATGAAATAAGCTCAATATATGCAACAAAACAACAGAGTGTATTAATTTGGGAAATTAAACAATAATAATAAAGAAAGTGCAAAAATGCAAAGTATATGTGATGATGATAACTGTGAGTCTGGTGTTATCTCGAGTGAAGGTTACAGGTGGCGTGTGAATGAGAGCCACCTGTCAGGTGGTGGGACGGCTCCCCGGCTTTCAATGAGGCAAAATGAATCCCTGAGGTTGTCTGCTCATGCGAAGGGAACTGGAAGTTAAATAGTGTGCGACACAGCGTTCAGTTTCTCCTCCACGGGAAACGACATCATTGATATTCCTGAGCGCTCCCTCCGGGCGCAGAGGCTGGGGGATGTTCGCTCATACCGAGCAGCAGGACGAAGACGTGTGGAGAGAGAGGCCTCTGTGGGAGGACGGTCATGGAAGAATGCAGGAGACGTGCTGCTGCAGGTCTGAGGACACCTGAGAGGAACCTGCAGGTGAGACGCATTTGTCTTTGTCGACGCAAACCGGGTGTACAATAAGAGAAGTATAGCGTTGATGTTAAGTATTCCACGGCTTTAGAAAACAGTTGTGTGTCTTTGGTTGTTCAGGAGGGAGGTTTTTAAAGTCTGAAATATAAATAGAGGGTTGCATTATGGGAAAAGTAGGACACGGTGGTTTTGAGGCTTGACCCTCTGCTTCTGCTGCTGCAGTTTTGTCTACTTTGTGCTGCATTAAAAGCTTAAATAATGAAGTCTGATTCACGAGGTCCCGGAATATCTTTTGGGTTTTGACATTCAAAGAAGTTGTGATTTTATTTTTTTATCTTTTCTTTTAAAGTTTAGTTTAGTTTAGTTTAGTGGCCACTTTTACGATGCTGCCCTCTCTGCAGCCTGTTGAGGTGAAAACAATCCAACATGGACAAAGACCTCAGTGTCCTCCTCCTCCTCCTCCTCCTCTTCATCCTCTCACCGCTTCCCCATCAGCAGATTCTCCACATTCTGTCCAATCAGAGGAAACGACAGCCGCTTTTAGCAGCGGCCTTATATAAGCTGCTGGGCGAGCGTCTGAGGAGGTGTGAGGACGCCTCGGTGCCGCCGGTCGTGCCCGACCTCCCGGAGCCGAGTGGGCGTCTGAGGGTGAGAGGCGGCGACCGCCGGAGTCACGAAGTGTTATTCCTGTTCTAGAAAAAAACTATAATGTGAGTCACTTTCTTCGGATGAAGTTAAGGAATTATTTCTCCTTTATGTTGAGCTCGACAGTCACTTTTATATTGAGTAGATATCATTTAGCTTTTGTTCACCTCGTGGTGCTGAACACGCGTCGTATCTCCTGCTGGACGACGTGTGAGCGGGTTGCTGTTTTCAGGCCAAAGGGTCGATATGAAGATCTGGGAAACATTTAATAACTGGACCGATTAGAGATGTGTGTTCACATGTTGAGAAGATAATAATCTTCTTCTGCTTTACAAAGATCATTCATGATTTCTGACGTTTTGATAGAGAAATCAAAGTGGACATCTATCTACAGAAACACACGCGTCCCTTCCTGCTTTAATCTTTTGTCAGTAAAATTAGAAATGTATTCTTGGAAAATCCAGTTTGCACATCATTTCCTAATTTCAATCTAAAAACTTCCCAAGCAGGTGAAACTGGGTTCACCTCCCTTCTGGGAATCGTTCCCTGGAAAGCAGAAGATCTGTTGTGTCACACAACAGATCACACACACACGCTTCCGTATTGATTGGCATGTGCTGAGGGGGCGGTCCAGGTTATCTTTGACGACAGCAACCTCTCTGGAAGCCGACATGTGACCCGGTGACACGCTCGTCCTCCGCTGTGAGCGGCGCCGGCAGCTCGTCGTGCACGGCCCTGTTTTAGTTTTAGTTTTGGCAAAGCTCTCCCAGCAGCCGGTTACCTTGCAGCGTGAACCGCGCTGAGACAGCGTGCATCACGCGCTCTGGCATTCAGACGCCGGGAAGAAGGAAGAGAGGTTGTTGGAGGAGGACGTGCTGCAGATTCAGGTCAGTGATGGAGAGAGGAGCAGCTTCAGCTCCGTGACTCCAGCTTCTACTCGTCTGCGTCTTTAGGATCAATATGACGGGTTATCAGCCTCCAGACGAATTGTATCGTTCTTTTTTTTAATCGTTTTTACACATTCAGTTGTGCAGGAAAACTTGTTTTAAAGCACCGATCCAACATTTTCCGTCTGGACACAGACTGTTTTTCATTTTGGACATAAATAAGCCGTAGAACTCGTTTGAAACACCTTCAATTTTGACTCGTAAACGTGTGCGAGACTAAATGCGATGCTCAGTTATTGTGAACAAATATGGAAATGAAATACTTGATTTGTCAGGAATCAGCAGCTGCAACTTAAATGTCACGATTTGATTAAAATGCAAATATATGGTAATAAAAGCACGTCACTACTTCCTAAAGTCAAAGCGTGACGTCTTAAAATGTCCAAAATTAAAAAATATTATGTTTGTTATCACATAAGATGAATAAATCAATCAGCTAATTGATTAATTGACTATTTAGGCACCAGTAGATATCAGTTGCAGCCCTACATCAGTTTAAAAATATATATATTATTCTTGCAGCTATGTCAGAAGAAAGGAACTAAAGGAACAATCCGTGTGTTTCTATAAACGTGAAGATGTCCATGTTGTATTTGTCCTGTTTCGAATGATCTGACTCGTTGCCAATGCAAAGAGATTTGCAGCTGAAGTGAGTGATGCTCACGAGGCCGTTGCGTAACACGGCATGGTGGGAAGGCTGCTGGCGTTCTCTCCTCCTTCACGTCATGCTTTTTACCCCATCTGATAAAACTAAGCCTCGTTTCATGTTTGGGTGCTTTCTTACATGGAAACAATATCAGTGTCTGCTTGTGGGGGTTTAGGAAATAAGATTATCGTGTTTTAGGGTGTAAAATATCGCTCTGAATCTTTGAAGGCGTTCGGTGAAGTCTGAAGGTTTTTGAGGTTATCGGGTGTGTGGGAAGGGAGTCTCACATTTAGTCCGAACTAAATACAAATATGAACTTAAATACTGAGCTGGAAGGCTTTTTACAAGTGTTTTCACTTTGCTTTAGCATTTTAATACTGCTATTCCTCCATTACTTTTCTTTTTGTCTTCATTTTGTTTCCCTTTCCTCGTATCCTTCCTTGCTGCTGCCTTTTCCTATTTCCATCCTACTTTGCTTCCTTCTTTCCTTCTTCCATTCGTCCTTCAGCTGATGTCCTCTTTGTCCGTTGTGTAGTCTCTAGCTGGACCGTGCTTCTGGCTGCACATTAACCAAACACTTCAAAATGTAAATACTCAAGTAAATATCAAAACCTAGACCAGAGCTGCAACTAATTCATATTTTCATAATCAATGGTGTGTTTCCTGGTTCTTTGTAGTCGTAGTCTTGTTGAGAATCAACTGGACGAAATGTTGCACTTCCAGTTGGTCGGAGAAATTACGAGAAAATATCTGCACTCGCACCATTTAAAAACCACTTTGAAAGCACCGGATTACCACAAGCCCAGTGCACGGTAAACATACGGCCGGTCAGACGCCGGTTGATGAGGTCACCGGAGTTTCTGGCTTCTCATTGGCCGAAGGTGAACAACAGAAGAGTTCAGTCAGGGAGCATCGCCCAGCGTCTGGAGGATTAACACAGCTGGGTGTCTCACACACACACACACACACACACACACACACACACACACACACACACACACACACACTAAATATGCTGTCTGGTCTTTAAATGTTATTTAAAACATTATGCATGGGAAAAACTATCAAACGTACGTTTGTGAGCAGTTAAAATGAAACTGTTATTAGTGAAGAAGTCTTTTTCTCGAGGGCCTAGAGAAGCTTTTATCACCGAAGGAGAGAAAAGATGAGAATGTGGACCAAAAGTGTCTTTTAAATAAATGCTTCATGAACAGAGTCCATGAGTCACAGGGTTATGAAACATACAGCCTTGTAAATGTGCACAGAAAGAAAGCAGCGTGTTAGGAAAATGATCAAGAGACAGTATCACAGTGAAGTTTGACTCTTCCCAGGCTGAACCTGAACACAGAGCAAAGTCGGATGAAAGACGGATGGAGTCACTGAGAGACTCTCTGCTGCTCTGCAGACGTCCCTCCGTCTGGAACGGAGCTTATTAAGATGCATGAATGCAAAATGAATCATGTCTCCCGCCTCTGCTTGTGTTACGCAGCGGAAACAAAACCCTTTAAAAAAGAATCCGAAGCAGAGAGAACATTTATTTTAGTTCAGATACGGAGTTCTGCGACGTCACCAGAATATTTCCATCTTTAGACGGCCTGTTTTTCTGTGATGGAAGGGACATGTTGTTGGTTTAAAGTCAAGTGTTCGCCTCGTGTCATCAGTCAACATCTTTTGGGTGATTGGGAATACGTTTCCCTGCAAGCACTTGAATGCATCATCCAGACGTAAATCGATTTTCTGAACTGACTGACATGGACTGACACTAATATCTCTTTATATTTAAGAGGTTTTCAAGCTGCCGTGTGGACTTAAACATGTGGGTCAGCATGTTGTTCTGTGTATTAATAGACATTTTCTGTATTTATGGAAAGGCTTTGTCTTCCCGTTCATCCGGATCTGTGTCAGTGTGTCTGGGTCTTATCGTCTGATCCACAACAGCCTCAACTCCTGCATTTTCTTTGTGTGTTTTCTTGAACCAGAGATCGACGGCTGTGTTTTTAGTCTGTCTGCTCACTGAGACGAAATGGAGACGAGGAGATTCTTTGGATCAAATTTAAATCCTAAACGGCAGAATTCAGACTAAATATGTCTTTTAATGTCCGGCTGACCGACGGACGCAGCAGAGGAGAGCTGATTGTTTTCCATCCTTTCAAAGTCATTGTCAGTCGATGTTAATTTAACCTTTTGTTCAGCTTGGAGCAACCAGTCAGCTGATCTCCACATTGTTCTTGCCTGCATTGTTCTGATTGGCTGTGGTCATTTTTCCAATTTTCTAAGAGCTTTATCACTCCTTTATTGATTCAAGGTGATTTTGGGAGGACTTTTAAGCTTTTATTGGACAGCTGATGAGAAATGAGGAGAGAATGTACTTCCTTCCTCATGGAACAATAACAATGGCAGTTTTTTTTTTTTTTATGTGGACCTGCATTGTTTACACATGTTTACTTCCTCACAGTCTTCTTCTTCTTCTTTAAATAATAGATTTTGTTTTGTTTAGTTGTTGAATATTTGTTCAAACGAGCAGACATTTGAATTTGTGCCTGCAGCAGATTAACACTGTGTTGTTTTATCTATAATTTAAAGGAGAGGGTTTCTATAGCAGCGTTTATAACACACACACACACACACACACACACACACACACTCTGAGGGAACAGACGGCTCTCACAGATTGGCTCTCACGCTGTTGCTATGGGAGTTTAAGCTGCTCCGTCATTGGTCAGGCTCCGGACCGACCGACCGTCTGTCAGCATCCCTCCGTTGTGTTGGCAACGGACAGGAAGCAGGGCGGGAGGAGGAGAACCACGGCGGCGTTGTTGTTGTTGCCGCTGATTCGGACAGCAGAAGAAGAAGAAACTCGTCTATTTTCTCTCTCGTTTCAGCGGATGATCCGTCTGCAAACATAAAAACTGCACGTTCTTGATCTGCGGTACAAAACGGCTTAGTGCTCTCACACACACACGGGGTCGGCCGGCAGCGACCCGCTAATCCTCCACCAAAAGATGATTATTAATATGACTCTGGATGAAAATGTAGAGTGTGTGTGTGTGTGTGTGTGTGTGTGTGTGTGTGTGTGTGTGTGTGTGTTGTGTTATGGGGCTTTATTCATCAGCCTCTTCCTACTGACTGTTTCTATTTTGTCTCTATTCAAATGCAAATGCTTCAGTCAACAACAGTTGATGTATAATTCACTATTTGCACTAGTTTTTTCATGCATTTAGTCCTTCCTGCTGAGGGAATCAAGGATACTCAGAAATGATTAGTGTTGCAGGAATATTAGAAAAGTCTGAAAGGGGAAGAAATGTGCTGATGTCGGCTCATACTTCTGCTCCCGGCTGTTCACCAGGAAGTAGCTCCCCCGGTTTACATTCCCGTTTGTGCACAAACGACACAGAACATGTGGATTCGTATAGGATGAGAGGTGTATATGCATATTTTCGAGCCAGGCTAGCTGTTTCCCTCTGCTTGCAGTCTTTATGCTAAGCTAAGCTAACCGCGTCTTGACTACTCCAGCTGTAGTTCACGCGCAGACATGAGATTTGTCTCATTTAACTCACAGAAAGAAAGGAAGTGTATCGCTGCAGTTTCAACCTCCATACGTGACACAAACTAATTCTCATCCATTCCTTCGTGACTTGAATACTCTGGAGGTAATGGGAGGAAAGTGAGGAGGAAAGAAAGGAGGATGGGAAGGAGTGGCAGCCAGAAGCAGATGATTTAGAGGTGGAAGGAGAAGGTAAGGAAATAGGATGTGAGGGAGAAGGAAACACAAGAGGAGAGGAGGGATGGGGGAGCTCATGAATATCAGAGCAAAGTTCCCCAGACAGGAGTTGCATAAGCACCCCTGACCCAGAAACCCTCCACAGTCAGACTGAACTCACCCGAGATGGAGAGCACGAACACAGCCAGAGGGGAGGAGGCGTGGGAAGGAAGTGAAAGAGAGGTTGTTTTTACTTCGCATGCACTTTTTGACCTAACAATCGTACTATTTGTACATAAAAACATGATGCAGCGTCCCTGCAGCACGGCGTGTTTGCATCTGTGTTTTCCTGAACAATCCTGGAAAGGTTGTGTTTTACAGCTCGTAGTTTACGACAACAGCAAATCAAGATTTCAGTGCTGATTTCTAAAAGTTTACATTAATTAAATGTATTAAAAATAATACTATACAGTTGAGTTGAGCTTAAAGCACTTTGTTGTTATGAAGGATGAAAAGGAGCGATGCACAGTTAGGAAGGAGGACAGGGAGGAAATGAGGTGAGGAAACGCAAGCAAGGCTAATGTATTTACTGCTGTTAACTGAGGACGCTACTGGAATACAGATGGAGGGCAGGAAAGGCACACGAAAACAAAGAGTAAAGGAGGTGAGGAAAGGCTGCATAGAAGGAAACAAATTGCAGCATGTTATAAATCAGTCAGAATTTGCTAAACAAAGATAATATAAGGATGCATAGAAACTGAAGATAGATAACAAGATATTTATTGATGAGAAATTGCGAAAAATAATATGAAGGAAACAAAACAAAGAGAGGCTCAGTAATAACAGTAATATCAAACCACAGGGTTAGGAGCATAAAGAACCCAACTGTATTAGATGATGTATCTTATCTTTTATATTGGATGGACTGAATGATTGATGAAAGATGTTTGCTTTTAAAGGACGCCATCTTGTTGCCCTTAAACGCCTCCTGATCAAACACAGCGAGGCTTTGATTGCCCTCGTCCGCCTGCCCAAACACACGCTGCTATCTGAGCTATTATTATCCGCTGTTTCCGCCATCGGGGGGACGGCAAACTGTGTGTGTGTGTGTGTGTAACCTGTTTTACTCTGCTGCAGATTTGAAAGCCACTTTATTAACAGGGTAACAGGGATTTTGTTGTTGATCCTTTGGATCATGCTGTTTAGCGCATTAGATTTAAATCACATAAACCTGCAAAGCATGTTGAAACTATGCCACCAGTTTAACGACATGCAGACGTTCTGTCAAACTTCAACGTTATGATGGTGCGTTCAAGGACTCTTCCTAATCCAGGATTAGAGAGAAGTCTCCAAATCTCTTTTTTGCTTTGTGTAACCCTGCTCTCCTCCGTTCCTCTGTCCTCAGGTGAAGCCATGTGGCTGTGTGGCTCTCCGTAGCCTCCCACCTGATCACCTCTCTTCCTCCCCCTCCTCCTCCTCTCCCCTTCCTCCTCTCTTCTCCTGTTCACCATGACGACCACCCTGGAGATGATGCTGGGCCAGCCCGACCAGGAGCTGAGTCCAGAGCGCCTGGACGGCTGCGAGGACTTCAGCGGCCGCTACAAGGTGGTTCCCTCGGTCGTCTGCTCCATGTGCTGCCTCTTCGGCATCATTTACTGCTTCTTCGGTGAGTCCTGGTTCCACACGAGTGATTTCAGGGTTCTTACGGTCACGGGAAACCTGGAAAAGTCATGGCATTTTAAAATGGTTATTTCCAGGCCTGGAAAAGTCCTTGAAAAAAATAAAATCCCAAAAGTGTAGTAAAAGTCATGTAAATGTGTTATATTCATGTGTTCATGACGTTCATTTACGCTGAGTTTGAAATAATGAATATGCTTTTAAAAGAAAGACGCTCAGAATATAAGCAGGCATACATACAGGCATCTATATAAATGTTTATTCTTTTAATCAAACTATTGTCTCATTCATTTGAGTCATTTAAGGTTTACTGTATGCTTTGTATTCTCATTGTTAGTTTAAATACTACATTTACTCACTTTTTACTGTTTACACCCAGATTTCACTAAATGTTTGCTCATGGACATTTGGTTTAAAGTCATGGAAAAGTCATGAAACCCACTGGTCAGGATGTATATGAACCCTGTGATTTACTCCTGAAGCTACAACCCGGTTCCCCTCTGTCTCCTCCTCTTGTTTCAGGCTATCGCTGCTTCAAAGCCGTGATGTTCCTGACGGGCCTGATGTTCGGTACTGTCGTCATCTTCATGCTCTGCTACAAGGAGCGCGTTCTGGACACCCAGCTGAGCGTGGAGGCCTCGGTGGGCATCGGCCTCGGCATCGGCACGCTCTGCGGCCTGGTCACCATGCTGGTCCGCAGCGTGGGCCTCTTCATGGTGGGCCTGCTGCTGGGCCTGCTGGTGGCCGTGGCCACCCTGGTGGGCATGGAGGAGCTTTCCGACAGCCCGCCGCGCTCCGTCTGGGTGCCTCTGGGCGTGCTGCTTGGCCTGGGCATGCTGTTCGCCGTGCTCACCCTACAGTGGCAGCGCCTCTTCACCACGGTGTCCACGTCGATGTTCGGTGCGGCCGTCATCACTGTGGCGGTGGACTACTTCGTGGAGCTCTTCGCCCTCGTGCTCTACATGTACGAGCGAATCAAAGCGGCGCCTGGAAAGCCGGTGTGCTGGCTGACGTGGGTGGTGCTCGGGGTGTGGCCTGCCCTCACCCTGCTGGGTGTCATGGTCCAGTGGAAGGTCACCGCTGAGGGATACTCCCATACCAAGGGTGGGGAATGCCTCTTCAAACCTTTCAGAAACCAATCCTGAAGACTGAGTGATTGTTATATAAAACTGTAAATCATAGCTTGCGTTATGAGAAAAAAAGCCCAAAACTGCTGTATTTGGTTGTATTGAACACCATAAGTAATATACAAGTGAAATATATGGTTTGGTACATGAGAAAATTCAAAAGCCAATTTTTGAGTCCTCGTCTGAATGTTCTCTGTTCTAAACCCTCTCTAACTTTGTTCTGCTTCACTTTATCAAAGTCAACCTTTACAGACAGAATGTTCACATATTGAGCTATGATTTGGGTTAAAGAATGTTCACATATTGAGCTATGATTTGGGTTAGAGAATGTTCACATGTTGAGCTATGATTTGGGTTAGTGAATGTTCACATATTGTGCTATGATTTGGGTTAGAGAATGTTCACATTGTGCTATGATTTGGGTTAGTGAATGTTCACATATTGTGCTATGATTTGGGTTAGAGTGTTCACATATTGAGCTATGATTTGGGTTAGAGAATGTTCACATATTGTGTTATGATTTGGGTTAGTGAATGTTCACATATTGAGCTATGATTTGGGTTAGAGAATGTTCACATGTTGAGCTATGATTTGGGTTAGTGAATGTTCACATATTGTGCTATGATTTGGGTTAGAGAATGTTCACATTGTGCTATGATTTGGGTTAGTGAATGTTCACATATTGTGCTATGATTTGGGTTAGAGTGTTCACATATTGAGCTATGATTTGGGTTAGAGAATGTTCACATATTGTGCTATGATTTGGGTTAGAGAATGTTCACATTGTGCTATGATTTGGGTTAGTGAATGTTCACATATTGAGCTATGATTTGGGTTAGAGTGTTCACATATTGAGCTATGATTTGGGTTAGAGAATGTTCACATATTGAGCTATGATTTGGGTTAGTGAATGTTCACATATTGTGCTATGATTTGGGTTAGAGAATGTTCACATATTGAGCTATGATTTGGGTTAGAGAATGTTCACATATTGAGCTATGATTTGGGTTAGTGAATGTTCACATATTGTGCTATGATTTGGGTTAGAGAATGTTCACATATTGAGCTATGATTTGGGTTAGAGTTGGACCTTACAGCTGCATCATTTCAAAGAAATAATCATCCTGAAAGTGATTTTTTTTTTTATAGGTGGACCTGAAACCTTTTCATTTTTTTCTGTGTGTCATCTTCATTTACTCTTAACCAGTAACATATAGACTGATATTTACACATCTGAAAGAAATCTCACATGTGTACCTTTTTATTATAACACCAACATTATTCAAATAGCCCTAGAGGTTGCAGAGATACACCCTTTTTAGTTTGGGTATGACATTTTCGAGGAAAGGGCCTAAAAACAGGATGGTTTCCAAAAGATTTTAAACTATAAGTATTATTATTTCTGATTTGCCTCCATCAGCTGTAGCTAAGTGTGCACATCATGATGAAAAAGTAGCACTAGCTCCACCCTCAGCGCCTACAAAGCTACGAACCCATGCGAGCTAACTTCTCCTCTGTCCTCCACAGTCATCATCAGCCGGCAGCAGAGGAGGATGCAGGTGATGCGGATTCGTCAGCGGGACGATCGCTACCGCAACAAGAAGAAGAAGAAGCCGCAGAACGGCTCCACCTCCGCCCACCACCAGGCCAAGCAGCTTCACACTGAGCCCGCCTACCGCCGCAAGCCCAACCCCATCCGCCGCTACGACACGGACGTCCTCTCGCCGGTCAGGGTCTCATTTTCTGTCATCTGATTCAGTTTTTATGTCTCCTTTTTTTATGCCTCCTGCAATGCTGCCGTGTTTCCATCTTCAAACCAAACTCTTTCTCCGCCCCTTCCAGAGCTACATCCAGAGTTTCCGAGAGCGTGAGGTGCAGGCGCAGCCCCTCCCGAGCCGGCTGGCTGGCCGACCGCACACCGTGGTGGATATAGGCTACGACCGCGGCTCCACGACGCCCCTCACCGGAGCCGCAAGGGCTTCCCTACGGATCTGACCAGTCCCGACACCTCCCAGGGCCCTGAACGCACCGCTCTACCAGGGAGATGACTGACTGCAATCACACCTGTGCAAGGACTAACTAGGTGTCAATGCAAATATTCTGGGTTTAAATGTAATCTGGGTTTAGCCACACCCTTAAAAGGATGACAATATATTTAGGGCTGGATTTACCCAAAATGCAAAACATGTTTAACCCTTTACTAAATACATTTCCGATTTATAAAGCCCAGTGTTCCTTGTGGCTTCCTGCTGGAGCAATCAGTGTGGTGCAGAGGCTTGGTTGACCTCTTTTTCACTGTCTTTCAGTAGATTAAAATGCACAAACGCATGCATGCACTTACACAAACACACACCGTGGCTATAATATTAAGGGTTGGCGTGGAAACCCGAAGCAGCCCGCTGTAAGCGGACCCGGTCAAACCAGATCAGGGATCTCCGTTCCAGTGCAACACCGCCTCAGGTTCAAACACAGGCATTGATTGCTGTCGTTTCTACCGCTGCTGTCAATTTCAACTGATGGTGCAGAAGCAGCTACTTCCTCAGCCTGTAGGTGTCCAACAAAGATGTATCTATGAAGGGGAATAAGGGCCCTTAAATGCAAACCCGGATCTTTTATCTGCTTTCTGTGCCATCTGGACTACGAAGACGGTCCTTGAAATGGAGAGGGACGTCTTTTCAGAGGGGAAACCCTTCGTCACCCTTGGTGCTGTTGGTGCTGTTGGTGCTGGACGATACACTCCTTCAAGGGAATCTGTTGAAATGGGTGCCTTGCCCCTCTGTGGACTGTACCACTCAGCAACAGGAGGGGGGTTACTGGCAGATCTCTCGTCGACGGCTAGTTTTTGCATTAAATGTGAATGATTTTTCACGGGTAACATGGGTAACATAATATTGTTGGAGTCGAGTTGGCTTGTTGTCTTCACAGATGCCTGGATATATATGAGGAGGATTTGTTTTTAGCTGACAGCGAGAGAGCCACATTTACACTGGCACCTCCTCTGAGATTTCACACAAGCTTTTGAGCGTTTTCAAGTGGAAACCACAATCCCTGATTATTGTCCACACTGACTTTCATCCCACACGATTTCCTCCAGGAGATTATTTACGCTGCCGAGCAGGTTTTTATGTTTTTATTCCATGAGCATTGATAAAAAGATATTGTGTGAAACTTTCCCCCTTTTAGCCCCGGTGGTTGTGGCAGAGCAGCACCTTCTTCCTCGTTGGTATTGCAAAGAAATCAAAATGTGAGCGTGCAGAGGAAGCCGGTGAAAGCCACGACATCTTCCTTGAATCTAATTATTTATTGATGTTAAAGACGTGACTCCAGGCTGAGATGCCAGTGTAAATAATGCTCAGAGAGTCTGGATGAAAGCCGTGGACCAGTGGCCATACCGACTTGTACTTAGACCAACGGCTCCTTCCGTCATGTGCGTTGGTTTTCTTTATAACGGAACATGTCTGTCACCAGTGAAAATGTGAATACTTTATCGTCTTTACCTTTTTTATAGGAAATATGTTTTTATTCATCCGTGGGAAACGGAAATGCATGATCTCACCCGATCCGCCCGGCTTCGTCCCCACCGAACACCCGCCACCCTCATGTGCATCGAAGTGGAATTTGTACATAAAACACAGCACTTATAATTTTTTCTTTTTTTTTTTTGCATTTCATTTAAACTCTTTCTTTTCTTAGGAAGCTAATTAAATTGTTCTTTTCCATTGGGATGTATTTATTTTCTGATTTTATTTATTTCTCCAGCTGTTCTGTAAAGGAGAGTGCAATGTCATCACTGTAGGCCAGTAACTCCATGCTTTTACAAAAAACTTTAATTATGACTATGATTATTAAAGCATGTGTTCCTATGGGCGTGTATTTGATCTGTGTGTGTGTGTGTGTGTGTGTGTGTGTCATCTTTTAACTCAAGGACGTGCAGACATCAGCTGGAACATGAAATCCACTTTACTTTTATTAGCAAATAACATTTGAAAGTCACAAAGGATTTTCTCTCCTCTCTCTTTCTACATCACATGACCGCTTTCCTCCTCCAGTATCTCAAGCTTCATCTCCTTTTAATCTCCTCCTCCATCTCCTCCTTTTTATCTGCCTTTTATTGATCAGCACAAACGCACTCTGTTACATTCTGATTGGACAGAACTGACTCTGACCTTGAGGAACGGGACAAAAGCAGCTGTGTTTGGAAGAAGAATGCAAGAAAAAACAACAGTATTTCAGATGTGGGTTTGGATCCGCCTGCACACCTTTTTGTGGGAAGAACTGAGCAGAGGATTGATGTGACATTTAACTTAAATTGCAGATTTTATTGTGTAGGCCGTCTGAAAATGCTTTTACCCTTTTGCAAAAATGCTGCTTCCATTGTGATTTGAATATTTTGCTGATGCACTGCAAAATATCTCATTCGGATCGACTAATTTATTTTAATTCTACTGCACGGCCCACTTTCTTTCTTCAAGACACAATTCTTCAAGGTTTGTTTTACTCTATGAGGAGCTTGTGTTGTACCGTTTGTCATTTCCAGCCAAAACACTCAGAGATAAATAACCCCAATAAAGTTAACGATACCACCGCTCTGCTTTACATTCACACAGCGTGGTCACTTTAAATACCAGAGCAGTACAGGCCGCAATCATGAGTCTGTAAAGTCTTTTTATTTGCGCTTCTTCTGGTGTTTCTTGGCGTTTCCTCCTCTTCTTCTCTTCTGCAGATGTTACATGATGTCATGGTGCTGCGTCGACTCGCTGCCGACCTGGAGGGCAGAAAACAAGATGAAACGCTGGTGAAGAGAGATGACGACGGCGTGAGGAGCCAGGACACGAGTCCTCTGCCTCCCATCAAGTCCAGCTGGCAGACGTTTCCAGATCGATGGACTTGCTCGTGTCCTGTGAGTATAAAATGTTTTTGTTCACGAATGAGATCGCTCACAGCCGCCAGCAGGCATTCTCTAATTTAAATATCTTTACTGTTTCTCATTGCACTTTAAAACTCTTCTCCTTCAAGTCGTTGTGTCTGTGATTTAGTTGTTTTTGCTCCAAACTCTCATGTGGTTCTTTAGCTGTTGTTCTTTTCTTTTTGTTTCTTTGTGTTTATTGTAGGGGGACTTTAATGTTAAGGAGGGTTATTCCCTATGGAAATGAGGGAGAGAAAAGATGCGGGGTGAGTTTCTCTTTAAGTATTTAGTTTGCTCTCTAAAAATATATTGTAAAAAAGATATTTTTATAATTTAAAATATAATTTATTTTCTTGATTCTAGTGCAGAATCAGAATCAGAACCATTTATTGCCATGTATGTTTTCACATACAAGGAATTTGTCTTGACGGGAGGTGCACAACATTTAACATTTAACAATAAACATAAAACTGAGTGCAATAAATGGGAGCATGAATATTTACAATTGGATCTACAGTAGAATATAAAATTAAAGTTAAAATAAAGTGCACAGTAAGAGTTATGTGAAAGTGACAAGTGCATTTAAAGTGCAGCAACCTGTCTTCATGTTTCTCCACCATCTGATTTGATGTCTGGTTGAAATACTCTTCAGCTCACGTGTTATAAGATAATAAGAAACGGGGGTTTCGGCAGAGAGATGCTGAGGGGAACAAAGCAGCGTCCCGTCTCCCCTCCTTCAACATGAAGATGGACATACAAGACATTACTGGGAAAAAGAAGCAGCCCGACTTGTCTCAACACGCCTGCGATGTATGTTTTCCCGAGAAGCCGTGGGCGTAGCGTGTCTCCGTGACGCTCTTCGGCTCGACGAGTCGCTGCATGGGAGGTGTGTTTTCTCAGGAAGCGTCACGGACGCCTCCACAGGGACGGGAAGAAACGCCACGATGTAGTTTAGCTGAGGTCAAAGGTCGTGGCCGCTTATTGAGCTTTGTAAAATCACTCAAAGTTCATTTAGCGGTTTGCATTCAGTGCAGAGAATTGACTCCTTTGGCTGTTAAGTGCAGAATGAACTCAAAGTGAGCACTGACCCGGTCTAATGCGGATCAATGAATGTGCAGCCATTAGTTTAAAAGTGAGGAGATTCAAATAGCCAGCATGTGAGGAATAGAGTGGTTTAACTTCAGAGAGGCACATGGATCCTAAATACTTTTGTTTGTAAACAAATTGGGGATATTTTTCATTTGTTTAGTTGATGATGAATAGAAAGATAGGAATGACTGAGCTCAGATTGTTCTGTAGAAGCACAGTAAAAGAATAACAGCTAGGTCTGCAGTGCTGCTCCTGTGTGTGTTTACCTCTCTGTCGTGGGTCTCCACGGTCTTGATGAGAACGGTTTTCTTTGAATGCATCTCAGAGGAGCGCTGCTGCTCAGGACTGGTCTCTGTTTAAACAACATGTTGTTTAAACAAAATACACACAACGCATGCAGATATAGTGGAGTTTGGCATTTTAAAAACACCCTAAAATATACTTTTGAATCCATTTTGATGAATCTGAAGCAGAACATAAACTAATCCAACCTTTAAAATCTAAATTATGTTTATGTGCTTCTTATATTAAGTTCTGCTTCTGCTGGAGTACTATGACACTTTTTAAATGATGATCATACATCAGGGGTATAAACTCTCATCTGCAGGTGAACTGCATTGTGGGTGAGGACAGACTCCAGAGCCTGTGCATCCTCTAGTGGTGTGTTCAGGTTACTGCAGGTGTGTTCGTACCTCTGAAGCTCATGGTGGAGTAGCTCTGCACAGGCAAGGTAATCCTGCAAGGACAGAAATAAAAGTATTAGATTGGAAATCTTAAATTAAACTCAGACACTGAACTCTTTTAAGACAAAAAAAAACTAAAAACCTAAAAACCTTTTTATTCAGGAAGGCATTTTGTTACCTTGTTAGTTCATTTTCAGCTATTAATTTGTCTTTAAAAAAAAAAAAAAAATATATATATATATATATATATATATATATATATATATATATATATATATATATATATATATATATATATATATATTAGGGGTTGCTTTAACCATGTTTTAACTGTTTTTATTTAGTTTTACTGTATATTGGCTCTGTGGCACTCTGAGTTTCTTCTGAAAGAAAAGTGCGTTTAAAAATGAAATGTATTATTATTATTAAATCAGGATTCTGCAATTGCTTTTAATTTTGATAAAATATAGATTTTAAGGCTACAATCGTCTTTAATGTCATTTTAAAATAAGATTGTTATTCTGTTTTAACTTGTTAAGCATATATTTAAAACTCTTTTCCATCTTAAAATCCTTGTTTTCTTGCCATCAAAGCGTATCAAAATGTAGGAAGTTATAAATTCGTCTTTGCCCCTGGACTCCAGCGTCACCTGCTCTCCTCCCCTTCCAGCAGCTTCCTGTAGGTGGCGATCTCCACGTCCAGCGCCATCTTGACGTTGAGCAGGTCCTGGTACTCCCGCAGGTGGCGCGCCATCTCGTCCTTCATGCTGGAGATCTGCGCCTCCAGCCGGGAGACGCTGTCCTGGAAGCCGCCGGCCTCGCGTCCGTGCCGGTCCTCCATGTCCCTCATCTGCCTCAGCAGGGACTCGTTCTGGACGCGCCGAAGAGACCAGTCTGAGACACAGCTTGGACTGTGTGTGTGTGTGTGTGTGTGTGTGTGTGAGACATACGGATCCTTTGAGGGAGTCGATCTCGCAGGTGTAGGACTGGATCTGGTGTCTGAACTCCATGGTCTCCTGCCGGGACTGCTTCAGCGCCTCGTTGTTTTTATTCACTGCCTGGTGCAGGTCGGTCACCTGGAGGGACAAAGGTCAAAAGGTCACGTCGCATCATTTTAAACACTACGGCGCAGCGACGTCTCTCCTCACCTTCGACTTGTACCACTCCTCGGCGTCGGCGATGTTCTTGGCGGCGATGCCCTCGTACTGGGCTCTGATGTCCCGCAGCGCCGCCGTCAGGTCCGGCTTGGACATGTCCATCTGGATCTGCACCTGAGACTCCTGCGTCTGCGTCTGCAGCTCGCGGATCTCCTGCAGGAGGAGGAGGAGGAGGAGGAGGAGGAGGAGGAGGAGGTCCAGTTAGAGGGGAGAGAGAGGAGGCTGTGCATTTGTTTGTGCAGTTTGTTTGGTTTGTGCACATGTGAGAGTTGGAGTAACAAGCACAGAAGCATTAATAATACTCTTGAAGCGAACAGGTAACACCTCAAAAAGTACTCGTCATCAAGTCAGTTTGTTTGCAACTTGATTTCACTTCAGACTAAAACTCCTCATCAGCCTTCAGTCCAGTCCAAGTGTTCTGTGACCGGTCCAGGAGACACTTGGCGTCTCTGCTCAGCAGTCACCTGATACCAAGCCTCCAAAACACCAGTAGTCACTCTACACCAGCGACCACTCGGCTCTGGCATCATGTAGCGAGTCTTATCAGAGTTCAGGCTGGAGGCTCACACACACACACACACACACTCACACACACACACACTTACACACACACTCACTCACACTCACACACACACATACAACAGACAGATGAAACACACTTTTTGAGCTTTTCATCCTTAATAATCTTGAGACAATCCTCTGTGAGGACACAGGTGTAATATTTGCACATGTGAGCAGAGAAACAGGAGGAGGAGGAGGAGGAGGAGGAGGAGGAGGAGGAGGAGGAGGAGGAGGAGGAGGAGGAGGAGGAGGAGGAGGAGGGCACCTCTTCATGGATCTTCTTCAGGAAGGCGATCTCCTCCTGCAGCGTCTCGATGCGTCTCTCCAGGTCCAGACGAGCCAGAGTGGCAGCGTCCACATCCTGCAACCGTTTGAATCATTTGTGATCTTAAAACTCTTGAAAAGTAAGTCGAGCAAAATAGTTTTGATTCACCACTTTGTTAAATAAATCTCCATTAGTTATTATAAAATACACCATGTCCTCGTAGCTTTGTTTTGCATGTTTAAAATACAGATTAATCCCCGATGAGAGAAGAAACATGACTTTGATCGGAGTACTTAGTAAATACTTGTGTAGTAGTACCCAGTAGTACACAGTAATACACAGTAATACACAGTAATACACGAGGGACTCACCGCCCTGAAGGCAGACAGGTTGTTTTCCGCGTCTTCTTTTTGGAGAATCTCCTCCTGGAGTCTGGAAGCGAGGAGAGACGATGACACCGTGAATCAGACTGCATTTAGTAAGTTAGCTGTTTAAATGTATTTTATTATATGAAGCAGAACATTCTCCATTTCTCCGCATCATTATTGGCACATTGTGGAGGTTCATTCCCAGGAAACTTTTTAGGGAATTTATAGAAAATCCTTTTTATTCAATTTGTTGTGACCTAGAAGTTACATTTAACTAAACTGAGCTTAAAAATACTTTATCGTCCCAAAGAAATGCCGCCATGCAGAAATAGTTTCGACTGTTAAATAACATTGCATAAACTTCCAAATAATACAAATACAGGATACGGTTCTGATTACTATTTTAATTTTAGTTTCCAGTCTGATCTAAAAACTGATTGTTGAAAAACAAACAACATTTTATTTATCAAGCTGGGAAATTCAATTATTTAATAAAAACCCAGATGTGAGAACTCTTAAAATCCCTTGAAAGAACCTTCCAGTGATCGTTATATATTTAATAATGAATTCTCTCTGAATCTTTAATGTAAACCACAGAGAGAGAAAGGAGGTGCTTCAGATGTGTTTCCTCTCCTTTTATAGAAGAGGACAGTGTAAACATGCTGTGATACACACACACACACACACACACACACACACACACACACACACACACACACACACACACACACACACACAAATCCTCCGTCATGTTTCTAAGCTTTGCAGAGAATCTTCTATTGGAAACAGACTCGGCAGAAGACTGTTTGACTTTACCTGTAATAACTGTTAACTTTTCAATTTTTGAATTTTGAATTTATGATTAAAATATGAAGCATTGTTCTAGATTCTAGATCTATAAAATATTTAAAGAGCAGCGATATTAAAATGCAGCTTACTCTGCTACTGCATCAAAAATAATATTCCAGTATACAAATATAACATGCTGCGTAATGAGTACTTACTCTGATATTTAAGTACATTTTACTGTTATTTTGTATGCAGGAATTTTACTTGTAATTGAATACTTTTAGATTCTAGTATTGAACTTTGACTTAATTAAAAGATTTTAATCCTTTCCTTAATACCAAAACTGCAAATACTCCGAGTTAAACTTTAACTTTGGTCATATTAATGTAACATAACATGCAGATGCAGTATTTAATGCAATATATTAAAGTGTGTTTCAGGTTGATTAACTAAAACCTGAGATATAAAAAGCTCATCACATGGTTTGCATAAAAACTGAAGATGCAAAGTCTCAAGCTGTGAGAGGAAACTAGTGAAGAAAACATTATATAATAATATTTAATATACCTCTTCTTAAAGGCACACACACACACCTCTTCTTAAAGGCACACACACCTCTTCTTAAAGGCACACACACCTCTTCTTAAAGAAACAAGCACCTCTTCTTAAAGACACACACTCCGTCTTGCCCCTCCCACCTGAGTTTGAGCTTGTCCACGTCGTCGACCATGTTGTCCCGCTCCACTTCTATGCGTGAGCTGTGATTGGTCAGGATCTCCACCTGCCTCCTCAGCGCGCTCATCTCCTCCTCGTACAGGTCGGCGATGCACGTGGGCTCGCGGCCCCGGAGCCGCTCCACCTCCACCGCCAGCGTCTGGTTCTGCTGCTCCAGGAAGCGGACCTTCTCGATGTAGCTGGCGAAGCGGTCGTTCAGGTGCTGCAGCTCCACCTTCTCGTTGGTCCGCGTGGTCAGGAACTCCTGGTTGAGGGCGTCGGCCAGGCTGAAGTCCAGCGTCTCGCCCACGCCGGCGTAGGAGCGCCCGGCGGAGGCCCGGGAGCTCATGGTGGGCTTCCCGTAGGAGGAGACCCGGTAGGCCGGGGCGGAGCTGCTCCGGGTCACCTCGTAGACCCTGGAGGAGGCGTGGCCCCCGTGGCCCAGCAGCGAGCGGTTGAGGGAGGGCGAGGCGTAGGCGCCGTGGCCGAAGTGGCGGCGGTAGGAGGAGGAGCTGTAGGACGCCATCGTGGACGACACGGAAAGCCTGGCGAGGGCTGCAGCAGAGCGGAGCACTGAGGAGTCGCTTTCCGCCCCAGGCTTTTTGTAGTCACCCCTCCCTCCTCCCTGTGAACTGCCCTCCCTGTGTCTCTCTGTCACCTTCCTCTTCTCCTTTCCTACCCCCTCTTCATCTACCTCACTTTTCTGTTTCTCTCTGAAGATGGTCGAGAGGCAAAAGAGAAAGATGGAAAGTGGACATGCGTCGCTTTCCATCTTTCCTCTCGACCATCTTCTCATGTTCTTCTCCAGCACCACTTTAAACCGCTTGATAATCCTTTTTAGATATTTGTACACACACTAATAGGAAACAGATGAGGATGTTAAACCTTTAGCTCTAAACCCAACAGCTGGATGACGATGGAAGAAAATGAGACACAGAAGTAGCGTAAGAAATATTTCATCCTCAGTCTCGACAATCACGAAGTACAGAGACAAATGAACTCGTTTATGCTACAAAATAACGCCGCGCTGTGATGGCGACAGGTAGATGTGCTGCAGGAAGGCCGTGAAAAAGACAACAGGTGGTTCCGGGTGAGGGGAGAGGTTTGCATGTTCCTCTAAACGTAACTAAACCACAGTGGAAACCAGTATGCGTGGTTTTGGAGCGACAACCCGTCACCTTGTCGAGTGCTCAAGACATAACGATGTGAGGAAACGAGGACGCTGGCTGTGAACACTGCGTGGTCCTCACATGGTGAGGCAGGGCAGGTTGTTAATGAGGGAGGGGGAGGGGGGCTTTGGCTAACCGGCCTTAAAAAGGAAAACTATCCCATCCTGAGAGACGAACGACGCGTCCCCGCTGCCGGTCTCTGGGCAGGAGAAAGACCACGTTCCCAAACTAGACGTGCCATCGATGAGGACGTCATGAGAGGTTTCCACAATGTGTTCAGAAAAACACGTTCACACTGACGCACAGCTGCTTTTTACACCACACTTTATTGAAATCAAACCAGCTGCAAGCAGTTTATTGCAAACGTTCTTCTTATAAAAACACACATTGGATATTTACAGATATGTCGAAGCGTGCACATTGAAAGCAAGCCTTTATTTGGTGAGCTGTGATGTTTATATAAAGGACTAACGTATTAAAACATAAACAAGATTCTTCTAGATTTAATTTGGAATCCGTTTGAGATAATGTCATCCTCTTGTGAATGAATGTTGTCGACTTATCGGATTTAAAGGCTGCAATTTCGTGCTGAAATCCAGTAATGTTTTAAAATGAAAGGATTAAAGGAAGACATCACCTGTCGCGTTACATTTCTGCTGCTTCCAACGTCAACTCACACAACACCGCTGCTGACACTGTGACTCATTTCCTTTGTGAACGCTGTGATTCATTGAGGTGTGACATGAGAAAAGGTGTTACTCTCTTTCTGGATGCTCCCAACCTATCTCAGATATTCTGTAATCTGAGGTTTGATGGCACCAAATGTTGAGCCAATCTAAATGTGTTTTCATTATTATTTTTGGACAGACTTTCAACTTTAAATCAGATGGAAAAATCATCTTAGTTATATTTCTAAGGGGTTTTGGGCTCATTTGTCACAAACATTAGATATTAATGCATTAATGCACAAGCAATAAATCACTTTTAGTCTCGGCTTGTTGCTTTCCGATGACAATGATTGTCATGTGACGGATGCTTGTTGAGATGTTAGTTTTAACCTCACAAATTCTGATTTCATTAATAAAACTATACATGATGGTGACTGCAGGCCGGATCTACAGGAACTACATGGTTCCCATGTTTTTGGACCACAGTCCCGGTGCGCTATTACCATTAAACCCATTATACGTTCTGGTTTATTTAGACTCAATTCCCATACAGTGAGATCCCAGAATGTTCAACACACCCACTGCTGCTCCTCGACTGCAGCCTGTTGCTCTCACGTCTATTAATAGAAGGTGTGTGTGTGTGTGTGTGTGTGTGTGTGTGTGTGCGCTCATCCCCCTGGGCTTCCTCGACAGCAGGAGAGGCGCTGTGAGCTGACAGCTGATATAAACATCTCTTCATCGTTTTCAGACTCTCCTCTTCTTCAGGACTATAAAAGGCTGGTTCCTGTGGTGAAACAGTGATGCATGGCTGCATCTAAAGAGAGAAGAAGTAAACTAATATGAGTCAGAAAGACGGATAGAAAGAGGTCTTTGGATGCAAACATGTGTAAAGTAAAATCAGAGAGAAAGAGAGAGATGGATTCAAATGGAAAAGCATTATTTGTTCCCAATCAATCATCTCTGATCACTTGTCTCAGGACAATGCCAATGTTGCATTACATTAGTTTTTGAGCACTGCCATCCAAAGTCCAAATCCAAAGAGAAGATCATTTAGTATTTAAAATTACAAGCAGTCCAAATACACACTGTCCATGCTGGTAGTACTGTTCATACTGCTAACACTGGATATATTATTTAGACCAGTGGTTCTCAACCTTTTTTCAGTGATGTACCCCATGTGAAATAAGTTTTCAGCCCCCTAACCAGCGCAAAGCATTTTTGGTTAAAAAAAAAAAAAAAAAACACCATCAGTGTCTGATTTAATATAGAATATATCAAATTAAGTTTATGAACCTACACTTATATTTGCTTGAATATGTACTAAATAGTTAATAGTTCATTTAACTGGATGCTAATTTTAAATATATTTAAAATAAATCTCTTGTACCCGAGTGCCTTCACGTACCCCCATTTGAGAACCACTGATTTAGTCTATATTACCACTAGACGAAGTACATGATCACTTGTTTTGCACAGTGCAGGCACATTGCTCGTTGCCTCTGTGCCTGTACTGTGCAATGAGGATGAAGTAATATAAATATAATAAATCTATCTAAATAAATCTCAACTAATGCATCCTGCTTCTGCAGCCTGTCCTTGTGTGGAGGGACAGGAGGGGAAAGGTAGAAATAAAGTCAGGTGAAAAATGTGAACGGTTGTAGTTGCACCGCCAGGCCGCTAGGTGGCACTGTGGCGCGGTGTCGGGGGGGAAAACAGCGACAGCTGCTTTCTCGGTCAGCAGTAAAATCTGTTTCCGCCTGTCATCGCTGTGCCGTTGCACCGGAGTTCATAGTTTGAAAGTTAATTAATGCAGGTAAGTGCCATAAAAAAGAGTATTGTCGCTGCGGCGTGTGGAGGTGTTGCTCGCTCTCAGAGAGCTGTTTGACTTCGACCAGCGGAGGAAGAGGAGCGGAGGACGAGAAGAAGAAAAAAGGAGCTCGAGTTGTCCCGTGCAGGTCTGCTAGCGAAGCTTAGCGGTGCGTCCTTTATCGGACAACCTTTGGCTTCAGCGTAATAATGACAATTTTATCACCTTATTGAGCTGTAAACGGTCTTATTTTACTCATTTTATCACCTTATTGAGCTGAAAACTGTCTTATTTTACTCATTTTATTCGCTAGTCATTGTCCTGCATATATATATATATATATATATATATATATATATATATATATATATATATATATATATAGTCTGGTCGTATGAAAAGTAGCGAAATAAGGATTTAAATCTCGCGATTATTGTCTATATATACATATGATTATGTGACGTCACGTGTCTTCTGCTTCCTGCAGTGTCTGGTGATGAAGAGCTCCAAAGAGGCCGTGCAGTCTGCAGCCAAAGAGTTCCTGCAGTTTGTCAACAGAGGGGTGTCTCCGTACCACGGTGACGTCACGATACTCCTTATTCTGTGCAAATACCACACTGTGAAAATAGTGCATTCAAAACTGTACTGTCAGTAAAAGGGGGTTTATTAAGTATTAGCAACATTGAGTGTGCAGTAAAATGTTCCACGTCAGTGTTTTATTATCGTACAGATTAATATTCTGTGTATTGTACTGCTGTAGATGTTTACGGCTCATTGTCGTCCAGAAGACGCCAGAAGACTTTGAGCTTCAGATAAGAGAAAGTCTCTGCAGATGAAGGAGATATTTCATAACGCGTCCGACCTTTGCACCGTGACCTCGGTCTTAAAGAGCAGCTGAGGAAAGCAATAAAAAGTACATTTCACGTGTTACTGGAGTGCTTGGAAATATTCATAATATGCAGAAACATCAAATCAGGGACGGAAGAATTTATTTTATTTTAATTTAGAATTTTATAAATTATTTTGGATAAACTCAAGATTTATTTTTTCCACGTTTACAGCACACGTTCCTTTTTTAATGCAATCCAACTTTATTTGAGAAGAACCTCTCATGAAGTGCAGTTCAAAGTGCTTTATGGACCAGATGAGATACAGATGTAAATAAATGTGCATATTTATAATAAAAAAAGCATCCCCCAGTCAGAGGAGCCTTTCAGACTTCCACAGTCTTTCAGTTCCTCTGCACTCAGCCAGACTGGATCTTCTTCCATCTTCAGGAACCCGATGAACGGCGCTGACAGAAAGACTCATGCGGTCTCTTCTCTCCGTCTCCTAGTGGTTGAAGAATGCCGGCGGCGTCTGCTGCAGGCGGGCTTCATCGAGCTGAAGGAGGCGGAGCAGTGGGACATCAAGCCGTCCAGCAAGGTGGGTTCAGGGTCACGGTGGGTTCAGGGTCACGGTCCTCTGGAAGCCTTCTGGGGGCCAAAGCGTCACTTTAGCGGCTCCATTCTTCTATTTGCAGGACTTGAAGTGTGCAAATGTTTGACTCATTTTACTTTTGTTTAGTCAGGAAATCTGGTAAGAATGAGAGATTTCAAAATACAGACGTATCGACTCCTTTTCCAAAGGCTATATAACTAATATCCGCACATCTTTTTTAGTTGAATAATCCATATTTACCTCTCTTCAGTACTTTGTGACCAGGAACTTCTCCAGCCTCATCGCCTTCGCTGTGGGCGGACACTTCCTGCCGGGAAACGGCTTCTCCATGATCGGCGCCCACACAGACAGCCCCTGCCTCAGGGTGAGAGCCCGCCCACTTCCACCTGTCAATCACTTTCTTAAGCTTCCTTACATGCCCGGAAAACATCCTTTAGACGCGAGAGAGAAGACACATCTTCAAGGTTCTCCCTCTGATGTTTGAGCTCCTGTCACAGCATGTTTTTATGCGTTTAGTTTGTGAAATTAGACGCTGAAGAACCAAACAACAAAGCAAAAATACAGGTGTGTGTTTTGGCAGTAAATCAGCCGTGCATCATCAGATTCTTGCATCATCTCTCTGTGCTTCAGGTGAAGCCGCGGTCCAAGCGGACGAAGCAGGGCTGCCTGCAGGTCGGGGTGGAGTGCTACGGAGGTGGCATCTGGAACACCTGGTTCGACCGTGACCTCACCATCGCCGGCCGCGTTATGGTCAAGGTACCAGGACTATAACTCCGTTTTTACTTCAGTTTGTACTTTTATAGTTTCTTTCTGCTTCCTCCTCTCCTCTAATAACATTTTCATCAGTAAAAAACAACGACGATGAGACAAATTCCTTGGAGTTATTTGGGATCTTTCTCACGAGAGCGTGTGTCCTCCTGCAGAGTGACGGCCGGCTGGTCCAGCGGCTGTTCCACGTGTCCAGGCCGCTGCTCAGGATCCCTCACCTGGCCATCCACCTGCAGAGGGACATGAACGACTCCTTCGGCCCCAACAAGGAGAACCACCTGTCAGTCACCGCATGTCGAGTTCAGAGAAACCAGTAGAAACATAACAAAGTCGCCACTTAATAAACTTTAATTGTAATGTAGGTTTTGCTATTGTGGTTTCTAGACGTTAAGTAAATGAAACGTGTGGAAACCAGCAAGGAGAATGACACTAAATACAACTTTCACTCACAAACAGCTTGTTTTTCTGACTTCATTCTCTTGTTAGATTATTTATTTTTTAAATTATTAAAGTTATTGTTATTTATGCCAACTTTGTTTCGTTTGTGTTTTTTTCAGCGTGCCGATCATCGCCACCGTCGTCCAGGAGGAGCTGGAGACGGGCTGCGCGTCGTCCGGAGACGGCAGCTGTGCTGTGAACACGGTAACACGGACCGTCTGGTATTCTGACATTAGTATGCCAACACTTCCCTGTCCGTCTCTGCTCTTATTCCTCACGTTTGATACTTCTCCTGGCCACATGGCCTCATAACTCCCAGAATAATTGACCTGTGGTTTAGTTTTTAACCTCAAAGATGAACATGTAAAAGTTAGAAACAGTTTTGGAAGCTGCACACGTGATGAACTGTCCCTCTGCAGGCGGAGAAGCACCACCCGGCGCTGGTGAAGGTGCTGTGTTCAGAGCTGGGCATCGAGCCCGAAGCGCTGCTGGACTTTGATCTCTGTCTGGCCGACACGCAGCCCGCGGTGAGACTTCCTGACACCTGTAATAATCCAGGTTAACCCCCTGTAATAATCCAGTTTAACCCCCTGTAATAATCCAGTTTACCCCCTGTAATAATCCAGTTTAACCCCCTGTAATAATCCAGTTTAACCCCCTGTAATAATCCAGTTTAACCCCCTGTAATAATCCAGTTTAACCCCCTGTAATAATCCAGTTTAACCCCCTGTAATAATCCAGTTTAACCCCCTGTAATAATCCAGTTTACCCCCTGTAATAATCCAGTTTAACCCCCTGTAATAATCCAGTTTAACCCCCTGTAATAATCCAGTTTACCCCCTGTAATAATCCAGTTTACCCCCTGTAATAATCCAGTTTAACACCTGTAATAATCCAGTTTAACCCCCTGTAATAATCCAGTTTACCCCCTGTAATAATCCAGTTTACCCCCTGTAATAATCCAGTTTAACCCCCTGTAATAATCCAGTTTAACCCCCTGTAATAATCCAGTTTACCCCCTGTAATAATCCAGTTTAACCCCCTGTAATAATCCAGTTTAACCCCTGTAATAATCCAGTTTACCACCTGTAATAATACAGTTTAACCCCCTGTAATAATACAGTTTAACCCCCTGTAATAATCCAGTTTAACCCCCTGTAATAATCCAGTTTAACCCCCTGTAATAATCCAGTTTAACCCCCTGTAATAATCCAGTTTACCCCCTGTAATAATCCAGTTTAACCCCCTGTAATAATCCAGTTTGAAGCAGCAGGTTCTCAGATATTTATGAATAACACCAAAACACTGGCACAGAATCTCGTTTATTTTACGAGGAGAAACAGATTCTTTCTCCCTTTTATTGTTTAAGTGGTCAAAATGTATCATGTATTTGACCACAGATGAATTGTGACATCATCATCATCATCATCATCATGAGCGATTAAAGTAGCCAGTTGTTCATTTTTTGACACGTGATCATAATGTTTATTTCAGGTAAAGATGAGACTTTATTAATGACTTTCAGCAGCACAAGAAAGTAAAGATAAAACAGCAGGAACCCTCACTGCAGTAATGATGACACGTTTCCTCAGTCAGACTTGACTCCACAGCTCTTCTTCTTCTCTGCAGGCGCTGGGAGGCGTGTACGAAGAGTTCATCTACTCTCCTCGTCTGGACAACCTGCACAGCTGCTACTGTGCTCTGCAGGTCACTCCTCCTCATCACTCCTTCTTTACTCTTCTTTACTTTACTCTCTTCTCTTCTTTAGTCTCTACTTTACTCTCTACTTTACTCTCTTCTCTTCTTTAGTCTCTACTTTAGTCTCTACTTTACTCTCGTCTCTTATTTAGTCTATTCTTTAGTCTCTTCTTTACTCTCTTCTCTTCTTTAGTCTCTTCTTTACTCTCTTCTCTTCTTTACTCTCTTCTTTACTCTCTTCTCTTCTTTAGTCTCTTCTTTACTCTCTTCTCTTCTTTAGTCTATTCTTTAGTCTCTTCTTTACTCTCTACTTTACTCTCTTCTTTAGTCTCTACTTTACTCTCTTCTTTTCTTTAGTCTCTTCTTTACTCTCTTCTCTTCTTTACTCTTCTTTAGTCTCTTCTTTAGTCTCTACTTTACTCTCTTCTTTACTCTCTTCTCTTCTTTAGTCTCTACTTTACTCTCTTCTTTACTCTCTTCTCTTCTTTAGTCTCTTCTTTACTCTCTTCTTTACTCTCTTCTCTTCTTTACTCTTTTCTTTACTCTCTTCTTTAGTCTTTTCTTTAGTCTCTTCTTTACTCTCTACTTTAGTCTCTACTTTACTCTCTTCTTTACTCTCTTCTCTTCTTTAGTCTCTACTTTAGTCTCTACTTTACTCTCTTCTTTACTCTCTTCTCTTCTTTAGTCTCTTCTTTACTCTCTACTTTAGTCTCTACTTTACTCTCTTCTTTACTCTCTTCTCTTCTTTACTCTTTTCTTTACTCTCTTCTTTAGTCTTTTCTTTAGTCTCTTCTTTACTCTCTTCTCTTCTTTACTCTCTTCTTTAGTCTCTTCTTCACTCTCTTCTTTAGTCTCTTCTTTAGTCTCTAAAATAAACCCAACTCAACAGTCCTCCTCCTTCTGCCCTCCAGGCGCTGGTGGAGTCGTGCTCAGGAGACTCTCTGTCTAAAGAGCCCAACGTGCGCATGATCACTCTGTACGACAACGAAGAGGTGAGCGGGACCTGTTGTTGTGGGACACACACACACACACACACACACACACACACACACACACACACACACTGCTCTCAACAGCTTGTGGGAAATGGAACGAATACACACCTGAATTTATGCTTGTTTGCAGTTTGTCATCTTCTCTGAAGACGGAGATGAAAACACAAACGATTTGCCTCAAACACACCTGTGTTCTCTCCATCTGTGTGTGTGTGTGTGTGTGTGTGTGTGTGTGTGTGTGTGTGTGTGTGTCCTGCAGGTGGGATCAGAGAGCGCTCAGGGGGCTCAGTCCAACCTGACGGAGCTCATCCTCAGCCGCCTCTCCGCCTCCGCCTCCAACCTCACCGCCTTCCAGCAGGCGGCGCCGCTCTCCTTCATGATCAGCGCCGACATGGCGCACGCCGTGCACCCCAACTACCAGTCAGTGTGCACACACACACACACACACACACACACACACACACACACTATTATCCTTATTGTGGCATTGCATTTTGAAAGATTGCATTCATTTTAGAGTAAATATATTTTATTTGACATAAAATACTTTTTTTACATATATTTATTTCTTCATTTAAATTTGTTTATTTAGGATGTTTACAATTAAAGATGAGTCACCTCATTTTAAATTAAAATTTCTTAAAAATAAATGTGTCCGTAACACTCCGATAGTCTGAACAGATGTTAAGAAGATGTAATCTTTATCTTTTCTGTACATTATGTCGTTTTATCATAGAATAGAGAGTTTATTCTTTCCTTTTTGTAAAATGTTCTCCTCAGGGAGAAGCACGAGGAGAACCATCGTCCTGCTTTCCACAAGGTGAAGAGATTGTTTGTGTTTATTTATTCATTTAAAAAGGACAAAATGCCAATTTTTGTTTTCGGGCTCTTTCTTAAATAAAGTGGTTTACAATTGGATTTATTATTGAAGTAAAAATACCAGATATGTTTTGGTTTTAGCTTCACAAATACAAAGAGTTTCCTGTTTGTTTGTGATTGCTATTATTTTATTATTTTATTGAGTTCTTTTTATTTTCCAGCGACACAAGATCAAACATTTTAAACCTCCGTTTGGGCTTTTTGATAATTTTTCATAAACAAAATACACATGAATCATTCGTGGAAACAGACTGGCCTCCCTTCTAGAAAACATTGACTTGAGTTTAAGCACCTTGATCTTTACACCCTGGCCCCATGATGAAAAACACACATCGGATTAATATGATGCGTTGACATATTTAATGTTCCGTGTGCCTTCCAGGGCCCGGTGATCAAGTTCAACTGCAACCAGCGCTACGCCACCACGGCCATCACCGCCGCCGTGATCAGAGAGGTCGCCGGCCGCGTCGCCGTGCCGCTGCAGGTACAGAGTGATGCACCGAGGCTCCTCCTTCTGTGTGTGTGTGTGTGTGTGTGTGTGTGGGGGGGGGGCATCGAACACACGTCTCTTAGCAACGTGTCAGGACGACACGGAGAGGATATAATTCATGAGGGAAATAAAGAACATCAACAGCGATTCATGTGCAAAAAAAAAATCTGGACAGATTTTTCATTTTCTCTATTTATGGGACCACATTTCTATATTACAATAATAACAATACTGGAAACGCTTGAAGGGGTTTGAAATCTAGAACCTAATCATAACAAAAGGAGGATCGAAGAGGACAAAAGACGAGTATTGCATAGCTGCAGAATACTTTTCCTAATAACTGCAGCGTCTCCTGAGGAGCTTCAGCATCACTTAAGTTAACTTGGTATGTGTGTCTTTAAAATGGCGCTCTGAAACCTGCAGGACTCCTAAAGTCATGTCACGCCTCTGGGGAAAGAGCACGGAGTGAAGGTATTCTCATTAGTGGTTAGCGTGACCTCTGACCCCTCCTCCTGCAGGATGTGATGGTCCGTAACGACAGCCCCTGTGGAACCACCATTGGACCGATCCTCGCCGCCCGCCTCGGCATCCCCGTGGTGGACATCGGAGCGCCGCAGCTCTCCATGCACTCCATCAGAGAGATGTGCTGCACCTCCAGCGTGCTGCAGAGCACCACCCTCTTCAAGGTAACCGCCGTCTGGGACGCGTGTCTAACACGCCAGTGACATGAGGCCAAAAACAACCCGCTCATGGAAAACCTGGAGAAGTCATGGAGTTTTAAAATGGTTATTTCCAGGCCTGGAAAAGTCCTTGAAAAAAATAAAATCCCAAAAGTTTAGTAAAAGTAAAAAAAGTAAGAAATAATGAATATGCTTTTAAAAGAAAGACTCAAAATATAAGCAGGCATACATACAGGCATCTATATAAATGTTTATTCTTTTAATCAAACTATTGTCTCATTCATTTGAGTCATTTAAGGTTTACTGTATGCTTTGTATTCTCATTGTTAGTTTAAATACTACATTTACTCACTTTTTACTGTTTACACCCAGATTTCACTAAATGTTTGCTCATGGAAAAGTCATGAAATCCATTGGTCAGAATGTGTCTGAACCCTGGACGTCTGTGAAAAAAGAAAACCCTCTGGACTGTTTTTACTACAAACATCCACAACAGCAGCTTTAAAATGACCAAAGAGCTGAATCAGCGCCTCTCTGACATCATACAGATGTTCTGCAGAACTGTTTTAGGAATCGACACAACAATAACACTTCATGAAATACCCTCTGTTTTATTTATTGTTTCATATCGACTGTTGTTTCTTTCATTCCCTGCATATATTTGCCACATTTTCTGTTAAGTTAAGTTTCTAAGCCGCTCTCCCGCTTCCTGTCTGCTTCTCCTGCAGGGTTTCTTCCAGTTGTTCCCCGCAGTGAGGAGCTCGCTGGTTGTCGACTAGAGGCGGGAAGAAGCAAAGGCCGTCGTGTTCAACATGTGATGACATCATGACAAGACGACAAATCCTTTTAAAAACTGTTGCGGACGACTCGTATCTGTAATCCTTCGAATAAAGAAAATCACATCCACATTTCAGGATCTTTTATATCAACTGAAATTGTTTAGAATAAATAAATAAAAGACTGAAAGGTTTGTCGTTATCTCCTCTTTGTCATATTTATCCTCTTTGTTTGGTTAATAATCAGGAAGGTTTCATCCTGCAGGAGAAGCGGTGATTTAATTCCTCCTGCTCACGTTGAATACACCAGTGAGGAGCCAGATGTGCCTCTGCTCAGTGTCTGGATGCTTATTTGGCTTCTGATCCACATGAACCACGTCACGATGCAGGAGATGGGAACTCCTCCACACTGCAAGAAATCTCAGTTTTCTCACCTTGTCTATCTGAGAAAGTAGCTGGTGATTTTATCAGGGTGGAATATAACATCCTGATATTTACTAAAACAAAAGTCCTCAAATAAACTGCAACCATGCAAGTTGAAGCAGCAAATATTACGTTGGTGTTGAAAATACAGTGTTGAGTAAATACTATCCATCCAATCATCAATTATAAACTTAATATAATCATAATATTTGGGCTCTTCATCTGCAGACGTATGCATACTTTTACTTCCGTAAAGGATCTGTGTGCTTCAATATTGTCATGTGCCACCACATGACAATATTCTACTGTAATCCGTTTAGTTTTTTACTGGCTCAGCTCTGAACATTTCTTGCAGTGTGGCGCCTCCTGTGTTCCTGGTTTTCCAACCAACCGGTCGAGCGCACTGTCACACTCCCTCTCCATCACTCCCGAGCAGCAGCAGCAGCAGCAGCAGCTTCTCCTCCGAGATGGAGAGCTGGTAGAAGCAGCAGCAGCGGCCGCTCTCCCCTCCTCCTCCGGCGGGTGTTGGATGTACCATGAGGTCTCCGCGGCTCTGGGCGGCTCTCTGCCTCCTCCTCACCGCCTCCTGCCGGCTGTGCGCCGCCGCCCGACACGGTAAGACGCATCAGAGTCGATCCAACGCAGACGGAGACGCACTTCCCTTTGAGCGAGGCAGGGCGGCGCGTAAATCCAGAGTCCCCACAGTGTTCCTATAGTAACTGTTCCACTTCGCAGCGAGTTTGCCGTGACCGCAGAACACTTCATGTCCCAGGTTGTATGTTCTTTATCAAACAGATTGAAGATATCATAACAACTGGAGTTTTTCCAAAGATAATTTGGTGGTTTTCCTTATAAAAATGCGTTGCCGGATTTGTGGAAATGGACTTTAAGTTGCTCCATATGTTCTGTGGACAATGTTGCGTTCATTCTTAATATCCATATTGAGAGCAATCTAAGCTGCCGGACTTCATCTGATATTTGTTGCGTTTCCTCCCATCTGTTTACTCCGGTGCTAAATTGCGTCACTGACGCCACTGGCCTGACCGCGGGTCAGCTGGGATGTGTCTGGCTGCCCGAATGAATCATTGTGTTGTTCAGTGTGCAAAGACAACAACAAACACACAAACAAAGTGCAGGCGAGCAGCCGAGACCCTGCTGAGGCACGAAGCCACGAGAGAGATGCTTTTGTTTAGTTTGGAGACAATTTATGATCATATTTTATTATAGCAAGTCATCTATGTATTAGTTTTACTTAATAAAGCCTCAGAATATATGGTGATTACAGAGGAAGTAATTAAAACTCACAATAGAAACACCAGCAAATGTCAGTATGGTTATAATTACAGTCTGCAGACTATAAGAATATCCATATTAATAATAAGATCAAATAAATGCTCTTTGTTATACATCCAGATAACAATATTAAAGATACATGGCGTTTCTAAAGGGGGGTTACAGTCAATACAGACAAGGTTTGGTTAAACTTAACTCCAAGGCTTCAGTATTTCCTTCACGCTGGAGATGAAGAGAAGCTGAACACATCTTTTCTGAAGCATCTTGCAGTGACTCTGCTCTCCGTTGATATCACACAACATTCTGGAGCTTAGAAAATATAGAAAACCATCAAAGGAAACTGGTGAAAGCTCAACTACTCAATCAAATACATGCCAACTGCTCTCAGCTGAACACCTTCAGTAATCCATCCATGGCCTGGAGTTCAATACAACTGAACCTACACCGCAAACAAACTGATTATGGAGCTATCATAGAACATTATTATGCCAGTAAGTCACTATAAAATCTTAATATCCGGAGAGGAATATATTTCAGCAAACAGCACAGCTTCATAACTCACGGTTAATTTGTTTTACAAGAGGACATATCTCATACTGATCCTCAGGTTTATTGTGTGTGAAATAAGGTCGTTTGTTTTAGGAGACGTGTTTTTGTATTTCTGTAATATCAGTTCCTGCAGCTCATAAAATGATGAATATCGGAGGCAGTAAGAACTAAAGCGTATCATTAATGATCGTAAACTGTAATCACTTCCAGGGGTTTGGCAGAAAAGAGATTCCTGGTTCCAAATTATCAGAGGAAAACGTAGTGAGACTATAAAGCCCTGCAGGAATAATACAGGCGTGTTGTAGGCCGTCTCAGTTATGACTCATAACTGACCTCTCAGCGCCGTCTGCTCACACTTACAACAAAGGCTTCCTGTCGCCTCGATGAACACAGTGCAGCGTTTCAGCACCACGGACAGAGACCAATCTGAGGGTTTCAGCACCAGAGACAGAGACCAATCTGAGTGTTTCAGCACCACGGACAGAGACCAATCTGAGTGTTTCAGCACCACAGACAGAGACCAATCTGAGTGACTCAGCACCAGAGACAGAGACCAATCTGAGTGTTTCAGCACCACAGACAGAGACCAATCTGAGTGTTTCAGCACCACAGACAGCGACCAATCTGAGTGTTTCAGCACCACGGACAGAGACCAGCTCAGCGTATTAAATCCTTTTCACTCATTAGAATCAGAAAAACATTGTTCAGTGAGATTTCTACAGGGTTTATGAATCTGTAAAAAAAAATTCAATTTTAAAATTCATGCTATTTGCTGTAATTTTCAAGCATTAAAGTCTAACTGGACGGTTATTGTGGCTTCTAATCGCGGTTTATAGGAAATAAAATATTAATACATTGAGTGAATATATGACAGCTTTATCAATGATGGCAGAAGATGATGGCTGCAGCCGAGAGGCGGCGAGTTTGTAATCAAGAAGACAAACACGTTCAGTGGAAACCACAGAATTGGCCGCTGTGAGATCAAAAACAGAAGAAGACAGCGCCCTCTTAATATTCTCCAGACTGTCTTACTGCAGTTCAGAGTCAACTGTTCTAGACTTAAACATAAAATCATGAGCTTTTTGAACATTTCTGTTAAATGACATGTTATGATGAAGATGCTTGTTTGTTTAACCCTTCAGGGTCTGAGGCCTTTTTCTTGATTTTACATAATTTCTTAAATTCACCTTTTAAAGACACTTGCATATGATATATATCCATGTGTTACATCAACAATTGCAGAACAATCTCAGCTCTCTATATAATGAGGCACCATTGTCATAAGGCACAAGTGTAAAGTGATAATATGGCCCTAAAGCTGAAAAATTGAAGATCGATTTTTGAAATTCTTCATATCTCTTATGAAAACATAACTTTACTCATGTGGATGAAATGTCTTGGTGATGGAAATTGGTTTACCAAAGGTCTTAGGTTCACAAAAGCAGTCAAATATATGGATAAAATGGTAGATACATGTACATAAATGTCTAAAACCAAATTTGGTATTACCGTTTTTTGAGTAGAAGTGTTGTCTGTCACTACTTTCATCAACATGAGAGAGGGACTGAGATAAGATGGGACTGAGGAATGACTTCATACTACAGACCAAGCTGCATGTGTGCAAATGAAAAATCAATATTACAACAATATTTACTATATATTTGAGTCAAAATATGTACTAAAAAGAAAAACATACTATTTACCATGTTAAAAATGAGTTTACATGAGCATCACATATATTGTGTGTGTGTCTGCATTGGGAAGAAAAGACTGTTAAAGATGAGACCACAAAAACCTTTAAGAATAATTCTAGCATTATTTTCTATATTTCTGTGTAAGTGTTCTTTAATCTGAGCCCATTGGTTCCTACTGAACACGTACATCTTTAAAAATAAAAATATATAGTCACATCTCCAATAAAAGCTTAACATTCTCCTAAAACAGCTGCAGTTTGACTCAGACAAACGAGGAAATGTTGTGTTTGTCGGGATCTATTTTCAGCGGCGGATTGATCCACACTTAGTGATTGTTGAGTGGATGTTGATGAAGGAACAACAGTGATGAGTCTTAATGGAGGAAGAAGACACATCAGGTTAACCTTTTACATTCTAGTGTTTCCATTCGGTTTGTTGACAGGAAGACAAACCCTCCTCCTGTGAATACGGCGTGTCGTGAGCTGAGTGGTTCGGTTCTGTATAAAGTAGTCCTCTGAGCTGAGTTATGACCTCGCTGGCTCCGCTGCCACTCAGCCGCATCACGCAGGTTTGTTGTGCTCCGTCCCGGCTGACTCACCGCCTGCAGACCAGAGGACTCGCTCGCCAGCAGCACCATTATGAAAATGACACTGGGACCAATCTGGCAGCCGGCTAATGGACAATAAAAGCAAAGGCACAGAGACACTGATGATGATGATGATGAGGATGATGAGTCATCTTATGGACGTAACACATATTAGACCAGTTGTTCACGCCTGTTCAAATTGTTTTCTTTCTTCCTTTAAATATGAGTCATCCTTAAAGATGCAGCTCCTCGTTTTGTTCTCGTGAACGAGTCTTCTGAGTGTTCCTTCAGTTCAGGTCAGAGTTAATGATTCAAAGCCTGTTTGGAGATGGGATGTGAACTCTGGTTTCCTGTCACATGACTTGGCAGCACAAGATGGACGTCCTGTGTCGCTGCTCGCTCTGTTTGGGGTTTCCCCGACTCATTTCTGTCCATATTCGTGTCCCATAATTAATTTAATTTGAATGCAATTTTAGAGATGTATGTTTCACAGCATGTAAAGTTTCATTAAAGGGACATTTTCTCAAAGTAGTGTTGAAAAAGGGGGGCAAATAATTAGAATATAAACTTGAAAAAGAAACCACCGTTGACTGTTACTCTGGTTTCCTGTGTCACAGTCGGACATGTTTATGCTTTGAGGGAGATCACACCCGTTTACTACGGAAACATAAAGCTGCTTAGATTGTTGTTGTTTTTTTAGATAGACAGACAGACAGATAGGCGTATACTTTATTATTTTATCAACGTATCAGAGAGTTACTGAACGGCTCCTAAAGTCTCCCTTCAGTGACGAGGAGAGGAAACATCTGCTGGCTGAATCCGGCTCAGATGAAGCCACACCTTCACAGGAAGCAGAAAACAAAATGAAGCTGATGCTGACGTCAGCTTCTCTCTCTCTCTCTCTCTCTCTCTCTCTCTCTCTCTCTCTCTCTCTCTCTCTCTCTCTCTCTCTCTCTCTCTCTCTCTCTCTCCTGATAGATTCCCCTGATAATGTAAAGACCTGCTGTCGGCAGAGTTGAGTCATTTTCACGTTTTTTTTCTTTCTGATGAAATTGAATCAAAGCGGAGATCTTATTGCTGAGTCTGTTTCTATGACTCCCTGGATTAAAACGCCTTTCAGCGCTGCCAAACATCTCCCACTTACCGAGTCAGTTTTCTCTCCAAAACGAGGCTTTAAAGTCTGGAGAACAAGTGAATCAATTCTGCCGCTGCACGAAGATCTTGTTTGCAAGATAAATCAATGTGTTTCTTCATATTTTCAAGGGCCACATACACACTAGTGCAGCCGTCCTTCTACTCCACACACATTGATCGTTGTTCTGCACATGAAGTCTTACTTTAGCTCCTTAAGTACATTTAGCAAATTATCACAAACTCGTAGCTACAATGCTGAAGATATTTTATAATTTACCAAACATTTTAACATAAAATACTTTGTACTTTTACTAAAGTAAAGGATCTAAAAACTGGACTAAACTAACTGGTCTTTTTTTTACAGTGCATCATCTACCAGCCTGCTCATTAGACACTCAATTACATCAGGTTGACTTCTAATTAGTGTGTAACGTTGTGTGTTAGAATGTGGTGTGGCGACAGTGATGGACCGTCTGCAGGGCGACTTTAACAAGACGACGACCTCCTAGTGCCGACACTGGAAGAGAGCGGAGGGGTGTGTGTGTGTGTGTGTGTGTGTGTGTGTGTGGGCGGAGGAAAGATTAGTCATCAAGTGGACATTTTGACGGAGGAGGCGGCGGCCGGATGGATGGATGCAGAAACTCTGTGTTCTATGTTTAGCGCCGTCTCCGCTTCCCTCTAATGGAGATTCCCTCTCTGATAGCTGCAGGTTGTTCGTGTCGTCAAGCCGTCGATACTCTGCCCGACCTTTTATAGACTACGGGGAAACATGCACAGAGTGGGTTAAAGCACGCCCACTCACTCATAACTGAGGTCCACACCTGGATAGTTGACATTAAAGTCATGCACTGCATTAATCTCCTGTCATCACTCGGTTATACGTCATGTCTTGTTTCTGTTATTATGTATGTGATGTGGTACATCTAACAGGCAAATTAAAACACATGGATGTGTGGATTTTGATCAAATTGAATACATAGCAGACTGAAATCCTGAAACATTATAAAAGTAGAATCCCAGCCAGGAAACAAAGTGGAGGTGGAGCGTTAGAGGTGATTTAAAAGGTTTTAGTGATTTGCAAGTGAAATATCTTCCACTTTAACTCTTTGACTCTTTTATGTCAGGTCACAAGGTACAAACCATTTTACAACCTCTAAACACAACTCAAACAATACATAGGATTAGGGTGAGAACTTAAAGGGGTACACCCTAAAAACACAATAAATATTTCTATATATTTCCATTTATATTCAAACTATATATATATTTTGGGAAAAAGTTGACATTTTCTCACTGCACTGGCAGGTTTTTTATGTGTATTTCTTTTCTTTAAAGAGATGTAACTTCTCAATCGCAGACAGACTTGATAAGAAGGTGATTCGTTTGCAGTGTAACTCGTCACCACTCATTTGGTCTCTGCCGTCTCTGAACGTCTCTTCAAACAGCGAGCGGGTGTGTTTGTGCAGCGAGGCGCTCTGCGGGACGCCTGAATAAAACACGGAGAACATAAATCCTTCATGAAAACACAAGTCAAACAGGAGTGAAGGGACAGAGCGGAGCGAGGGTTCACATCTGCTGCTGTTTACTGCCTCGCAACAGATTAGAACCTGGAGAAGGTCAACTGTAACACACACACACACACACACACACACACACACACACACACACACACACACACACACTTGTCACATCACTTGGCAGCACAAGATGGACGTCCTGTGTCGCTGCTCGCTCTGTTTGGGGTTTCCCCGACTCATTTCTGTCCATATTTGTGTCCCATAATAAATTTAATTTGAATGTCATTTTAAAGATTTATGTTTCACAGCATGTCAAGTTTCATTAAACTGACATTTTCTCCAAATATCCACATTTGTTTCTGCTTTTAATCAAAGTAGTGTTGAAAAAGATGTCAAATAATTAGAATATACAACGTGAAACATGACGTGTTTGCATCTTCTCAATGTGCTTTAATGTTTCTGTGTCTGCAGGTTGTTTGTTTGAAAAGAAGCTCTGTCCAAGAGATCAGCTGTGCAACGACGGTGAGTTTGACTTCTCCCTCAGACCGTCTGCGCCCAGAGTTTTACTCCTGAAACCGTGTTATGCCACGAGCTCATAAAGCTCCGTTCTGATTGGCACAGGGGTGTTCATTACTTTGATCTTTCACAACATTTTAAATAAATCCTCAAAGCTCAAAGGATGCAGATTCTGCTAATTAAAAAGAAAATTGACAGCCAAAGCTTTGATACTTGTAAAGAAGCGGCTGCATGATGCAAACATGTTTTACACTTCAGTTCAGAAAAGCTTAATTGTCCTGATTGAAGCTGATTCTTTCCTCCTTTTTCTTTTGAAAGAGAATGTTGAGTACATACAGTATATATATACATGCCAGATATTGGTTGATTCACAGGGATGAATCAATACATCCAATAGAGAAAAAGTGAGACAACAAAGGACATCTTTGGGTTTTATTTGCCAGCTTTGAGCAGCAAGAAGTGAGGAGAAATAATGTTTTGTCTCTTTAATCATCTCTATTATAAAACCATACACGTTTCTCTTCACACATTCATGAGGCCAAATTAAAACTGCCCAGAGACCCGATCCTCTGGGACTGGAGGCTGACGTGGACACTTTCATCCCCCCCTGTGGGAAGCTCGGATTCACGGTACCCTGAATGCAGCGTGACGGGTTTATTAAAACCACCAATTGTGAGCAATCCCAGCAGGCAACAGTTGCAGCGACACGCTTCAGGAAGCTGCGGCGTGTCTTCTATCCATCACACGGCCGTCACGGCGCCGCCTGCCTGTATATAATCCCTCAGTGGACTTCCTCTGTCCTGCCTGTTCAAACACGGTTAGGATGTCATTACGAGAGCGTGCACGTGCGTGAGCGTGAGCGTGCACCTGTGCGTCTCAGCCTTCAGAGATGAATTATTGATGTGGTATGTCTCCGTGTCTGCTTGAGGATGTTTTATTCCCCGTTTGCAGAGACGGGAACATTTAGGGGCGTTCATTCAGGTGTGTGAGGATGCAGTGAGGACGGGCATGTGCTGAAATGCATAAATAAGAGTGTGTGGAGTAACAGGTTGCACGTCAGACTGCATTGCAAACACAATGCAGTTTATAGCCTGAAACATCTGGAATCTGTGTTTAACCTCTGGAATGTTTGAGTAAAACAGATTTCATTACAAACTGCATTAAAGAAAACGGCACATGTTGTGTCCTTGAACATCTGTAATGTTGAATATTTGAGTACAATCTGTCCATTCCAGACATACACACATATATTCCAGGCATAAAAATTAAAAAAACGGCCCGTTTTATGTCCTGAAACATCTGTAACCTGCGTTCTACTCCTGGGGTGTTGAAATAGAATACACACTTTGGTCCATAGTGTGTTAAAAAATAATACGTTTTCTGAGACATCTTCACAGCAAAATGAATACATTCCAGACTGCATTAAAAAGCATCAAACATCTGTAATCTGTGTTAAAACGCTGAAATATTAAGCAGAATAAAAACATTCTTAAAATGATCTATGTTGTATCTAATCTGTGTTAAACCTTTATCATTTTTAAATATATATATTGTATTCTAGTGAGACAATTTAGTTTGCGTACTAAAACTTCTGTAATCTCTGTTGAACCTGGAATATTTTAGTTAAATAAAACAATTTTTTAGCCCTTTTGTTTATCTAAACATCTGTATTCTATTTAATCGAAAGACATTTCAAAGCAGCAGATGCCACGGCGACATTTCAATGTGTGTGTATGTGTGTGTGTGTGTGTGTGTGTGTGTGTGTGTGTGTGTGTGTGTGTGTGTGTGTTCTGCTGAAATGTGAACGGGTGAAAAATGATCAGTTTTCCTCTGAGACTCGTCACATTGGCAGAAAGGTGAGTCGAAGAGACAAAAGAGAGAAGAAGAGCGAGAGTGCAACGTAAACAAGGTCTCCCTCCGTCAGCCGGCCTCGGCCAATCGCAGCTCGTCCTGGCCGTCTCTATGACAACAGTGACATCACTTGCCTGACGACCGTGTGTGTGTGTGTGTGTGTGTGTGTGTGTGTGTGTGTGTGTGTGTGTGTGTGTGTGTGTGTGTGTGTGTGTGTGTGTTTGATGAGAGATGGAAGCAGACAGAGGTGGTGACTCACCACGGCCCACACACACACGCTGTGCTTCACTATGTGTGTGTGTGTGTGAAGTGTGCATTGCATGTATTTGTGTACATACTCGTGCACCTGTTTGTGGACACATGCACTTTATTGTGTGTGTGTGTGTGTGTGTGTGTGCTTGCATGCTTGTCTATTTGGTTTGTGTACTTGCATATGTGTACATTAGAGCCATATTCATGTATATTTTGTGTGTTTTTCAGCTTCAGTGAGCATCAGCTCTGAGCTGCTTTGGTTTCTCTCATGGTGGTGAAAGGAGTAAAACATGTTAAAAAGACGACGCTGAGAGAAGGAATACACATAATGTTTAGGGGTGATTCTGTCTCACTTCCTGTCGTATTGAACCCTTCAGAAGTGTCTCGTGAGTCTGGTCTCTAACAGAAGGAACCTGAAGTGTCTGCATGGTGGAGAACGCGTTGCGCTGCTCGTTCCAACGGCTCCACACCGAGGCTCGCCGGGGTTTCTGTTCGCAGATGTCTCGGCAAAGACAACTCAGTTGAAACTTGCTCAACTTTTACCGCAATGCGGTCGGACGCCATCCTGATAAAATGTCTGAACCGCGTGGCGTTATTCTCCCGTTTAACTTTTAAAAACCAATCCTGAAGACTGAGCGATTGTTATATAAAACTGTAAATCTTAGCTCGCTTTATGAAAAAAAAGCCCAAAGCTGATGTATTTGGATGTATTGAACACCTCGCCTTTGGAGTCCTCACCTGAATGTTTTCTGTTCTAAACCCTCTAACTTTGTTCTGCTTCACTTTAAAGTCAACCTTTGCAGAGAGAATGTTCACATATTGAGCTATGATTTGGGTTAGTGAATGTTCACATATTGTGCTATGATTTGGGTTAGAGAATGTTCACACATTGTGCTATGATTTGGGTTAGAGAATGTTCACATATTGAGCTATGATTTGGGTTAGAGAATGTTCACATATTGTGCTATGATTTGGGTTAGAGAATGTTCACACATTGTGCTATGATTTGGGTTAGAGAATGTTCACATATTGAGCTATGATTTGGGTTAGAGAATGTTCACATATTGTGCTATGATTTGGGTTAGAGAATGTTCACATATTGAGCTATGATTTGGGTTAGAGAATGTTCACATATTGAGCTATGATTTGGGTTAGAGAATGTTCACATATTGAGCTATGATTTGGGTTAGAGAATGTTCACATATTGAGCTATGATTTGGGTTAGAGAATGTTCACATATTGTGCTATGATTTGGGTTAGAGAATGTTCACATATTGAGCTATGATTTGGGTTAGAGAATGTTCACATATTGTGCTATGATTTGGGTTAGAGAATGTTCACATATTGTGCTATGATTTGGGTTAGAGAATGTTCACATATTGTGCTATGATTTGGGTTAGAGAATGTTCACATATTGTGCTATGATTTGGGTTAGAGAATGTTCACATATTGAGCTATGATTTGGGTTAGAGAATGTTCACATATTGTGTTATCATTTGGGTTAGAGAATGTTCACATATTGTGCTATGATTTGGGTTAGAGAATGTTCACATATTGTGCTATGATTTGGGTTAGAGTTGGACCTTACAGCTGCATCATTTCAAAGAAATAATCATCCTGAAAGTGATTTTTTTATAGGCGGACCTGAAACCTTTTCATTTCTTTCTGTGTGTCATCTTCATTTACTCTTAACCAGTAACATATAGACTGATATTTACACATCTGAACAAAATCTCACATGTGTACCTTTTTATTATAACACCAACATTATTCAAATAGCCCTAGTGGTTGCAGAGATACACCCTTTTTAGTTTGGGTATGACATTTCCGTGGAAAGGGCCTAAAAACGGGTGGTTTCCAAAAGGTTTTAATGTGTGGAGATGGAAATGTGAATAACTGCTGTGGAAACTGCAGAAAGACCGTCCTGTGTCCTCCGTCCTTGAGAGTCTGGACTCCCAAGTCCAAACTCCAAAAGTTCACAAGTCTGGACTTAGCGTACTTGGTATTGAGAAACGGCCAACGACTTCACAATAAGACAGGACACCCAACACCAACATCATAACATGGATTCTCCTCTTTATTGTGTCCATCTGCTCCTGCTGGATAAGGTCACTTTTAAGTGACAGTTTGAAGCCTGTGCCGTCCTCAGAAGTGACACGAAGCTCTCTTCCTGTGCAGACGGCTTGTTCGGACAGTGCCAGACTCCTCACCGGGAGCCGGTCCAGTACCAGGTGTCTGTCCCCGTCCTGCACAAGCTGCAGGAGGTCCTCAAGGACCTGATGGTGCAAGGTGAGTCTCCTTCACACTTGAAGCTTCAGGAGCATCGGCCTCTAGCGGCTGACGTTCATATCTCCGTGTGTTCAGGTCTGACCTGGAAGGACGGCGTCACGCAGGCCGTCATCGGCCGAGAGCTGAGCCGCGTTCCCACCGTCGGCTCCAGACGCTACGAGAAGTCGCCAAAGCCGTAAGAAAACCTCCAGCGTGCGTCCAGAGACAACAGCGCAGACGTTTGGCAATGAATTAAAAGTCGTGTTTCCCAGGATGTCCAGACTGCCGGGCCCCAGTCAGCGGAGGCTCCCGGGGCCCGAGGATCCGGCCGACCCCAGGATGAAGCAGCCGTACCTGGACTACATGATCCTGGACCCGTCCCGGTCCTCCGTTCACATGCAGACGCCCCTGCTGGACCCGTACACCTACCGCCAGGTGGGGAAAGTACACGCCCTTTATTCAAAAGATGTGCTGCGTTTTAAAATAATATGTTTACTATACAACATTTTAAATAATATACTTGACTAAATGTAGAAACTGCGGGATGAAAATCACCTCTAAAGTATTTTAACATTGCGCTTTAGCAATAAAAGCACATAAGCAAATAAATTACTGACTTAATATCTCTCTGGAGAAATGTTTTATCTCGGCACTAAAATGTATTATCTTTCAATTATCCTCACGAATATGGAAACTGTATCCGTTAAATAATTTCCTATTGAAGTATTAACATTTAATAAACAATGGACCTGCTGTACAGTTTGTTTTTTAAATGAAACGAAGTCTATTTCAGCATATGTTTGGTTGACAATGATAATAAATATGAGACTGTACATAAATCACATTCTTAGGTTTTATCGCTTTAAAGAGGTTTTTAAAGCATGCAGATGAAACGTGCAGTCATCCTGTTGTAACGTCATCCGGTGTGTGGCTGCAGCAGCAGTACGGCTTCCAGGAGGAAGAGGAGCGCTCCCTCAACTCTCTGGACCAGAATCCCGGCTTCCCGTCTCGCTCCAGATCCCAGGGAAACCCTCTGGACAGAGACCGGCAGCTTCTCCAGGACCTGGTGTCTTTTTACCTCACCTCCCCTTCTTCCTCCTCCTCCTCTTCCTCCCCTGTGCAGTCCCTCTCCCGCCACAGAGGGGCGGTAGCAGCAGATGCAGGATTCCCCTCTTCGCTGTCCTCCTCCTCCTCCTCTTCCTCCTTCTTCCCAGAGCTGGACTTCCCGCTGGACTACAGCGAGGACTACGTTTCCCAGGTGGCTCAGCTCAGCAAGCAGCGGCAGCGGCAGCAGGAGAGGAAGGAGGAGGAGGAGAGGAAGGAGCAGGAGGAGTACGACGCCCTCTCAGGACTGGATGGTGAGGGAGGAAATAAGGAAATATTAAAAATATTATATTATATATAAATAAGTGTGGAGATCAACAAACATGCTGTGGTGGAAAATAACTAAATACATAAGATAATTTATTAATAATGTATTGATCATGAAGGAGAAATGTTCAAGCTACCCAGCAGAATATACAATTAGAAATGATATAAATTGCTTAAAATGTGACCCACATTTAGCAGCTGCAACATCAAAGTTATGTCTACATTAGTATTATAGAATATGTTTTCTGAGGCAAAGGTCTTTGTGTTGTAAAACTGAAGTCTTCCAGCACATGTTAAATGTAAACTTGGATAACTGTAGTGGGATAAAAAGCCTCTGAAGGTTTAGTTCCAGTAAACCAGTCAGACCTCTGAGCTCCCATGTGTTTCCAGAGCGCTCCCTGCAGAGGCTGGCTCTGCTGCTGGACCAGTACGGCCTGGACCTGAAGGACCTGAAGGACCTGAAGGACCTGAAGGACCTGAAGGACCTGTCCGCCCAGCAGAGGGACGACCTGCCGGCCGCTCTGAAGCAGCTGCAGCTGGAGAGCTCCTTCGGCCTCAAGCAGCCTGGAGGTCTGCTGCTCCCCTTCATCCATCAAACCAGAGAACTGAAGCTTAAAGTCAGCTCGTCCTTCTGTCTGATGCCTGTGACATGAAACACAGATTGTGAGACACAGACAAGGGCCTCCTTTTTGTGCACAAGCCCAAAAATAATATAGCAAAAATCTGTCTCTTCTGACAGGAAGCCAGAGTTGGAGTTAGTCTGAGTGATGCAGAGGTGTTTTTTTAGTTTTAGCTCTGTTTTCTCTGCAAAATGTGCACATATGTCTTAAAATGGATGGAAGCTAATGTCAGATAACAGGATGTGGGTTCAAAAATAATTTGTCTCGCATGTTTCTGTTTCCTGTTCAGATAAGTATGAGAACAATGCTGCCACAAGAAAGAAGGTGATCTATTTATTGTAAAAATAGATATTCCTGGAAATATGTTTTTAAAGTAACTACTACTGTAAAAGGTATGAAGTCAACAGCTTCTTTAATTGGACGTCTTTATTCATCGTTATCAGGTCACAGAGGGTTCAATGGCGTTCAAGATGGCCGCCCCCGAGGCTCCGCCCTCCACCAGCAAGACCCCCAAACCAGAAGCAGAAGCAGAAGCAGAAGCAGCCCGTGAAGGGTCGCCCAGCGCTGCGGCGGCCGGCCAGGACAAACTGAAGCCGGCCGAGGAAGAGGAGTACGGCTTCATCGTCACCAACCAGAGGTACGGCGCGGCGCCTCCTCCACCAATCAGGAGACGGCTTGGTGTGGAACGAGTGAAGCTGTGGACGCTTTTCTGTTGTCTTCATGTGGGGCGTCTGTTTGTGTGGAGAAGACCTGGAGGGGGAAGTACTCAAACAAGTATAGAGTACGAGACAAAGGGACAGGAAAGGACTCAAGTGTAGGAGAGAAAGAAAGGAAAGAGGAGAGAGCAAAGAAAGGAGGGAAGGAAAGAATGACGGAGAGGAACAAGTTAAGGGAACGAAAGCAGGACGAAGAAGGACGGACAGAAAGACAAAAGAATGATGGTAAAGACATACGAAATGAAAGGAGGAGAGAAGGAAGGAAGGAAGGAAGGAAAGACAGAATAGGACATGAAAGAATGAAGGGAATGAACGCAGGATGAAGGAAGAAAGAAAGGAAGGAAGGAAGGAAGCAAAGAATGACGGAGAGTCATATGAGGAAAGAATGAAGGGAATGAAAGCAGGATGAAGGAAGGAAGGAAAGAATGATGAAGAGTAGGGCATGAGGAATGAAGGAAGGGAATGAAAGCAGGATGAAGGAAGAAAGAAAGGAAGGAAGGAAGGAAGCAAATAATGAAGGGAATGAAAGCAGGATGAAGGAAGAAAGGAAGAAAGAAAGAAAGAAAGAAAGAAAGAAAGAAAGAAAGGAAGGAAGGAAGGAAGATATCAGTCCTAGAGGAGGAAAACCAGAAAACCTTCAAACTAAAAGTGAAAAGACACCAGATGCTCTAAAAGGAGCTCAGTTACATTCCACCTCTGATGAATGAGTGTGTGTAGATGTGTGTTTACGTGTGTGTGTATGTTTACGTGTGTGTGTGTGTGTGTGTGTGTGTGTGTGTGTGTGTGTGTGTGTGTGTGTGTGTGTGTGTGTGTGTGTGTGTGTGTGTGTGTGTGTGTGCAGCCCCCTCAGTCTGAGCGGCGGGGTGAGACTGTTGAAGCAGCTGTCGGAGAGGATGAGCCTCTCCAGCGACTCCTTCATCAACATCAGGTATCTGGATCTCATGATGGATCACTTCTCCTTCATGTCATGGGATCAAACCTCTTTAACACTCTGATCTTTCCCCTGACAACGACCCCTGACCGCTGACCTCAAACTGAAACTCACAGTTACTTCTGTCTGTGATTCTTTATTCAAGTCTTCCACGTGAAATACTAACATTTATACTGCGAATTATTTCAGTTAAATCAAAGATTATTTATTGAGCTGGTAGTTCTTAATAGTTCTTAATCTGAAAATAAAATACAAAATATGTTGGTATCAAAAAAGCTAATTAAATAAACAACAGAAAGTTAATTAACAGATTTTTCTTGATTAAAAAAAGAATATATATATATATATATATATATATATATATATATATATATATATATATATATATATATATATATATATATATATATAAATGCAATAAAACTAGAACTGCCAAAAGAAAATAAGACTATGAAAAACATTAGTAAATCTCAATCACTTTAAAGTTATTGAGATTTATCTTAATTAAGTCAACATACAATATTATAAACTGCTTACCTAAAAAAACACACAGAAAATTGGATTTTCTTATTTCTTTTACAAAAATCTAAATATGTTAGTGAGAAGATTAAAACACTATAAGGCAGAATTCACCAAATATATGAAAACAATTGAAAACAATGAAAGCTAAAGCCATTAAATGTGTCATTGTTATTATCACATGTTTAATCTCATTTATAAGCTCTTTAATATGTAAAATCCTCATTTTTAAAGTAACTAACTGTCAGATAAATGTAGGAATAAAAAGGACAATATTTCCCTCTGAGAGGAAAGAAAAGAAGATGAATAAATACTCAAAAGTACCCAAAGTACTGCAGTATTGTGTGTAACTCGTGTCTGGGTCTCTTGTGTTTTGCAGCGTCGCCGGACCTGCGATCACCTTCCGGATCCGACCGAACTCCAAGAACCTGACGGCTGCAGACGTGGCAGAGAAAGCCGGTACGCTACACTTAAAACTACTACTACTACTTCAAATACTATCACCCATCGAGGTACAAGTACTCCACTTCATGTGTTTTTGTTTCTGCAGTTGCAGAGAAGAACTTCCCGGCGTCTGAGACGGGCCTGAAGGTGCTGCAGAGCGGCGTCGGAGAGGTGGGTTATAAATATATAGAAATATACAAAATAAAATATTCCCTTCAATAAAATGGAAATACTCAAGTAATATACGACTTAAACTTAACGCAACAAGAACCTGAACCGGAAGTGCATCATTTATTTAAACGTAGAAAAATAGAAAGAAATATATTTTATTTTGAAAGTCAGTACCGGAAGTCCAGTTCGTTTGACCTCCGTCTAGCTTGACTCTTGGTATTTGGGCACTGGGTCGTGTGTTGGTGAGTGAAAACATGACAGATTTAAACATGAGCAGTTATTATTAATAATGAAGAGGTCATTAATACATCTGTAAAGCCGGAAGTCACATTTATTCTCATTGAGGACTGAGTCTAATATTCTGATAAATATGACTTGATAATTGGTTTTAAGTGATATTTATCTACTTAAAGTTCTTTTGTTATCGACATAATGTTCCTTCACTATCGGGATCTACTTTTAATAATCTGATTTTATTTATTTACGCTCTTTGTATCATATTCCTAAAACATTCTTAGTGATATAAATCCTTGTATTATGTATTATCTATTGTTATAATGTTCCTATAATAGGAGGATGGTGAATGTCGGTTTATAGTGGCTTTTTGTCAATTAAATTTAACTTTAATGTATGCAGATAGTTTATAAATAATCTCACCACAAAGTCATGAATGATACTTTTGTGATTATCTAAAATATATCACAGGATTTCTGCAGATTGTGACAACTTTAGACAATTTCTAAAGCAAGTTTAATCTTTTTAATGATTTATTTACACTTTACACTTTACACTAGCAGGTGAAGGAGCCGCTCTACCCCCACAGCGCCAACTGTAATGTCTTTCAGATCACACACACACACACACTCACACTCACACACACACACACACACACACACACACACACACACACACACACACACACTGAGAGAGAGAGCCTCACATTCCTGAGGCCCACGGGGAGGAAGGAGGAGGCCTGAAAGGTCAAGAGAGACAATTTAACGAGGAGGAGGAGGAGGAGGAGGAGGAGGAGGGAGAACGACGATGAAAAGGGAAAGTTTAGAAGAGAGCAGAAAGTGAAGGAGAGAGGAGGAAGGAAGAAAGAGGAAAGTACATGCAGCTCCACTGAGACACATTTGTGTCTCAGGAGCTGCTGAGAAAGATGGGAAGGAATAAAGGGAGCGATACCTCCTCCTCCTCCTCCTCCTCTTCTTCACTATTCTTTGACCCCTTATGTCTCCCCCATTACTGACTGTGGTCTCCTCCTCTCAGAGGACCGATGGGGAGGCGCTCCCCCTGGCCAGGCGGCTCCAGCCCAGAGGCTCCCGCTGGGTGTTCGCCGCCCTGGTGGCCGCGGCCTGCATGGGCAGCGTGCTGGCGGCGGCCATGGCCATCGGCTGCCTGCGTCACCACGCACACCGGCTGGCGAAGAAGAAGCTGGGTCTGGGACCAGAGGGGGGCAGCTTCACCCACCAGGAGTACCAGGTGAGGAGAGAGAACTACAAACATGGCCTCCCCTCCCAACAGAAGGGAGTGTTTCTACAGCAGAGACAAGAGATATGCAGTGATGAAGCAGTGATTCATGCATAACTGGCTCACAGGACCTGTGTCGCCAGCACATGGCTTCCAAAGGCGCCTTCGGACGGCTGGAAGCCGCTGCCCTCGGCGCCGTGGGAGGAGCCGGCGGAGGAGGAGGAACTGGAGGAGGAGGAGCAGGAGCAGTGGGAGGAGCCGACTCCAGGGTGAGCAGCGTGTCGTCCCAGTTCAGCGACGGCGCTCAGCCCAGTCCGAGCTCCCACAGCAGCACGCCGTCGTGGTGCGAGGAGCCGGCGCAGGCCAACATGGACATCTCCACCGGGCACATGATACTGGTCAGTACACTGTAAAAAAAAACTTAACATAATGTGTAACCTGGCTGCCTTAACATGTTGAGTTAGACAAGCTAAGAAACTTAAATTGTCTGAACTTCAATTTGAGTTAATTCAACTAAGAAAACATAGTATGAAATATAGTCCTATCAACTTTACACTTTAATTGTAATCGACACGTTTCTTTTAGTACTACTACCAACAAGACATTTTAAGTTGGACAAACCTAAATCCTAGTTGAGACAACAAAGAATGACATAACCAACAAACTATGACTGATATCCTGAGCTGTGCAAACGTGAAAATAAAAGTAGTTTGAACTAATCTTCTTTTTGGATAATTTTATAATTTTGAGTAGGCCACATATAGTAATACAAGTTGACCGTGCTCAGCATCTCGTTAAATGAACTTATATTTTACTGGCCGCTGAGAGCGCGGATCACATGACGCTCCGCCTTGTGCCGCTCCTCTTGTGCCATTTAATTGGCTTAATAATCTTTTTTTCCCCAGCATAATAGAGGCATCATGAATACTCACAGAAACACATGAAATCTAGACGAGCTTAGAAGATGTTTTCATGATATTAAGAACAGTAATGACCTGAGCTGTGGCGCCCCTCAGGCCTACATGGAGGACCACCTGAGGAACAAGGACCGCCTGATGAAGGAGTGGGAGGCGCTGTGCTCCTACCAGGCCGAGCCCAGCGCCGTCTCCGTGGCCCAGAGCGACGCCAACGCCAAGAAGAACCGCTGCCCCGCCTCTGTGCCCTGTGAGTCCGACGATGCTAAACATGTCTACTTAAATACGACGTAGAATAGTAATAAGAGGAAATACAAAATGGATGTCGAGGGTTTCAATGCCACTGTTGTCCTTCAGACGACCACTCCAGGGTGAAGCTGAAAGCGGAGGTCAACCCTTCACGCTCTGACTACATCAACGCCAGCACCATAGTACGTATGTCACGTGATGTTGTGAACATGGGAACCACATGTATGTACACACGCTATACTTAAATGTGTCATAAAACAATGTTATAGTACAAATATCATTAAAAAAAGGTCATAGTATGTCGTACAAATATCTTTAAAAAGAATGCAGTCGCTCTCGTTGAGCTGTCGCTCCTCGTCTCCATGAGACTGTAGCTCTCAGCTGACCTCGTTTGACCTTGCATGACCTTGCACCTCCCTTCAGATCGAGCACGACCCCCGGATGCCGGCCTACATCGCCACCCAGGGCCCGCTGTCTCACACCATCTCTGACTTCTGGCAGGTCAGTGAGACGCAACACTAAAAAAAAACACTTTTCAGGGTTCTTACGGTCACGGGAAACCTGGAAGAGTCATGGAATTTTAAAATGGTTATTTCCAGGCCTGGAAAAGTCCTTGAAAAAAAAAAAAATCCCAAAAGTTTAGTAAAAGTCATGTAAATGTGTTATATTCATGTGTTCATGACTTCATTTACGCTGAGTTTGAAATAATGAATATGCTTTTAAAAGAAAGACTCAAAATATAAGCAGGCATACATACAGGCATCTATATAAATGTTTATTCTTTTAATCAAACTATTGTCTCATTCATTTGAGTCATTTAAGGTTTACTGGATGCTTTGTATTCTCATTGTTAGTTTAAATACTACATTTACTCACTTTTTACTGTTTACACCCAGATTTCACTAAATGTTTGTAATGGACATTTGGTTTACAGTCATGGAAAAGTCATGAAACCCACTGGTCAGGATGTATATTTGCATTTACATTAGTTTTTTTAACCACTCGGATCAAATAGCTAGCAGTATTAGTTCATCTTGATGGTGGCTCTGTTGCCAGATGGTGTGGGAGAACGGCTGCACTGTGATCGTGATGATGACGGCGCTGGTGGAGGACGGAGAGAAGCAGTGTGACCGCTACTGGCCGGACGAGGGCTCGTCCCTGTACCACATCTACGAGGTGAGGAGAGGGAGCGGGCGAGGGACCGGGGGGGCGGGGCTTGTCTGACGCTCCGCGTGTCTCCCTGCAGGTGAACCTGGTGTCGGAGCACATCTGGTGCAACGACTTCCTGGTGCGGAGCTTCTACCTGAAGAACGTGCAGACGCAGGAGACCCGGACGCTCACGCAGTTCCACTTCCTGAGCTGGCCGGCGCAGGGCATCCCCACCGCCACGCGGCCGCTGCTGGACTTCCGCAGGTATCTGCAGAGGCTTCTGACGGGGTCTGGTTCTGATGGGTCACGTCTGGTTCTGACGGGTCACGTCTGCTTCTGACGGGTCACGTCTGGTTCTGACGGGTCACGTCTGGTTCTAACGGGGTCACGTCTGGTTCTGATGGGGTCACGTCTGGTTCTGATGGGTCACGTCTGGTTCTGCAGCCGGATCGCAGCACTCGGTTATCTTCAAACCTCTGGTGTTAAACCAGGTGTTCCACTCTGAAGCTGAAGATACTTTGATATCAAAACTAGAAGTCTGGTTTTAACCGGTTCTGCACAGCAGTCGGTTATCATAGTACTGAGCATCAGAAAGTGTCAACTTTTAAAAGGGTTTTATACAAAGAAATATTAATATTTTATGAAATATTATTATATATAATTTCAAAAGAAGAAATAATGTTTTTTATCACCTCTGAAAACATTTAAAATGATGCAGAAGAAACGATACTGTTGCCTCCCATCCACCATTACTCTCCTTCCTGTCCTCCCTCCTCTCTTCCTGTTCTCTCCCTCCTCTCTTCCTGTTCCCTCCTCCTCTCTTCCTGTCCTCCTCCTCTCTTCCTGTCCTCCCTCCTCTCTTCCTGTCCTCTCCCTCCTCTCTTCCTGTCCTCCCTCCTCTCTTCCTGTTCTCTCCCTCCTCTCTTCCTGTCCTCCTCCTCTCTTCCTGTCCTCCTCCTCTCTTCCTGTCCTCCCTCCTCTCTTCCTGTCCTCCTCCTCTCTTCCTGTTCCCTCCCTCCTCTCTTCCTGTCCTCCTCCTCTCTTCCTGTCCTCCTCCTCTCTTCCTGTCCCCTCCCTCCTCTCTTCCTGTCCTCCTCCTCTTTTCTTCCTGTCCTCCCTCCTCTCTTCCTGTCCTCCTCCTCCTCTCTTCCTGTCCTCCTCCTCTCTTCCTGTCCTCCTCCTCTCTTCCTGTCCTCCTCTCTTCCTGTCCTCCTCCTCTCTTCCTGTCCTCCTCCTCTCTGTGCGATGGAGGTCAGCGGGGCCGTGGTTTATTTCTACATATCTGTCTGTGTCATTCTTGTGGTTTGCAGCTAGTAGTCTGGTCCAGTTGCATAGTCACAAAAATGATCATGGACTGATGTGGCTGCAGCAGGAGGTCCATCGCCGAAAACCCTTTTACCCCTTTATCAATCTATCTATCAATCTATTTAATCCATCTGCCATTCTCTCCATCATCCATCTCTTTCTCTGTCGGACAGAAATGTGACTTTTGTTGCCAAACAGCTGCAAAAGTCCCAATATTGTATGTGTGTGTGTATATATATGTATATATATATATATATATTAACAAATATTACAACAGTTCGATATGTGTGATGTTATTAGCTATATTTTATACAAGTCATTTGGGTTGAGTAATCCTCTGATTGGATAATTCACCTCACATCTATGTGTGTTTATGGAATAGTTAATATGAAGGTCGTGTCAACAGAAACGTCAGAAATAAGTAACTAAATGTACTTTTTTGATAAACAGGAAGGTGAATAAATGCTACAGAGGACGGTCCTGCCCCATCATCGTGCACTGCAGGTACGCCTTGATTCATAAAGTATAAAATAATAGCAACGACCAAAGAAGACGTCCACATGCGCTGCAGTACCACATGTGTCCACGTGGTGGCAGCGACACCTTATCATTAAAGAGGATTATTGATCTCTCCTCTCTGTTTCCACAGCAACGGCACAGGCCGGACCGGGACCTACATCCTGATCGACATGGTCCTCAACCGGATGGCGAAAGGTGACGTTTCTCTGCTCTTCACTCATTTCTACCGCTTTCAATCAAAAGCATTCGTCGTTATGAACACACACATTGGATCGTTTTGATCGGTTTCGGTACATAATCGATATTAAAGGTCAACGTTTGACCGACAATATGCACACAGAAAACACCTTTAAATCATCATAACGCAAAGATACAGCGCGTCTCTCACCCAACCACCCAGAATGCATCAGTTTGCATGTTATGGTGCACTCAGTGTGTGTGTGTGTCCGTCCTGCAGGTGTGAAAGAGATCGACATCGCAGCGACGCTGGAGCACGTCCGAGACCAGAGGCCCGGGATGGTCCGCACCAAGGTCAGGCCCTCTGAGTGACCTTCATGACCTTGATGACCCCGCCCTGAGGAAACGGTTACTGGATGACGTGTTCTCCTCGTTTCAGGACCAGTTTGAGTTCGCCCTGACAGCCGTCGCCGAGGAGGTCAACGCCATCCTCAAAGCTCTGCCCCAGTGAAACCAGTACGACCCCGACCAGCTGACCCCGACGCCTCTTACCTTTGTCTTTCCTCCCTCCGATGATGATGATGGTCACGATGAAGAAGCTATCGGGTGATTCAAATCTTACTACGGGACGACGTGAAGCGTTAGGCTGTATGCAGGCATGTGTCACAGATATGATGCGTTCAGGGACCTTCAGAGAAGAAGTGTTGCATTCACATCTAATCTGATTTGAAAATTAAACCAGGAAGATTAATTATACAATTGAGGTTAAAAAAAATATACTAGAGTTCAGGTTCATTATCTCGTCTTTAAACTGTTATTTGAACAGTATACATACGACTGCAGCAGAAACTAAAACTAAAAGTAGTTTATTCACATGCAAAGTGATTGAATCCCAACATACAACTGAAGTTACTATAAATTAAACCCTCAGTATTTACCAGCTGATCTCAGAGGGTTTTAAACCTGCCTTCATGCCTCTAGAACGCAGCTCCCTGAATGCATCTCCTGCACGTAAACCAGCCTCTATTTAAACAGACGTCCAGCTGAAGCTCGTTTTTCCTGTTTGTGGTTGAAGTTCGTCGACGCCGCGCCGCCGTTGCTCGTCGTGTTCGGATCTGGAGTCTCAGAGACGATCCGGTCGGTCTGTCGCTTCCCTTCCTGTCCTCTCGTGTCGGACGCCTGCAGAAAAGACTAACTCTGTGTGTGTCAGTCTCTGGATGTGTTGTTGTTTACCTCATGCAAGTCAGAAAAATATATAAAAAAAAAGAAAGAAAAGCTATTTTGTATCTGTGAGACCTTGATTAAATATTTTCGTGTTTAAGTGCTGCAATCGCTGGTGTGGCTTCTGTGACTTTCTGTACTTACAGTATGAGAAATCCATTAAAAAAAGAAATAAGTATATCTCAAAAAGGAACTGATGCCTGTTTACAGCCAAAATGAGATTATTTCTTGCTTCTGATACCAATTTAAATGCATAGCCGGGCTCATTAGTTGACTGAAGAGTATTTTATTCATGAAATAAAGAGTCCAGACTTTCTGACCTAGAAACTAAAGAATCTCAGTGGATTTGGCCAAGAGACGTCCCGCCGTGCTGCTGGATTCAACCCAACACTCAGGAGAGATTAAGACCAGCATTAACGCCTCTGAGCGCCTCTGGTTTCCTGCTGAAGGATTTAACAACGAGGACCAGGACCTGAAGGACACGTTCTGGATCACATCAGCCTCTATCTTTAAATCATCTGTAAAAGAGACACCCAACAACTGGCAACACTTTTCTGATGGAGTTGGTGAAATGACTGACGTAAACACAGGACAACAGAATGACTTCATGTTCCGTTTATTGGTTTGCAGGACTTAAAACGAGGCGTGACGATCGTGTAGCTCGCTGGAATGTGCAGAATTTAAGGAATGAGTCCAATATTGCTTAGCAATTAAGACGTTTAGTTTGGCTCTTCTTTCTTTAACCGAGCCACAGCGAGCTACAGATGTTCAGGGGCCTAGTACTCCTCTCCTTCATCCTCTTCCGTGACGCTGTCGGTGCCCACCTCCTCGTAATCCTTCTCCAGGGCGGCCATGTCCTCTCTGGCCTCGGAGAACTCCCCCTCCTCCATCCCCTCTCCGACGTACCAGTGGACGAAGGCCCGCTTGGCGTACATCAGGTCGAACTTGTGGTCGAGTCGGGCCCAGGCCTCGGCGATGGCGGTGGTGTTGCTCAGCATGCACACGGCCCTCTGCACCTTGGCCAGGTCTCCTCCGGGCACCACGGTGGGGGGCTGGTAGTTGATGCCCACCTTGAAGCCGGTGGGGCACCAGTCCACGAACTGGATGGTGCGCTTGGTCTTGATGGTGGCGATGGCGGAGTTGACGTCTTTGGGCACCACGTCTCCTCGGTACAGCAGACAGCAGGCCATGTATTTACCGTGGCGAGGGTCACACTTCACCATCTGGTTGGCGGGCTCGAAGCAGGCGTTGGTGATGTCAGCCACTGAGAGCTGCTCGTGATAGGCCTTCTCTGCTGAGATAACCGGGGCGTAGGTGGCCAGGGGGAAGTGGATACGAGGGTATGGCACCAGGTTGGTCTGGAACTCCGTCAGGTCCACGTTCAGGGCGCCGTCGAAGCGCAGGGAGGCGGTGATGGAGGAGACGATCTGTCCGATCAGTCGGTTCAGGTTGGTGTACGACGGGCGATCGATGTCCAGGTTCCTGCGGCAGATGTCGTAGATGGCCTCGTTGTCCACCATGAAGGCGCAGTCAGAGTGCTCCAGGGTGGTGTGGGTGGTCAGGATGGAGTTGTAGGGCTCCACCACGGCCGTGGACACCTGAGGCGCCGGGTAAACCGCAAACTCCAGCTTGGACTTCTTGCCGTAGTCGACGGAGAGACGCTCCATCAGCAGAGAGGTGAAGCCGGAGCCGGTTCCTCCTCCAAAGGAGTGGAAGATGAGGAAACCTTGGAGTCCTGTGCACTGGTCAGCCTGCAGGGATAAAACAAGAGAATAAGTGTTATTGTAATGATCACTGAGGTCTCAAACAAACAGACTACATGATATTTAGAGATTTATTAGAGCTCACCAGCTTGCGCGTCCTGTCGAGAACCAGGTCGATGATCTCTTTGCCGACCGTGTAGTGACCGCGGGCGTAGTTGTTGGCGGCGTCCTCCTTGCCGGTGATCAGCTGCTCGGGGTGGAACAGCTGGCGGTAGGTTCCTGTACGGACCTCATCTGTGGAGCAACGACAACACCGGACTTTAGTCGCAATAAAGGCTTTCGGTACAAACAGATACGCCCGCAAGCTTGAGACCAGTTAAATAAACAGAAATGTTTCAGTAAAAATCATCAATATATAATAAAAGAAGCTCCCTCTATAATGCACTAATTGTTTAAGCCAGCTAACGTAATAGTAGTTCCCTCTATGATTAATAAAACGCATCTCACCTATGACTGTTGGCTCCAGGTCCACAAACACGGCTCTGGGAACATGTTTGCCGGCTCCGGTTTCACTGAAGAAGGTGTTGAAGGAGTCGTCTCCTCCCCCGATGGTCTTGTCGCTGGGCATCTGACCGTCCGGCTGGATGCCGTGCTCCAGGCAGTAGAGCTCCCAGCATGCATTGCCCATCTGGGTTCCGGCTTGGCCGACATGCATAGAAATACACTCACGCTGCAGAGAGACAGAGGCAAACGGTCACATTTAGCACAGTTTACTTTTAATCTATTATTTGCTTCTTATTGCTCTAAACTGTGATGTGCACACAGTCTATACAAACATCAGATAATGAACATTCAGCTATTAAGAATACAGTCTAGACAGGGTTCACACACATTCTGACCAATGAGCAAACATTTAGTGAAATCTGGGTGTAAACAGTAAAAAGTGAGTAAATGTAGTATTTAAACTAACAATGAGAATACAAAGCATACAGTAAACCTTAAATGACTCAAATGAATGAGACAATAGTTTGATTAAAAGAATAAACATTTATATAGATGCCAGTATGTATGCTGCTTATATTCTGAGTCTTTCTTTTAAAAGCATATTAATTATTTCAAACTCAGCGTAAATGAACGTCATGAACACATGAATATAACACATTTACATGACTTTTACTAAACTTTGGAGACTTTATTTTTTTCAACGACTTTTCCACGCCTGGAAATAACCATTAAAACAAATTCCATGACTTTTCCAGGTTTTCCATGACCGCAACAACCTTGTAATCAACATTTAGCATTAAAGAATATAGTCTAGACGTGATGTCTTTGTGGGCATCGACAGACAAAAACAAAATGGCTGATTTACTGAACATATAAAACTCCTAAATGTCTGCTGAGTCACGCTGGCCCCGCAGCGCTGCGGCGGGTTAACGCCGCTGTCCTGCCCCTCCCTGTCGGGGCCTGAGGAGGAGCAGCAGAACCAACACCCAGCAGGGAGGAGAGAGAACATAGAAGCCTCCACTGAGCAGGAAGAGGCTCTGCTCCCTGCCCCCACTGCTGCAAAGCCCCACCTTCGTGTTGCGTTCAGGGGCAGGGCGTTATCTTATGCTGTCATGGCGTTTTTAACAGCCTGCGGCATTGTCCCGCGGGCGCGGTTTTATGCCAATCTGTATAATGCCATTTAATATACATATATTACGGGATTTAAAGAGGGAACATTGTTCACGGTTTAAAGTCTAATAAAATCGTCCGTTTTTAACCGAAACTGCACCAGTAAAATAAAGCTCTCTCGTCGGTCCTCGATTCCGTGAAGGGGTCACGCCCGCGGGATTATAACAGAGAACAATCGGATTTATGTAAATTTTTTAAGTTTTAAATAATTTTCGGAGGGGGGGGGGGTCAAGATATATAACGTTATTCACTATTAATATATAAATGTTAGGTATTGAGCCGTGGGAATAATCCTTTTGTTCCTCAATACCTGAGATTTTTCTTCGAATCACTCTTTAAAAAAACTTTTTTTTTATAAAAAGCGTAGGTTCTATAATGTAATTCCGACTAAATACTCACCATTTTTACGGCTGTTTAAGCTCCTTCTTTTCGACGTTGAAGAATCGGTGGCTGAAGGCAGTTGTGAGGAGCGGAAGTGGAGCTCCTGTATTTATTCCATTTCCAAGGAGGCGGAGCCAAAGCGGCCATTTGAAATGTTTCCTGGGCGGGAACGAACGTTAGGCACTGCTGCATTCAGGTGCGGCTCGAAATGTTGCCTTCCTATAGTTTAGCTGTGTCATTTGGGGGAAATTGGAATCGATAATGTTTTATTGGAGGCAGGGAAGTTATTAGTCGAAATGTGTGCCTTGTTTTTTTATCCTCATTATTTTCATATTTGATACTCTGTACAGTTATAGAGTACATTCAACATTCATGAGTCTTTTTATTTTGACTTCTATTTCATTTGCTGTAAAAATAGAAACTTCTGAGACTCAAAATGTTATTATCAATGCAAAATATAAAATATATTAATGATGATCACTTGAGGCATAAACTATAGTTAAGCTGCTCTGGAGGTATTGGGTTAAATCTGAACTGTCCCTTTATTATTTGTTCAGTATTATTATAATTATTGGGTTTTATGTTATATCAATTGATTTTATTGTAATTTTATTGATACAAATAGCATTCTAACAATTATTTGTAGCACGACGCAAACACACAGCAACACATGACTCTGTTTTATGGTTATTTCACTCGGAAAGGCACCAGAATTCAGTCTTATTTGTGATCTCTCATCTTGGGAGAGGGAATGTCGGAGAGGCTCCTGAAGGCACCATGACTCAAATTCACTTTCACTTCCATTATAATTCATGACTAGGTAAAGTTACACGTATATATATATATATATATATATATATATATATATATATATATGATACGTTTGAGCCAAAATCTATCAATAAAAAACAAGTCATTTAATTGCTTTTCTATAATTTTGACATCAAGACAACATTTGATTTACCGTTAAAATAATTAAAATAGATTATCACCTCTTATTCATTTATTTGTAGTGAAGACTTAAAACTATTCCGAGCATCCCTAAAGAAACCTGGTTTAATCCTGAGGTGTTTGTGTTATATAAGGCATTGCACATGCTGTGTGGAGGATTTAGGCTTAAATGTTCAGTGCGTATGAAGAAGGTGAAGGGAGTTAATGCAGCATGAGCTACGCCGTGGGCTCCAGGGCTGTGTTGGGTTGACATGGACAACAAGGTACACCAATGTGAACATGTCTCAGTTTATTTTTTCAGGAGACACAGAACAGATGATATCTTGACAGTGAATTCCTTTTGATCTCTCTACATAGATGACTTTTGCAGATCATTCATGGCTCGACATGTGTTGATAAATATGTTAAATAAAGAATATCAGTGTAAAATGTTAGCACACCTGTTGACCGTAGAGATCTTAATGTGAACAATGAAAATTCGTCAACAGCACTCTACTTCCCAATCATTGTGGGTTTTGTTTATTTGAAAGTTAATATTCCTCGCCCTCTTCCTCTCCTTCGTCCCCGACGCTGTCGGTGCCCACCTCCTCGTAATCCTTCTCCAGGGCGGCCATGTCCTCTCTGGCCTCGGAGAACTCCCCCTCCTCCATCCCCTCTCCGACGTACCAGTGGACGAAGGCCCGCTTGGCGTACATCAGGTCGAACTTGTGGTCGAGTCGGGCCCAGGCCTCGGCGATGGCGGTGGTGTTGCTCAGCATGCACACGGCCCTCTGCACCTTGGCCAGGTCTCCTCCGGGCACCACGGTGGGGGGCTGGTAGTTGATGCCCACCTTGAAGCCGGTGGGGCACCAGTCCACGAACTGGATGGTGCGCTTGGTCTTGATGGTGGCGATGGCGGAGTTGACGTCTTTGGGCACCACGTCTCCTCGGTACAGCAGACAGCAGGCCATGTATTTACCGTGGCGAGGGTCACACTTCACCATCTGGTTGGCGGGTTCAAAGCAGGCGTTGGTGATCTCGGCCACTGAGAGCTGCTCATGATAGGCCTTCTCTGCTGAGATAACCGGGGCGTAGGTGGCCAGGGGGAAGTGGATACGAGGGTATGGCACCAGGTTGGTCTGGAACTCCGTCAGGTCCACGTTCAGGGCGCCGTCGAAGCGCAGGGAGGCGGTGATGGAGGAGACGATCTGTCCGATCAGTCGGTTCAGGTTGGTGTAGGTGGGGCGCTCGATGTCCAGGTTCCTGCGGCAGATGTCGTAGATGGCCTCGTTGTCCACCATGAAGGCGCAGTCAGAGTGCTCCAGGGTGGTGTGGGTGGTCAGTATGGAGTTGTAGGGCTCCACCACGGCTGTGGACACCTGTGGAGCTGGATAGATGGCAAACTCCAGCTTGGACTTCTTGCCGTAGTCGACGGAGAGACGCTCCATCAGCAGAGAGGTGAAGCCAGAGCCGGTTCCTCCTCCAAAGGAGTGGAAGATGAGGAAACCTTGGAGTCCTGTGCACTGGTCAGCCTGCAGGGAAACAAGTCATCTTCACTCTGTGACCCATGACACCTGAAGTGAAACGTGACGTTTACGTAGGTCAACTCACCAGTTTACGAATCCTGTCGAGAACCAGGTCGATGATCTCCTTGCCGATGGTGTAGTGACCGCGGGCGTAGTTGTTGGCTGCGTCTTCCTTTCCAGTGATCAGCTGCTCGGGATGGAACAGTTGACGATAGGTTCCTGTACGGACCTCATCTGTAATTGCAAGAAATGCACAACAAAATCATTCACAAATCCAACTCATTGTCGAAAGACCCATTCCAATAGTTTTGTATCCTAAATTTTTTCACCTATGACTGTTGGCTCCAGGTCCACAAAGACGGCTCTGGGAACATGTTTGCCAGCTCCGGTTTCACTGAAGAAGGTGTTGAAGGAGTCGTCTCCTCCCCCGATGGTCTTGTCGCTGGGCATCTGACCATCCGGCTGGATGCCGTGCTCCAGGCAGTAGAGCTCCCAGCATGCATTTCCTATCTGAGCTCCGGCTTGGCCGACATGGACGGAGATACATTCACGCTGCAGGAGCAAGTGGTTCAGATTTCAAAAACTTCTCGCATACAATTTTTAAAAACAAAGAAATTAAAGAAACCAATAATCAGCGGCTGTATCAACGATCACGTTGCAGCTCCAGCATCTAACATGTCTTTTACTTTTTACACCAAACAGAAAGAGCTGTTTTGTTTCATTTTCTCTGTCACTAATGACCTTTTCAGACATTATGGCCAAACACAGACTATTGCATAGCACACAGTGCAATGATATAAAACTAATATGTCTTCCTCAGGTGTTTTAAAGTTGGCTCATGTGTGGCACCTAAACATAAAATAAAGTGGTTCTCACCATGTTTTCGTTGCTCGTAGCAGTCCCTTGTTCACCTGAGATGAGTGGCTGGGAATGTTGTGTCAGTTACAAGTGCAGCAGAGCTGCTTTATAGCGCACCATCACTAGGCAACAGTTTGGCATGTTGTGGTAACTGGAGGAGCTGGAGAGGCAAACACCAGCTCCTTTGAGGAAAGATGAGGAGGAAGAGCAGAAAAAAAAGAAAATCAGCTGGTGTGCTCCCCTGCTCGGATGGAAGGAACAACGGCTGTTTGGGCACGGATGAGTAGCCACCAACAAAGACCAGTGGCTGTGAAATATGAACCGTAACTGTCCGCCTTCTCCTCCAGTTTCACATTTTAGATTTAGTTGTTGCAGCGAACAGGTGGGGGTTCAAAGTTACCCACACAGGCGGTTTATTTCCCTGCTGTTGGGTCAAACTCATGACCTCTCAGTTACAAGACAACCATACAACATTCTCATGGAGCACCGTTTTAATTAAAACGAGTAAACTGCTGTAAACATGGCTCTTTCTGAGCCTCCGTTTTCTTTCCCTGCAGAGGGAAGAAAGCAGATAACTCCCCAGAGTGGCCTGAATAGGCTTTTTGTTACGGAGCACGGTTGCATCATAATTTTGGTCCAGATTAATTTGCAATGCAAAAGAGGCAGACCGCCTGCTGGGGATCACATTAGAGAATACTCCTCTCGAGGGCAGGGGATGTTTGGGATCCAAGTTTGTTTTGCAGCAGGTTGCAGAGCATCGATGTGTGCTATGGATATTTCAGAGGTTTATTACGCCCAAGAAAGGGATGCATGCAATACTTAAAGGATTATGAGTTCTGCCTGCGGAATTTCCCTCAAGAGCTTTCAATGTTGTTTTCAAAGACCTTCTCCAACTACTGAATGGGTATTGGTCGATCAACGTGCTTCAGAAAGCTGAATACAAACATTTCCAATGATGGTCTTGGTGCCGTTTCCTTCCTCACGAGAGAGAAACCCTAGTTAATGACAAACACTATTGTGTTTCTGTCAATGTGCTCTATTGTTTGAGATGAAAGGGCTGTTATATGTTTCACCTCTGGGTCTGAAGGTAACCCTGGAGACATAATAACACACTGCTTGCCTCTGCCAAGTCAGGGCGGGCTGAACTCGCTCACATGTAGTTTCCCTAGTTACTCTGTTCTCAGGTCTGTTTGACCTTGGAGGGCAGCTGATCGTAACATAGAGTTAGGGGGAGAAACTACTCTGCAGCACATAATAGAGAGGTGGTGGTTGCAACATTCCTGCTCGGCTTCTTATTGGTACAAGAGAGAATTTATTACCTTTTCTGTGAGCTTTTAGCACATAATAAAACACACAAATACTTCACAGTTTTTCTTTATTTCATATGCTTGCTTTGAAGTATTATTTCAGTCTGGTGACAACTGTGATACAACTGTGGCTTGGTTTTGTGAATACATGTAACACCTTGCTTTAAGATCTTAGTATTCCTCCTCTTCCTCTCCTTCGTCCCCGACGCTGTCGGTGCCCACCTCCTCGTAATCCTTCTCCAGGGCGGCCATGTCCTCTCTGGCCTCGGAGAACTCCCCCTCCTCCATCCCCTCTCCGACGTACCAGTGGACGAAGGCCCGCTTGGCGTACATCAGGTCGAACTTGTGGTCGAGTCGGGCCCAGGCCTCGGCGATGGCGGTGGTGTTGCTCAGCATGCACACGGCCCTCTGCACCTTGGCCAGGTCTCCTCCGGGCACCACGGTGGGGGGCTGGTAGTTGATGCCCACCTTGAAGCCGGTGGGGCACCAGTCCACGAACTGGATGGTGCGCTTGGTCTTGATGGTGGCGATGGCGGAGTTGACGTCTTTGGGCACCACGTCTCCTCGGTACAGCAGACAGCAGGCCATGTATTTACCGTGGCGGGGGTCACACTTCACCATCTGGTTGGCGGGTTCAAAGCAGGCGTTGGTGATCTCAGCCACGGTGAGCTGCTCGTGATAGGCCTTCTCTGCTGAGATAACCGGGGCGTAGGTGGCCAGGGGGAAGTGGATACGAGGGTATGGCACCAGGTTGGTCTGGAACTCCGTCAGGTCCACGTTCAGGGCGCCGTCGAAGCGCAGGGAGGCGGTGATGGAGGAGACGATCTGTCCGATCAGTCGGTTCAGGTTGGTGTATGACGGGCGATCGATGTCCAGGTTCCTGCGGCAGATGTCGTAGATGGCCTCGTTGTCCACCATGAAGGCGCAGTCAGAGTGCTCCAGGGTGGTGTGGGTGGTCAGGATGGCGTTGTAGGGCTCCACCACGGCTGTGGACACCTGCGGAGCTGGATAGATGGCAAACTCCAGCTTGGACTTCTTGCCGTAGTCGACGGAGAGACGCTCCATCAGCAGAGAGGTGAAGCCAGAGCCGGTTCCTCCTCCAAAGGAGTGGAAGATGAGGAAACCTTGGAGTCCTGTGCACTGGTCAGCCTGCAGGGAAACAAGTCATCTTCACTCTGTGACCCATGACACCTGAAGTGAAACGTGACGTTTTCGCAGGTCAACTCACCAGCTTGCGTGTCCTGTCAAGAACCAGGTCGATGATCTCCTTGCCGATGGTGTAGTGACCGCGGGCGTAGTTGTTGGCTGCATCTTCCTTTCCAGTGATCAGCTGCTCGGGATGGAACAGCTGACGGTAGGTTCCTGTACGGACCTCATCTGTAATCATGAAACACTTGAGATATAATCATTAGCCCTCAAATCCTGTTAAACTTTGCTCCAGGAAATACGTATCTCACCTATGACTGTTGGCTCCAGGTCCACAAACACGGCTCTGGGAACATGTTTGCCGGCTCCGGTTTCACTGAAGAAGGTGTTGAAGGAGTCGTCTCCTCCCCCGATGGTCTTGTCGCTGGGCATCTGACCGTCCGGCTGGATGCCGTGCTCCAGGCAGTAGAGCTCCCAGCATGCATTGCCCATTTGAACACCGGCTTGACCGACATGAATAGAGAGGCACTCGCGCTGGAGGAGCACAACAAACAGAGGTCAGGTTTACACATTCACACATTGAGACATTTTTGCATGAAACCGTGAAACTTACCATGATTATAAAGTCCTGGTGCTGATGTTGAGGGTCTGCAGTGGAAATGTGCTGTGGGTTAATGCTAAGTCTTCTCTGGTACTTATAGTTCCTCCAAACTCTGGGAACTATGGTAACAAGCTTTGTTGTCCGGGGTTAACTAGGTTAATCATTCAGCTGCTCCGCCACACATCAGTAACCCTCTGTTCAGCTCGAAGGTAATGTGTAACCACTGACACTCTCATCCGTCTGGCATGTAGACCTCATTGAAGCCACAGGAAACAAAGCAAACAGAGCATTGTTTTCATATTTACACTGAGTTTCACGGCTCTCCACGGAGATACATAGACTGATGTAGACACTATAGTCAAGGAGATTCAGGGAAATGCAGAAATATTTGTGCCCAGAATGTCTCGTGTCCAATGAGCCAGGGTTAACGAGTGTATGAATGCCCAAGTGACATTCAAAATACAGGATTATTGTTTGAAATAAACACAATTATTTCCTTCCCTGCATGCAAATATCATGATAAGTTGGCTTTTGTTGCAACTCAGTTATACAAATTAAACATGGAGCTTGCTCCAGTTGTCTGATATCAAAATGAATGGAACACAATGGATGTTAGGAGACGGAAAAAGGACAAAGTTGTGATATGAAGTCTAAAAACATGGCGGTACTTTAAATATAAGTGGAGAACATCTGTTTATTGCTCTATAAATTCACTAAGATAGAAACAATATTCTAATGTGCGTCCTCCCCCTCGCTATGAGGCCTGTTGTGGTTTCCACATGATTGGGTTTCCTGTTGTTATAGAGACACCGTAGGTCACTCTGCAGTCGCCAGAATGTGTGATTACTGTTGCTGCATATTTCCATGAATCAAAAAGAATAAGCATGAATGCATGATAAAAAGCAATGTGCACTTATAGGTAATTGTAGTTACTTTGTGTATGTTGCTGCCAGATGTAGTTTTTAACAACAAAAACAAAGGAGCTCACTATGTGTGTTCTATACTACAACAAACTAATTCTACTACTTTAAATGTGAAACTCACTCACAGGCACCCCCTGCTGGTTGAAGCTGTGCAGCACTTTCACAAACAGCTACTTCATGAAGTCGTGAATTATGAACATTGCAGCGTATAAAAACATATTATACTCGTACATTTGGAATATAAAACATTGCCTGCACACAAAGAAATAGAGATTAAATCGTAAATTGATCCGTTAGTGAATTTAAATTGAATTATACTAAAACATATAAAAGAATACATGCCAAATAAATTGGTATCACTTATTAACAATGTAAAACAGTTATCAAGATATAAACATGTCATTGGGCTGATTTCACTCTTTATTTCATGTTGGTAAGTAATATTTCTTTAGGTTTTTAACTTTTTTCTCTCTCTTTTAAAAAGACATGCAGGTTTCTTTAAGAGGTATATTTCTTTTTAGATTTTTTTTTTATGAAACTCTATATACATCTGGAAGGTAAATGTGGTGCAGATCCAGAAGTTAGAAGGAACACGTGTTGTTTCATTCATCTTTAATGACACTGACTCGATCCAACAGATGGTGCATTAGTTATCACCTTATTCCTCAACTCCACACAATATAAAAATACAGTTTGCATGGGTTCAACTTTGTTTAATAAGGCCTGACTTCTAGAGAAAATGTGTCTGCACAGTAGTGATGCAGTGTTACTGTCTCAGCTGGGAGCACAGAGATCCAGTCAAATTCACATGGAAAAGGTCTGAAAAGAGTCTCAAAGTAGGTATGAACTAAGAAGATGAAGGAAAGTTCAGGTTCAGATCAGGTTTTTGCATTTCACCCATCAATGAACATATGACTCAAAACCAAAATAAAAGCGTATGTGCATTAGAAAATGTAAGCCACACATTTAGTCATGTCCTCAAAATGGCCAGTAAAATAAAAACTACTGTTCCCTTTGATGATCCTATAAGCCCACGAAACGAATAGATTGCGACCCTCCTGTTTATATCGGCGGTGTTCCCCAGGGCTCTATTCTAGGACACCTCATGGAGCGATGCCACCAAGACAAGACAATCAAATGCTTCATGCAAGGAACTGTTGACATAAGACATTCTCACATTCATACAACACACCCACAACTTATTAATCCTTTTTGAATTTCACCAACAAAGTGGGGTTTTGTGTCTCGTTTGACTTCAGCATATAAATAATCAGGAATGGGAAATCAAAACAAAATTAATAAGTCTTACATTTTGGGTGTACACTTTGAGTCGGGGTGAAACTTAATCCTCTTTTTTATTAGGAACAACGTTTAATTTGGTTTGTGTAGATGTGTAACTGGCACAAACAGATCATTTGTTTCCTAATGTGTTCACAATCAGTGACGAATCCACCGGCTCGTTTCCAGTCACAGCTACGTTTGAGGAGTTTTTGGGGCACTGAAAGGGGAGAAATCTTTTTTTAGTGGCATGAACCTTTAAACCTTCTGAGTAAAGTTCTCAGGGAAAACGCCTTTGACTGAAATATCTTTGTTCTGCAGCCAGTAAGACTCCTGCACCCCCAAGAGCCAGCCGTCGTCCTGCAGAAACACACACAGTGCAGAAATGTTTAAGATCAGTCAACAGGTTGAAATTTATATTCATAACGAAACTTGTTTTGCAAAAGTCGCTAATGCCGTGCTCAGTCGATGGAAAAGTAGGAAGAGAGGAACTGGTACCAACCTGTTCATCCGGGTTGTCGAAGGCCAAAACCAACACATCATCTCCGATCTTCAGCTCCAGCTCGTCGCCGTCGGTGGCCGCGTACTCATGCACCGCTTTGACCTGCCGTACAATGAAGGTGTTCATTGAAAATACATGAAACCTCATCAAAAGGTGCATGTCGGGACTCTAAATTCGACTGGTGTGTCATTTAACCTTGTAGAGGAATCCTGGAGGGAGATCTCCGTCTGAGCCATTGGTCACCGCACTCTGCAGCATAGAATGAGCAGAGAAGGTCCAGGTGTGTTATTGAGATGTGTGAAGAAGTTGTGACGCATTCAACAGAAGAAATAGAAAGGAGGAGCAAGAAGAAGGGGGTTCGGTGACTCTAACTAGGGATCCTTGAACTCCAGGACCTGCCTCCCTATCACCCGACCCTACCTGGGCCTCTCCTTCATCCCCCCAGCCACCTCCCACTTGGGCGCCGCCGTCGTCCCAGCTGGGCTCGCTGTACGACGGGGCGACATCGACGCCGCTCTCCTGACCCGTCGCTGCCTCGGCATCCTCCCAGCCGGGCTGGGTTTTGCTTTCATCGGGATCCCAGCCCCCTTGGGCCTCCTCCGGGCATCGCTCCTCTTCGTGCTGGGGCTCCTGTTCTCGCTACCAAAGGTCAGGGAGCGTTGTGGAGCGTTGTGGCGGGTTTGGAAGCAAGAGGGAAGGTAGGTGGAAGGATGGGAGGAGTACCATTAAAGGTCACGACCCCGGTTGGTAGGGGTAAAGGAGAAGGAAGGAGGTTTTGAAGGAAAAAGATGCTGTTATTTCTTCGTCTACAGTCCATCTTCCTCTGATCTACTTCACAAGATCATTGTAGAAAACGAAAGAGTCCGTTTCTGCGTTCAGACCACAGGAACCCACGCTTACCCATGAGTCCCATGATGGCGCCTTCCGTGGTGCAGATAGAGACAAGACAAAGTGTGCAGGTCTTAAAACATCAAGGAAGCACGCGTGAATTCTACGGGTTTTAAGGGAACTCCACGTCAAAAGCTGACGATGTTTTTGCAGCTTTTGCTTGAAGCAAAATAATGATAACAGCTGCTGCAGATTCTCTGATCAGTTAAGAAGAAAGAAGAAAAACAAACATGTGCATGCAAAGGAAGGCCATGCAGTGGATGTGTTCAATTCAAATAAACACACACACACAATATTAGAAACTGTGTTGACATGCAGTTTGAGCAAAGATTAGTGGAATAAACTGCACTTTTGAGGACTCAAACTTCCAATTTTAGTATCTTCTGTGGAAGAGTTTTTGGAGACGTTTCGACCTTCTTTGGTTTTGTGAGATCGGTTGAGTCACAGCTCACAGCTTTTTAACATCTGCATGTGAACACACGTCTTTAACCCTTCAGCACTACTAACCGTTGACCTTAACGAGGCACACCCACCTTGGGAGCTGGAGATGTGACGGGCTGTAATACCTCCACATCCCAATCCAGCAGGTTCACCCCTGACCAGGGCTCACACTGCCTCACACACACATACACACACACTCGGGTCAGGAGGGTTTACTATCTGGGGAAATGAATGCAGTCCATGTGAAGCTTGTCTATATCTGCCCTGCAGAGGGATCTCTTTACAGTAACCAGGATGTAGAGGCAGAATACTCAGTCTGACCTGCGGCGTCGGCGTCGTGGAGTCAGTGTGAGCGTCAGACGCCTCGTCCTCTGCCGGGTCCACCCGCTGCTGCCGCTGGTCCGGAGACGGCACCAGGCGGGGCGGAGGCCGACTGGGAGGAGGACCGGGAGGAGGACCGAGAGGAGGACCGGGCCTCTGCACCACCAGGAGGGTTCAATCAAAACCCCACAACACACACACACACGTGCACACATGCAAAGGCAGCGAGGGAGACAGAGACACTTTAGTACACTGAAGGATGGATTAGACAAGCTGTTGTGTTACGTTAATATTCATCAACATGACTCTACTGCTGGAGAGAACCAGATAGAGTTGATTCAGTCATGAGGACACGGTCGGGTGTTTAACTTTACCTTTGGTGCTGAGCTGGCTGATTCACTGTGGTTGGTTTCCTCACTGAGACGAAGAAAGAGACAGGAGAGGGTGCATGAAAACAGGGACAAGAGGAAGAGGAAGAAGAAGAGGAAGAAGAAGAAGAAGAAGAAGAAGAACAAGAAGAACAAGAAGAACAAGAAGAAGAACAAGAAGAACAAGAAGAACAAGAGGAAGAAGAAGAAGAAGAAGAAGAAGAAGAAGAAGAAGAAGAAGAAGAAGAAGAAGAAGAAGAACAAGAGGAAGAAGAAGAAGAAGAAGAACAAGAGGAAGAAGAAGAAGAAGAAGAAGAAGAAGAAGAAGAAGAAGAAGAAGAAGAACAAGAAGAAGAAGAACAAGAGGAAGAAGAAGAAGAAGAAGAAGAAGAACAAGAACAAGAACAAGAACAAGAACAAGAACAAGAAGAACAAGAACAAGAACAAGAACAAGAACAAGAAGATGTGTAAACTTGTGCAGTTCTCAGTTTCTTCCACACGAGGGCGACATCACCCTTTAAACAAACATGGACTGTCTCCACAGGTTAACCTGCAGGTGTCACGTGACCACTCTTCAGGATGTTATGAACAAAACAGGAAGCAGGCAGGAAGTGTCCATCAAGAGTTAGAGAAGCAGAAGGAGTTACAGGTTTGAATCCCGGACCAGTGGAGAAACCTCCATAAACACAAACAGTGAAGCTACAGACGATATGATGTAGTGTTTAACTTCTCAGCCGAGCTTTTAAGAAGAACTGTACTGTGAGGAGGGGCTGAAATAGATTGAATATAATTATAAAAATGTGCATGATGGACTTTTAGGCTTTGAACCCCCCAAAAAGTATCAAACCAGAGACCCTTACACTACAGATTAGCTTCTGACTCAAAGATCACTGAAGAACTGGAGACTGATCTCTGAAAAGAACTTCAAAGTCACTTAAAGAAAAGTTGACCCTCATCATAACACCTTTTTCTCATAAAAATGTAATTTTAATCTTGAAACATTATGACTTTATTTCTGCTGCAATTACACCTTTCCTCTGAAGAATCTCAGATTAGTATTTTTTTTTAGACACACAAATACATCCAGGTTGTAGAACATATTTTAGCATTAGTTTGATATTTGCTGCTGCATATTAGAGGGTTACGGTCCATTGTTGCCACAAACAAACAGCGGGTTAATGGTCTGGATAGTGTGGCATGCTCAGCCCGTCTGTTACCTCTTGGCTCCGTCTCCTGTCTTTGCTGCTGCAGGAGCATCTTTTCTGCAGTAGGGGGCGGCGTGAGGGACATGAATACATTTCTCTACACCACCATGAACCTTTAGGCGGACTGAACGCTCCACTTACTTCTGCTCCCGCTGCTCTTCCAGTTTGGTCATGATGTCGTTCAGGTTCTGGCTGAGCTGAGGAGACGAGCAGAGCAGATGAAGACGGATCAATACATCTTCTGATCGATCGATCGATCACACGAGAACGGGCCCCTCACCTTGCTCATTTCCCCGTGGAACTTCTCCTGGTGACCTGCCAGGCCCTGGAATGTGTTAACATAGACGCCAACACGACTGCACACACACACACACACACACACACAGTTTTAAACATGTGACCCGAGTCGTAACTAAAGATTTTGTAGAAGAAGAAGAAGAGTCTCACTTGTCCCACAGTGTTGGAAGCTCGTCTTGTAACTCCACGTTCAGCTCCTCGAAAATCTTCTGAGCTCGACCCAGCTCCTCCTCGGCCTGCACACACACACACACACACACACGCACACACACACACACACACGCACACACACACACACACACGCACACACACACACACACACACACACACACGCACACACACACAGAAAGAGAATAATAATATACCTGTGTGTCTGTAATACATTGATTTTAAGGTTTAAAAAAGAGTTCTCCAGCATGGACACACACACACACACACACACACACACACACACACACACACACACACACACACACACACAGGGTTTCATAACTACATGAATGCTTGTCAGCATCCAAAGGAAAATTTGAACAAAACTTCTTCTTCTACGACACAAACACCACGTAAACAATGGTTTGGATCGGGGATCAGATTACAGAGGCTCTCCACACACGATCATCAGAGAAGAAGCTTCTTCTTTAGTGTATATATATATATATATATATACATGTATTATACAATAATACATGTACAATAATACATGTTTGAGTGAGGCTCTCCACACACGATCATCAGAGAAGAAGCTTCTTCTTTAGTGTATATATATATATATATATATATATATATATATATATACAATAATACATGTTTGAGTGAGGCTCTCCACACACGATCATCAGAGAAGAAGCTTCTTCTTTAGTAGGGATACGATAATACATGTTTTCATCTTTACAGGATGAGAAAGAAATCCATAAAACTGATGAAAAAAACTCTTGTAATTTGAATAATAATATTTCAGCGTCGCTGGAATGAACTGAAATGACTCATAGCTGCACAAAGACACGATCAAATAACTAGAAAGGGGAAGGCGGCGCTAGAAGAAAAGTCAGAGGATTCATCCACAAAGAGTAAAGGATCTGGACAGGAATCTGGTGATCGTGTGCAGAGAGCCTGCGGAGGGCTGGGCGGCTAGGGGGCGGGGCTAGGAGGGAGGGGGAGGAGTCAGTGATGAACCAGAGTTTCACCTGGTTGAAGGAGAGGTTAGTCTGAGCCACCTGGTGGGCTGATATCAAACCCTGAGCCCAGCTGGGAGCCGCCATCTCCAACAGGGCTGCTTGCTAACCAACACACACCATGCAAGAGAGAGGAGGAGGAAGAGGAGGAGGAGGAGGAGTGGAAGAACAGAAGAGAGAGAGAGAAAGAAGAAAAGCAAACAATTCAAGACACAAACATGTTAATTAGCAGTTAAGAGCTTAACAAATAAAACACGAGTTAATTAGCTCACAAGCTGCAGCAGACTTAAGGTGGTATGAACTGTCTGGCGACTCATACCACCTTAAGGCAAAAACTATTCCTTTAAACTTCAACATAGGCAGCAGGACACGTGCACACTGCGTACACATCCCATAATTCATCCGCCCCCACACACACGCCGGGGTCACCTTGGCGATCTTGGCCTCGTCCTTCTTCTTCCCTTTCTGTAAGGAGCTGAAGTGATGCCGGGCGCTGTCGAAGTCCACCATCTTCCTGTCGCGCTTGGCTATGCGAGCCTGCGGCAGAGCTCAGGTCAGATCATCTGCTGCCACTGATTCACAATCTGAGGCGTGATTAGAACATGAATACAAATATCTATAACGAAGAAACAGCAAAGACCTTGATATCCGGGAACTGAGCCAGGTACGAGTCCAGAGAGGTCAGAGACTTGTCGGTGATGTTCTGGTGGTAGTCTAACCACATGGTGTCTGTGTCCTGAAACACACACACACACACACACACAGTTCAGTTGTCTGAATTTAGTGAAGTAAATAAGTACATTTGTCTCTGAGATGTCGTGCAACTAGAAGAATTTGTTCTTAACTACGGATATGTAGATTCCAGTCTAACACCAGCACTCAACCAGTGTTCCCAGCATGAAGCCAAAGGGCAACGGCTGTGGGAACCACTGGCTGCTGTCTGCCGTTTACCTCCAAGTTATTGTCCATCTCCTTCTCTATCATCTCCTTCAGGGTGGAAGGACACACGCATGCAGTTAAGAGAAAGAAAGAGCGTTAGCAGGAAGAGGGAGCAGGAAAGGAAGGAAGAGGAAAGAGAAGCATGCTGGGAACTTTCAGCTTTTTAAATATGCCTCATTTACACTCCAACGTGCACCACGAAGATCACATTTAACGTTTGCATTTCCTCTCCGGACGCCTCCGGCCTCACCTCCGTCAGCGCGTCCATCTCCTCTTTGCCGAACCAGTCGGGCTCGTACATGTCGGCCAGACAGTCCTGCAGCCGCCGGGACGCGTCGTGCATCGCTGCAACGCAGAGGAGGGTCACGTCGGCCTCAAGGGCAGTAAGACTGCTTCAGGTGTACAGCGAGATCACAGGGTACTCACTTTTCACTGCTACCAGGTAGGCTTTCATGTCTTTCTGCAGTTTGCTGCCTTCTGTCTGCAGGAGCAAACACAGCGGAGTCAATATAGATGTTTATTTATACACTTATACATAAATAAATAAATAAAATAAAATGGCTGCTGACCATCTGCTTGTTGAAGTTGGCCACCATCTCCTCGAAGGCGGCGTCTCGGGTCTCGTCCGCCTTGCCGAGCTTCTGCATGACCTGCAGAGGAGACGACACGCGATCGATACGTTAATCTGTCAATGCATACCTCCTTCCTCTCCATGTCACCGCTGGGTGGAGCGAGCGGCCCTACGGAGGTCAGAGGTCACAGCCGAAATGGCCCGATGACACTTGTAAACACGATCTTGAATGAAAACATTCAGCACCATGTGAAGTTCCTTCAGACGCTCCCTGAGCTCCAGATTCAGGATCAAAATCAGTCCTGATTCAAACTGGATGAAGATGCGTCTCTTTATGAAGTTCATCATTTGACTGCGAGAAGATGAGGAATTTTAAAAATGAGATTTTTCTTAATTTTCTGTATTATTTAGATTTTCTTCTTTTTTGCTTTGAATACATTTTCTCTATTTTAAATATAGTTTTTACTATTTCATATGTATGTTTAAAGATTACATTTTTTATTTAATTGTTTTTTATCAGCTATTTATTTATTGTTATTTTTCAGAATTTTCTCTTTTTAGATTATTTCATTTATTTTTATATAATTTTTTTAATATAATATTTGTACTTTTATATATATATATATATATATATATATATATATATATATATATATATATATATATATATATATATATTGAGTAAATCTGACCATTAAAACAATCTCATTTCATTTACATTTTTCTGAGGAAAAGTGAAAGTTGCATCTGCCTCTTTCACTGGATCAGTTCCTCTGCTGCACATTAAAAGGTGTAATAAAATAATATAATAATAATAATATAATATATATACATGTAATACAGACTAAGCAGGCTTGTACATCTGAATACTGCTTCGTTCATGTTGCTGTGGGACAAGGTCACCGGCTAATCTGAGCCTCCGCGCCGCCATCAGCACCACCTGCCGCCTAATCCTGTGACGGACACACAAACCGCCGTCAACACCACGACGGGGACTTCCCCATGCTGCAACACACACCTGCTGCCTGACGCACACACACACACACACACACACACACACACACACACACACACACACACACACACACACACACACACACACACACGCGGTACACAAGTATTACTCCAAGTATCAGCAGTAAATGTCTCCTGTGACATTATTAGACACTCAACTCTTCTGTTTGACGCTTCATTCCGTGTGACTTCGTGTTATTATTGTTTTTATTCATGGAAATTGCTGCAGTGTCTATTAAAATCCGGATCTATATCTGGAGGACACAACTGGTGTGTCCTTCAGAGGCCTCGCTGTCTGTGGGCTCTTTGTGCACCTGTCAAAGGTTTCGTGGTGCATTCAGGGGATTCTCATGAAGCCTGGAAATATGATTGTGTTTTCATACTGTAAGCTCAGGTGTAATGGAACACACAGTACTCCAGTTTACCGCTGCAACTGTGTGTGTGTGTGTGTGTGTGTGTGTGTGTGTGTGTGTGTGTGTGTGTGTGTGTGTGTGTGTGTGTGTGTGTGTCTGTGTGTGTGTGTGTGTGTGTGTGTGTGTGTCTGTGTGTTCTCAGAGTTATCCGCAACCCGTCGGTGTTCAATTTCACCCCTCAAAAATACCCCCGAGGACACACACACACACACACACACACACACACACACACACACACACACACACACACACACACACACACACACACACACAGGCAGTTTGTGGGGTATTAAGAGTGATGAGGATGAGGGTCAGGAGGGCTAAAGATAGATAACCCCCTCCACACACACACACACACACACACACACACACACACACACACACACACACACACACACACATACACACACACACACACACACACACACACACACACACACACACACACACACACACGCCCACAGCAGTGAGGCATGCTGGGAGTCCAGGGAGGGAGGAGGGACAGGTGTGCAGGTCAACTGTCAGGTTTGATAACTTTAGCTTTGAATTATGAAATTATGAATCATGAAAAGCATCATGATGGCCGACTCCTTCACTTTATCATTTTACACTAATACTGTATGCAAGAACAATAATAATGTAGGTATAAGGATATTTAATAACGTGTTTATAACACACTATAATGTAGATATAAGGACATTTAATAATGTGGATATAAACACACTATAATGTAGATATAAGGACGTTTAATAACATGTTTATAATATAGATTTAAAGACGTTTAATAACAGCAGTATTTGTCAACAATTACAACTTCTTTATGAAGATTTATTTTTTAATTATACAAGTGTTTTAGCATATTGTCCTCATTATAATGAGCAGTCTCATCTCGTCAAAACGTCCGTTAAAAGAAGAGATATTTTAATTATTTAATTAACTATTCTTCATATCTGCATTATAAAGAGTTAGTTATAAAACATTCATTAAATGAAATAACTGCCTAAACTTAAGGAAAAAAAGGGGCCATATTAGGATAAGATGAATGGAGATGAATGGATGAACCTGCAGGCCCCTAAGTGAGTCTGTGGGCCCTTGGGGGTCTTTGTGGCCCCTGTGGGGTAAAAGTCCTGGGGTCTCCGGCTGCTCTCTAAAGGCCTCCTCCCTCCCCCCTCCTCCCTCCCCCTCCCTCCTCCCTCCTCCCTCCTCCTCCTCCTCCCTCCCCCCTCCTCCCTCCCCCTCCCTCCTCCCTCCTCCCTCCTCCCTCCTCCTCCCTCCTCCCTCCTCCATCACCGCACTCATCCGGATTCCACGGAAGGGGAATTTTCCCAGCATGCTCGGCGGCACAGCTGACCGGTTCATGAGACATCACTATGACAACCACGGTGGGACCGTCAGCCGGTCTCAATCAAGTTATTTAATATTATATATATATATATAGTAATAACTAACAGGGGAATAAAAGACGTGAAATGTAAATATTAAATAATATATCATATAAATGTTTAATTTGAATAATTCTAATAAAAAGAAAATGTAATTTAAAGAATTTTAATTTCATTCATTTTAATTCAAGGAATTTGTATTTAAAGAAATGTAATTAAACTGCACACTGTCGATCTAACTGGAACTGTTCAAACAACCAACTTTAATATTTCTTCAGTGGGACAAAAGATATGTATATATATATATATAAAATAATAATATAATACACTACATAGAAATAGAAATAGAAGATGGAGAAAAAAAGCTATAATTATATAAACTAAGTCTGCATTTTGAGAGTTCTGTATAAATAATGTGAGATAAAGTTGTAATTTACCTTTAAAAGCACATTTAGATGAAACAACGCTGGACCAATAAGATAACAAACAGTAACCCGGCGGCATGAGGGGACCAACATAAGGCCCGTGGGCGCAGCGCTGGACGGGCTGAGGCGGGGCGGCCGGCGTGCCAGCAGACAGCTGAACCTCCTCCGCCTCTCAGGGAAGACGATACTCTGACCTTCCTCTTTCCTCCGCAGCTCAGTGTCTCACGGCCGTCACACAAGACGCCGCCGGGCCGAGGACTCGGAGGGTTCTACGCTCCTGCAGAGGAACCTGGACCTCAAGGCTTCCTGATGTGTCTGGGTGTGGTTCCCCAGCAGAACCCTGCACACCTAAGCATCCGTCAACCAAACCCTTCAACTATTACATCATTAGAATTCATTTTAATTTCTTTCTCTTTTTTTCATTTAAGTTGTGTCATTACAGAACATGAACTCCTCTTTTTGTCTCCAGATGTGCAAACACATCGCCTACTTTTTCATGACCTTTGACCTTTCTAGCTACAACTTCTGAGGCTTTTTAACCCTTTAATAATCACTGATTGGTATATTTATATCTATTAAATGTCGCTGATATTTCTTGCAGATAGCAAATAAAAATTCACAAAAGTCAGCATTTCTGATAATCTGGTAAATAATTGCAAATATGTATTTGGCTAAACCAATGATCGTTGACTTTGTTCGAAAATTAGTTTGTTGAAATATAATAAAATAACGTAAAGTGGGCTGACGACATCTGGAATAGCTGAGTTATATTATTAGTGTATTATTTAAGAAGAAGAAGTGAAAGTCTTTCTGTGAGATCAGGTCTTTTACCACTTCCTGTCGAAACTGGGAAGCTCATATTTGTAAAAATGTCGACTGTTCACATCAGAAACGTTTAATGCAGACAGAAGCTCTTCATCCAGATAAACTCCAGTTCTTTATGAAGTATTTTAAAGAAACTACAAGTATTTGAAAGAAACTACAAGTATTTGAAAGAAACTACAAGTACTTAATGATACAACAGCCCTAAAGATCAACAGCGTGTTTGTTTCAACAATATATTGAAATACTTTACGTACAATTTGGAGGTACTTCTACTATACTTGAGTATTTCCATAATTGGATCTTTCATTAAAATGAGCTCCAACAATAAAGAGATGAACACATGAATGCATCAATAATATTATATAATAATGACTTATTTTAGTTTATATTTTGACAAGGCAGATGGATACAAAATAAACAGTTCCAGCACATAATGCAACTCCCTTGTATAGTTGTCTCCAGACTAAACCAACCAGGCTAGCAGTTTCCCTCTGCTTCCAGTCTTTATGCTAAGCTAAGCTAACCCCTTCCACCAAACCCCACTGCAATTCTTAACGCTTTTAGGAAATATAACTCGAGGAACAAGATGAGAGACTTTAAACAAAGCCGAAGGTGAGTATCTGAACTGCAGCAGGTTTGGGGAGCGTGTGCAGCTGCCACGAGGAGCAGATCCTCAGCAGAGTTCAGGAAGGAGGGTTAGAGTTACAGGCGTCCAGCAGCAGGACTCCTTTTTGGAAACACAGCCAGAGACAGACGAAGTGAGGACAATACGAGGACTGACTGACAGCGCTCCTGTGGGCCTCTGAGGTGATTAGAGGGTAAAACCTTAAGCAGCGAGCGTGATTAGGACAGACCATAATAACCCAGACTGTTGGTCGGGTTTCATTCTGTCACTTTTACTCTACTCGTCACTGTAAATGTGACAAATCCTGCTTCATGAACATTTGATATCCTTTTTTTTTTTACTGATCTAAAGGCATAACCATCTCCAGAAACAACAAACAGCCTTTTGCTTCACATGTATGGATACTTTATTCTTGCACTAGTACTTCTATGAAACTATGAATGCACTTTTTCTTTCCTGAATCGTGTATTTTGATGGATGATCCTTCTTTTGCTTCAACTGATCTGAAGCTGCTGACTTTTATTGTGAAATCCAAAATACTACTTCTGAGTATTCACTGTTTGACCCCAGTTCAATGTATTCTGAAGGTGATTGTACCTCATAAACTGTGTATTAACACTATTCAAGACATCTTATTATGAAATATTGTTTTTTTAAGGGTGAAGTTGAGATTTTATCCCTTAAACCGTTAAGGGAACCCAATAAACCGCCTTAATATATCACTTATATACGTATATTAATATGAATGCCATAATGCACCCTCACCACCACGGAGTACTACTACTCGAGTAGTATTAGATGGTACAAAGTTTGGGATTAGGTTTCAGTGACAGGAGAAACGCAGTACCTTCTCCTGCGCTCTGGTGAGCCGCTTCTGGACGCTGATGGCCAGCTTCCCGGCCGTCACCCCTTTCCCGATCTCGGCCATGTCGCGCGGCGTGGAGGGCTCCCCGGCGGTGTGGAAGAAGAGAGACCGTTGAAGGAGACCCTACTCTGGAAACCGACGGTGCGTAAAACCCTTCCGGACGGAGACCTGACTCGCTGCGCGTAACTCTAATCCGGTGACAGCTTCTTAAAGGTGCAACGCGTAATTTAATCCGGTTTGTGTGAGGAAAACAAAAAGACAAGACAAAAAGCAGGTGGAAGTTTGGGACAGAATCAGAGATCGGCCTGTTCTCACTGTTAAATGATGGAGACTCGATATGGAGAGGTGTTAAGTTTCCTCCTCTTCCTCTTAAAGGCGCAGCAGGTTGGTATTATTAGCCGACATCTGTCGCATACATGCAACTGGTGTGTGTCCGTCTTTACGCACGGCCTTATTTATGCACACAGTCAGATGTGAGGGCTAAATGCGTCCCGAGGCAGACAGAGGAGACTCCTGCAGCCGGTAGATGTCAGTGGTGGTGCGTTCACGTGTCAGCAGGTCATCCACACCTCTCATCAGGTGTCGACGGATCAAAGAAAAACAACACTCGGCTCATATACATATAATTTAATTTAAAAAATAAATCTTTTTCTTTTCATATCTCTGCACCCAAAATAACTTTTTAAACATTATTGGATTTCTGTAAACAAATAACACTTAAATACACTTATTTATTCTAAAATCTCTGTATTAAAGCAGTAATGTTACATAGAGTATGACACACCAGTGGACTTCACTATGAAACTAAATTACCTGAAAACCCATTATTAATGGATTCTGATATGATACTTTATCCTTGATTGTCTGCATGTTTTGAGTAATAATAACGTCAACATAATTTACACATTACATTTGACTAATCAAGCAATGACAGATTTAAGATGTTCAGGTTAGTTCATGTTGATGTGATATTTAAAAGGCAAAATCATTTCATAAATGAATGGATTGGATCATATTAAGGATTTTTTAATGGGGTTTCTGATTAAGGGCTGTTTGAGGGGCACACACCCCTAAAATATGGAAACCACCCTTTAAATGTACAGTCCATCTTAAACCTGCGTTCATTTTCAATTAAGATGAAAATTCAGTGATGCAATTAAGGGTTTTGTAATATGATTTTTGGGGGTAATTCATTGTCATATAATATGATATTTCTATGAATGTTTGCATTGTTTAAGTGGTAAAAAAATACATTCATTTAAATTTCAGGGATGGTTTTTAATTCATGTGTATGTTTTTTTTAACCATTTAAAAACCCTAAATATATTTTAAAAATCCATTAATTTATGATAAATATATATACACACACACACACCTCAACATATGCTGTTGAATACCTGAATACTGAATAAGAATCATCAGTACTTTGCACCTTGAATCCAAAGATTAAGAACCTGAAGATGATAACTAATGTGTGAGGAGATTAAGGGATTATTGTTCCACAGAGTCACTTAAAGTCTTTTAGTTCATCTCTTTCAGTTCACAGCTCCTTAAAAAAAACTCCCATCATGCCTCAGTAGGAACCCAAACGTCTCTCATCTGGTGAGGTGGTCCATCATGGTCCAGCACAGACTGGTTCCTGGGCTCATCCCAGTTAAAAGTGTCCGCATGTGGCCGTTCTCCCGTCTTCACCTGTCGCCCTGAGCCACGCCCAGCGGGTGGAGGCGACCCGAGTCCAGCAGCATCCTCCCCAGCCAGTGTAAGAGCCGAGAGTACCAGTGGACGCCGTCCCGGTGGCTCCCAGTGGAACCAGTCCAGCTGTGGATGAGCCGGAGCGGCGAGAAGGCCCAGTGAGCCAGGGCGTGCTGGTCCACCACGGCGTAGCAGGACGCCACCACGCCGTCCACCACCAGCGTGCCCTGCCGGGTCAGCGGCGCGAACGCCCCCCTGCTCTCCCCGGTGCTGACCCGGGTGATCCGGGACAGACGGCCCCGACCCGCCTCGCCCGGCGACACCAGCACGCACTGTCCCGGCCGGGCGTCGCCGGCGTACACGGTCCTGAAGCCGGCGCGGCCCGCCGCCGCCCCCTCCGAGCAGTTCCCCTCGGACACCAGCACGAGGTGGGCGGCGGTGAGCGAGAGGCGGGCGCCGGCTTCCGTGTGCAGCGTGTAGAAGAGCTTCCAGGTCGCGGGGTCGCGGTCCAAGAAGACCAGCACCTCGCTGTAGACCAGCTCCCCGCCGCCGGCCGCCGCCAGGACTCGCTCGCCGGGTCGCAGCTCGCCGATGGGCTTCTGAGCGCCGCTCGCCAGCGTGACCGAGGCCTCGCCCGGGAAACAGCCTCCAGATTTAGCCGCCATGGAGTGATCTGAAAGACGGACACAGAGACGAGGAGGTCAAACAGGAGGTCGACGTTGCTGAAGTACGGAAGCTCAAAAATGTATTTTTATGACTTTTTAATAAAATCTATGTTTCAAAGTTGAGAGAAATTAGTAGATCACTTTGTAACTCATTATTTTAATTATGTATCTTGCTCATTTTCACCTAAAATGTCCTAATTTCATATATTTACAATTTCATAATTGGATTTAAAAAGTCAAACTAAAAAGTAATAATATCTTGTATAACGTCAATGCTTTGCTTTATTATCTCACTTTTCAGAATTTAAGAGTAAGCATCTCATAATGTCCGACTTAAAAACAATTTTCCCTGTGACTTAACACGCCATACATTAAAATGTATTTGAGCATGAGTGTTTCTATTTTTTCGGTTTCATTATCTTGACATGAATCAGCTTCCATACTTTAAAATCTTTTCAATCCCCTTAGCTAAATATTGACTTCTTCCTCTGGACACAAAGGAACAATAAGCAGATTAAAACTCCTGTTTGCAGCCTGAATCACGACTGTGTGTGTGTGTGTGTGTGTGTGTGTGTGTGTGTGTGTGTGTGTGTGTGTGTGTGTGTGTGTGTGTGTGTGTGTGTGTGTGTTTATGTGAGGCGGGACTGTATGGGACACAAAGCGTCCCAGTGCCTGAAAGCGACACTCGAGGACCGTCTCAAGTCTATCTGGGGTAAATATTTGGGGAAGGTAGGAAAGCCAAGGCCAGGTGATAAGATAAGTCACCTGCAGGAGGAAGGAGCAGAGCAGGAAAACCAGCCGGCAGGTTAATCATCACATGACTCAAGTCCAGGACGTTTAAAAACCCTCAGCGTGACGCCAAGGGTCCGCTCTTTGAAAACGCTGAGAAAAGGATATGAAACTATAAGCATTTATGTCTTTTTGAGTCAGAAATCTGTAATATTTAACATACAATTTATATTAAATGTAATTGTTAGTTTTTTTTAAATTATTTAACAAATAATTAATGGTAATTATTGTATTAATATTTTTAAATATATATAATTTCATTAGTTTTACTGAGCCCTGCAGTGCAATTTTTTTTTATTTAATATAAATTCATAACATCAACAATCATTATTCCTTATCACCATTTTGTTATATTATTTAATTATTATTTTTAAATATATATTATTTTTACTGAGCCCTGCAGTGCTCTTGAATATGTAAACTAATAAAAACACTTTAAAAATGTAATATAAAATCAACAACAACAACTAAGATATCGTTTTTATGTTACTTTGACATTTCAGGTTTCTGGTGTCAAACATCTTGCACCGTTGGTGCTTTGCTGCCCCCTGGTGGTTGTTTCCTCAGCTGCGCCTCTAAGTGTTTTTAAGGAGGATTTCTGAGGATTTTCCCTCAACGACGCCTCTTTTTTGAGGAATTTTGAGTAAAAAAGGGAGAATATAAAAAAATCAAAAATAAAATCAAAGGAGAAATCAAAAACATGAGAAAAATACCAACTTGATTGGTTGCCCTTCTGATCAAGTCAAGGACTGGGCCCTCGCAACCCGATCTGGGAGGGAAGGAGAGAAAAAGGGAAGGAAAGGAGAGATACAGTAGGAAAAAGGAGAAAGAAAGAGGAAAATCTCAGTTACCACAAATGTGTGAAGGAGGCGTTTAAAGACCGTGTGACTTTCAGCACTTCTGGATGGCACATTGTGAACAGACTGAGTGGGATATGTGGAGCCTGCATGTGAACGTGTCTGCAGACCTCTCAGCATTAACGTGCAGTCTATTCGTGGTTATCTTTTCTGGGAAATGATATCCTCCCACATGCCTGAAACCATCTTTCTGAGAAATCATCTTTTAAGAACTACAGTACCCATGAGCCTCGGCTGGTGTTGCAATGGAGAAGAAGCTAGTGAGAGCAGCAGCAGATAAAAGATTCAAATATGGAACAGAAATCAGCTTCATATTTCTCATATTTCTGGTGATCGTTTCATCGACTAAATCGAAACTTGAGCTTCAGCTCACCGTCAGCGGAGTTTTTAAAGCTCTGTGATTGGATGCGTCTCACTGAAATGCACCCTGGGAACTTTTGAAATCAAGGAATCAGATAACCAGGAGAGTTTTATGTTGGTAAGAACGTCCTCGTTTGCACACGTTCCTCTTCTGGAACCGGACCAATCTTTGTTGTATGAAGTGCAGATGAGCAACAATCTAGCGGCGTAGAACTGGAACGTTTGGTGAGTGGCAGATGAGACGGAAGGAGAAAAAGGTTGAAAGATAAAAAGCTGAAGATCGTTAAGATGCAAGCAAGAGGAAGGTTAGTGAAGCTATGAAGCTCAAAGTACATGTTACTAAAGAAGAAAGCTTCCAGATCAGAAACACTCAAAGAGGTGGCAGCTTCTGTCTCACCAGTTCAGTCCCAGTAAGCACTGGACTCTGACCAGTAGCTGCTGGAGAGAGCTTTGAACCGTTAGCTGCAGCTGCACTGAAGAGATGTTGTAAGGAAAGCTGAGCAGATACTGCAGGACATGTTAAAACAGATGTATTGGCTCTCCAGAATAAGTAGTATATAAGTAGTATACAAGTAGTACATAAGAAGTATATAATAAGTTTATATAGATGTGATTATTAGAAGCTGGGATGCATTTGTTAAACTTCTCAAATGAGTGTGAGATATCCGAGAAGCAGCTTCTTTCCTAACAAACTCCTCGGAGGCTTTTACTTTGAAAGGTCGCCCTGGCTCACCTGACTTGACGCTGCAGTGGATGTGGGCCTTGGACTCGTAGTAGACCCAGTCGAACCCGGCCTCCACCGCCAGCCGCGCCAGCATGGCGTACTTGTTGCGGTCCCGGTCCGACGTGGTGATGTCCACGGCCCGGCCCTCGTAGTGCAGCGACTCCTCCGAGTGGTGGCCGTCCTCGTCCCAGCCCTCGGTGACCCGCAGGCGGACCCCGGGCCACAGGTTCATCACCGAGATGGCCAGAGAGTTCAGCTTGTCTTTGCAGCGCTGCAGAGAAACGCACAGCGACGTCACAGGGGCGAGTTCATGGCGGGCTTTTGGACAGGAAGTACACATTGTGCACGTAGAACACAACAACCAGAGAGCTTTTATTTTGGAAAACATGCAGAAAAGACTTGTATCTGACTCATATCTGTTCTTTAAGGAACAATATTCCATATTAATATCTGAATGAAGCATCGTGAGCTGCTTACAACTAAATAATAAAGTTGTGTGTAGTAAAACTTTTCAGAAAGTATGTAATGCTTTTTTAAATATGCATTCATTTGCGGTTTGATTCATCTTAACAGGCTGCAGAGGTGACCTTTGAACTTCCCGCCCACTGAACCCAAACTTTTAAAAAGTCCACTTCACCAAATTCACGTCCCCGCACCCGCCCTCCCCTTTCTGTGGCTTCAGACTTCCCACAATGCACCCCTGCTGTCCCAGCTCTGATGTTTGCTCTGTGGTGGGAGCAGGGCGGCGATGTAGAGGATGGATGGAGGGCCGTGTGTGTGTGTGTGTGAGGGGGGGGGGGGGGGGGGCGTGAACAAGAGGTCCTCAGGGTCCCTCTAAACCCGGAGTCTGGTCGGGTGAGCAAACATAAGGTGAGAGGGCCGATTGAAGGACTCGGCGCGGCCCAATAAATCCTCCAGTCAGCTCCGTTAATCTCATCAGAGTGACACTCACCTGAACCGCTCACGTTAAAGGGGAGGATGTGTGGACTGGCCTGAAGAGGGCGCTGCTGGTCTTTAACAACTCAAACGCGTCGAGTAAACCGAGTTTGGACGAGTTTAAGAGATAACATTTAAAACCAAATAAGAGCCGGAGGAGAATCCGGTTTGATACGACCGTAAAACACATCACAATAATAATAGCTCAGTCAGCTCTCCGCTTACTTTGTTCTAAAATGACACACATTAGCCTGCTGGGGGCGCTGTTTCTCAACATGACGTTTCAACAGTTTGGGTCCAATTTAAGATATTTTAACAGGATGAGGAGTCCAGATATTTAGGAATCACATGACCAAAGGTCGCCTGCTGCATGAGTTAAACACAAATAAATAGGAAATGTTGGAACAATAAACGTGTTATTTCATTCACTTCACTCGAACGCAACCTTTTCTACTTGATGAAACTTGTCTTTTAACTTGTAAAATGTTCATTTTTAAATGTTTAACTCAACATGTGAAGCTTTTAAAAAAGGTCGTAAATGTCTAAATTCAGAGTAAATCCAGAGGGAACTTTTACTGCACTTGACTAACAGAAGAAGTGAAAGAAAAGTAAGTTGAAGTGGAGTGAAATCATGACTAGGACGTCTTGTATTTCCACCACAGCGTCTCGTTTCATGCCTCTCAGCCCATTGCAGAGCGAAAAGTGGGATTAAACCCCATAAATGTCTTTTTCCACGTCGGCTGTGATAAGAATAGCTCGCGTCTCGGGGGCCACAGATGCCTTTTCACGGTGTTCACTGTGGATTTGACCGGCGCGTGTTTTCACTGCGGTCACAGCACCGCGCTGGACTTCATAAATCAGACGATACATTTTGTTGGTTTTCCTTTCAAGGTGTACAGATCGACGGGGGTTTTCTGTCGGGGCGGTTTGGGCACTAAACCGCTGGCTGCACAAACACGCGGACAACACGCGCCTATGCGCGCCTTTAAGCGTCCTCACGTCGTCTCCAGAGGCGTCGAGAAGTCTAGTTTTCATCACGAGAGGGGACAACATGCAAAAAGACAAAGCGTCCTCTCTTTATCCAGACGCAACGAGGTGGTTTCGAGGATGCTATTAAAATCAGACACCACGGCGATCTGCGTTTATGGAGCAACTTTTACGCATCGAGGCTGCAGGAAACCGCTAACACTATAGCGGCCACTGATTGGAAAGAAGTGGAATACACGTGCACTTCTTGCACGTCTTTACTTGTGCACCGAAAAGAGAATCAAGCTTATTTAAAAAAAGACCAGATTAAATGTGAGGAATGCCATTTCTTTGCCGCGTCTGTCTGCAGCGCCACCGGAACACGCGCATAAAAACATCTGTATAATTAAGGCTTCAACACAAGTGAAGTGGGCTATTTCTGCACATGTGTGCTGCGAAAACAAACAAAAAAAACTAACACGGAATAGTAAAAGACAAACAGGAGGCTGTCTCCTGCGGCTTGGAGCCCATAAATTGTGTGCAGGTCTGCGACGCGGACGCGGACGCGCAGCGGCTCCGGGCGCGCGCTGCAAAGAATGTCCAGTTTGGAGAGGTTCACCTAAAAAAAAAAAGTTTACTACTTTTTCTTTTCTTTCACAAAGTTCATGCGAGTTGATTTGATCTGTACTACCTCCCCTGTGGTTGGATTCATTTTCTCAGAAAAATAGCAACATGTTAAGAAAAAGCAGAGACAATTCTGGAAATTAAAACTTTTAAATCTGGTTTCGCACTGAAGACAAAGCGAATGAACTCATCCCTAAGTGCTGGCTTTGGACACTTGCATTTACAGACTTTATGTCGGACATTAAACTCCGCTCCGGAGGTTATTTCTTGCAGTGCGCGCGCGGCGAGGTGACAGCTCCAGACGGGAGCGCGCGCCTTCATTCCCCACGTGGGTCTGTGGACATAAGCGCTGCCGCTCCGAGAGGAAGCCCGCGGTCACGAGAGCCAGATATAAATACGTTATTCCTGGGGAAATTGGGAGTCAAATAAATTCCACGCGGGGCCACATCAATGACGGTGTCGTAAAAAAATCTGACAGTCCAAAAAGGCGACTGTTAACTCTGGCCAGTCGGGCTAAAAACGAAAACGGTAAACATCAGGACCCGCTTGACCAAATACGACTTCTGGCTGTTTTTCCAGCAAGAAACGCGACGTAAAACAGAGGACATAGTGTTTTAATTAGGAGCGACCGCTTTTCCATACATTTTTAGACGGGGTTGCCCTCTTTTACGCACGAGCTGCCCACAGTGACCCTCTGAGTCCGTGTGGAGCAGAAGAGGAGAGCTCTGATTCAAACTGCGCTGTGTCAACAGCTGCAGGGGTTTGAAGAATTGACTGAACAAAGAGTTGCGCAAACACAGCTTTTGTAATCAGTTTCTCAACGAGCAGCACTGCAAGAAAAATCAACCTTAAAAACGTTTTCACTCCAGGAAGTTGTGGTTTGATTTAATTAATAGAAGGCAGAATATTCTTAGAGAGTATCCTGCTGTGATTGTAATCTACAGTCTCCTCATTATGAAGAGTGTAATGGCTCCTAAAGCTATTTATATTAGAAGTTATCCAGATGTTTAGACACTTTGTTAAGACAGATTTGTTTTGCAGCGACGAGCCTTGAGTCAACAAGAAATGCGGAAAAAGATAACAGTGTCCACGCGCTGAAAGCCTGGGCAAAGTGCACCAGTAAGGCTCTGAAACTCATAAATAAGCAGCTTGTAATGGCTAAAAGGAGCTACGGCGTCCGGGAGGGTTACCTGTGTCATCATGCGGTCTGCACCTGTGTTCTCCTCGTCCTTGAAGATGATGTCGGGGTTGTAGTTCGGGGTGAGCTCCTTGAAGCGCTCAGAGTTCCGGGTTATTTTCCCTTCGTATCTCCCGCTGGCCCCTAACGTCTTCTCGGCCACGTTGGGGCTGAACTGCTTGTAGGCGAGCGGCGCGAGCTTCCGCGGCGACCGCCTCTTGCCGTAGCCTCTCCCCGGCCCGCAGCCCTCGCTGCCCGGCGAGAGGAGAAAGGCGCACCCGGCGAGGCACGTCACCAGCGTCGGGAGCAGCATTCCGACCCGGGGCCCCCCGCTGTGTGGCCCCCCGGCGGGTGGCTGTGCTTCTCTTGATGAGTCTCCCCCACCCGCCCCGCGTGGGTCCCCCTTTATGATTCTAGAGTGGAGGTAACGGAGCAGGACTCATCCCAGAGTCCCCCAAAAGTGGCCATTCCCGGCGCGTAAAGGTGGCCAGTGCGCCTCTGGAGACCTAAACCTGTCCTCTGCGCGGCGGACTCTCTCCTGTCCCGAGTGCACGCGGAGGCAGGGGCATAAATAGGCGAGGTGAGTTGATCTTGGCAGGCAGGTTCAAAGCTGCCTCTCTGTGTCGGCGCTGTGAGAAAAGCGCAGCAGACAGACGCGGAGGCGCGCGGCGCGCAGTCTGGCTGCGCCTGTCGGGCACGGCGGTCAAAGGGTGTCCCCGCAGCGGTTTGCTCTGCCTCTCGGGTTCAGTGCTCAATGCGTCCCTGTGGCGCAGGGCTGCTGGCAGGAATGGAAGAGATCCTGCGACAGTACAGATGAGGTGCCGCGGGAGAAGAAGGAGACCGCGCCCTGCTGGACCTGCCCTCCGCCGCTCCTCTCCTCCCACCGGGGCGGCGCGGGCCCCGCGGCCGCCTTCGGGTGTTCACCGTCAGCCAAAGAGGACAGACAGACACCGAGCCACGAGACCGTCCGGGCGGGCGCGCGCTCCCTCTGTCCTTTGGACCCTCGTCTTCAAGTTAAGACGCACGAGCAGGTGCGTGCGCGCGTGAACACGTTCCAGCTGCAATAAACAGATTCTCATGGCCACATTAAACTGGCCCTCAATGTCTCCTGGGGGGGAAAAAACAAGGACCCTCTCAAGGGTTCCCAGACTTTTCCATCCCATTATTCTATTTCCTACATTTCCCAGAATTCCCTTTGACAAGCCGCCAGAGAGCAGCTGCACGATTCAACTTAAAGATTTCTTCAGGTGGAGAAAAAGAGATTTGAATGCAAACTGCTGGATTCTGCAGCTTCTGAGTGTCGTGAACACAAACAACCGTTACAGATTCACTTTCTCCACAGGAACGTTTATACGCTCTAAACTGAGTTCCTGTGCCCGAAAAGAAAAGAATTGATAGAACCTGAACGCAGCATCAAATGCTGAATCCACTAAAAGTGAAAGGAGTTGAAGAGGTTTCACCTCTCATCCATCTTTACATTAATATCAAAACAATATAAACATTGGTGTTCGAACTCGTTCAGGCTGATAACTCAGTGTTCAGGCAAAGGACTCACTGGAGGCCAAGCTGGGGTCTGAGGGCCTCCAGGGGCCTTTAGTCTGGCACTCAGGGGCCCACATATGAATACTTGAATGTTTAAATCGGTCTCAAATGAGGAAGAATAATCTTAAAACCGTGATAAAATGTGGAGACGTCCTCAAATATCTGGCTTTGTGTGACAAACGCTCCAAAATCCCCCAAAATGTGTTCAGTCATTTCATAGTTTACACATAAGGCCGAGAAAGTCAGCGAGAGTCGGATCATATTTGACTATTTGATCACTATTATCAGCTGTCAACTGGATTATTTCTCCACATAAATAAGAAGTTAGAGCTCATCTTCGTTCTCTCCTCAACTTTCTTGCGATATCGCAGCTAAACGCCGGGGCTGAAACGATCAACGCTTCCAGGTAAGTGACGCCTCTCTGCGGTGGCGTTTGTCCCACAGAAACTCTTGAATTCATGGCGGCAAACAGTGACTTTTCATCTCGGACTTCAATGGCATTCCCGAGATGCTGCAACACCTTGAGTCAACATCTCGCGGTGCTCCGAGAAACGGAGCGCCGTCTGTCTGAGAGCGACACAAACACAGAGGGCTCAGGGCTTTGGGACCAAGGAAAGGACCACAGTTAAAGAAAAGAGTTAATCTCCTTCTGAATGCTTGGCGATAGCTTGACTATTTTCTGTATTTTTTTATTTATTTAAATAACGGACAAAAACAGCAATCACAATGATATTTACATCTTTAATTAACAGTTTAAAATATGCATTATTGTTGAATCGCATTTATCATCTAAAAGCCTTTTGTGTGATAAAATCTTAATTAAAAACAAGCGTCATAAAAATGTCCTTTTTCAAAATAAGAATTGGTTTAAAAAGGAAAAGCTCTTTTTGCTCGTGAGGGTCTGAACCTGCGTCCTGCCGCTCAGCGGAACAGTCCCACTTTCTTCTTCTTTGGTTTGGAGGACGGTCGCTCTGCAGGTCTGGACACCGGCAGAGACTGCAGAGGACAGGAAGTTGGTTTTTAAGCAGCTTTCACTCTCTTTTAGACTTTTTTCACACCTGAATGTGTCATCTCTTTTTTATAATTCTAAAAGTATTCTTTGTTTGATGAACCCCGTTAATGTTTTTTTAAAACACTTCATAAAACCTTTGGGGGAAATTCTACTAGTTTGCAGGTTTCTAAGCATTTTTAGTCAATGCATTGGACAAAATATACTTTATTAGTAGTATTTATACGTAATATTTCCTGTGAGGGCTTTCTGACTAATTTGCATTTAAAAACTTTATTCTTCACTGTTATTGTTATTCAGTCAGGGAGTCTTACCTGTGGTTCCACAGGTCTGTCGGCCACCTGGGCTTCGGCGGCCATCTTGGCTCCGGCGGCCATCTTGGCTCCTTCGTCCTCCGGCCCGTCCTCCCCTGCTCCAGCCTCGATGTCGGCTCCACCTGGAGGACGAGCACACAGACCTTTCCTGAAACCAGAGAAGCTAACGGACCTCTGACGATGTTTCCGTCAGCGGAACAGACCCAAAGACGCGCCGGCGTCCGGCTCTTCTTCTTCTGCCGAAGACAGTTTGCGTTTCCGGGCGTTGTTGTGGCCGACGACGGCCGCGTACAGACGCTGGAGGTCGGCGTCGAAGCCCAGAGCGTCGGTCCGGCCAGAGGGCAGCAGAGGAAGCGCCTGATGGAGGAGAGGCGGGTCAGAGGATGAGGTTGGAAACTACAATAAACAGCAATATTAGAATTAGTGTTTATTTCCCCCCTAAGCAGAGACATGGAATTATATATACACACATATATGTATATAATTCAACAAATCATAACTTCTCTAGCCGTCACTGTCAGACTTCTCTTTCTGTTTCACGTGTGATTCTGACACCTTCTCACAATAAAAATAAACGCATCAGGTGCATGGCAGGGTGCGTTTGTTTTACGGCCCTGCCGGGGGGAGTCACATGACCGAGGTGTGACGGGGCTGCGATAAGCCTCTAATCAAAGCTGCAGTATTGGCACAGCTGAGCGCAGGTAGAGACACACACACACACACACACACACACACACACACACAGCCTGGCAGATAAGGGTGCGTGTAAACTCCTGCGACATTATGCAAACGCACGGCGGCGTGTAGAAAACACTCCCTATTCACTAAACACCTCTTTTTCCCCCGATGGAGGACAAACTCTCCAAATTAGCTCCTCAAATATTGACCGGGAGAAATTGGTGGTCTCCCGCTCGCTGTCAGGGCAGAGGGGCTCCTAAACACACTTTGGTCAGGTTTCGAGGTTTCGCATTGATTTATTTTTGTTATTTGTTTGTTTAAATATCGTAAAAATAAATGTAAATGATCTGGTGAGGCTTCGTTCTGCTTTGGGCACAGAGAAAGCAATGTGCAGCAGAAAGCCCACCTTATTCTCTCCTCACATCCACGTCCCCCTCCTCTCGGCTGCCAGCTCTCTTCACATTATTTCATCTGAAACGGGGACTTCAATTGGTCGGATCCGGCTCTTATTCCGTCCTTTGAAGCCCCGCCTCTCTCCCTATGGAAGCCTATTGGTGCCATGAGGAAAGCGATGATCCAGTGCTGAAGAGATACTGGCCCTGTGTTAACGCTGCATGCTTTGGTTTTGTGACTCTCGGTATGTTTGGCTTCCATACGTCTCTGTATCTGAGAACAAACTATAAATGAGGAATAAAAGAGGTCAATAACCTCTCCTCTGTTTAGTCGGGCGGAGCAATGTGCCGGAAAGTTTCCTCCCTTCTCTTGCAACAGAACAAAGTCCTCCAACGTCGGAGGAAACGAGGCGGAGAGGAGGCGGAGCCTCTCACCTGGTGGCCTCCAGACTCCTCCCCCTACCGCAGAGTAAAGCCCCGTGTGGTGAAGGTGATGAGGCGGGCAGCGCGGTCCTCTATTATTAGCAGGTAAACAGCCCCGCTGCTGTTTCTCAGGTGAGGGTCCTGGTGCCGAGGAGTCTCACTCTCCCTCGTCTCCCTCGTCTTCCTCTCCGCTGCCCTCGTGTTTACTCGCCCTCACTCCTCGCCACCTTGTTTTCTCCTCGCCGTGACCTCAGCTTCCCCGTCTCCGCAACGCCAGACGTCTGAACCCCCCTGAAGGACTGGAGGGTTTTTATCTCCCGGGGAAAAAGAAACGGAGGATTGAAACCGCTCGGCGAGACGGGCGAAGGGATCGGACCTCGTCTCTGCGACTCGAGTGATGTCACTTGAGTCGCTGCGTCTGTCGGGTCTGAAGATTTAGAAAGAAGTGAGACCTCTGTAGCGGCTCCTAGTCTCATGACCCACACACAGGAGAATCTCCCAGAATCCTCTCTGTTTTCAGGGTGATGGCACACATAAACGGCCACGGCGATATCTCCCTTTGGTTCACCGCCATAATTAAAGATTATTAGCTGAAATATCACCTTTGGAGTCATAGTTTTTACGCTTAGGTATCGACCATGAAAACAAGGATGAAATCTAAATGCGTCTGGCGTTCGATGCCGATGATCCGCGGCGCTGCGGCGGCGCGCTCACGTGTTCGCGCGCCCGCGGTCGTGTTCGGTGTCTTCTGCCCTCGGTCCTCCCGATGTCTCTGCGGGGCGCCGCACCCGGGCCGCCGGGCCGATCCCCGGCCCGGCGGCCCGGCAGCTGTAGAGGAGGAGCAGCCAAGCCACAGAGGGCCTAATTACAGACCCGGACCGGGGACAACCCTGTGGAAACTCTGTGCAACTGACAGGAGACACATGGAGGAGGAGGCGGAGCCTCTGCTGAGTGTTTGTGTTGCTCTTTACAGGCCAGGAGCAGATTTGACGTTTTAGTCTTTAAGACGTCACAACGTCTGCTAATGTCTCCTGTTGTCCCCCGACAGTCCAACACTGAAGAGGAGCTCTCCTCCTCACCACGAGGCCCTGATTCCTCAGGCACCGAGGAAGACGAGGAGAGAGCACCTTCCTCCTGAATCACTCATCTTGTGTCCAATAACGCTGATTAGCAGGCGAGTTGTTCACAATGTGAACACGGCGAGCTTTAAAGAAGCGGTATCTGCCGCTCGGCTGCTTTTGAAGAGTCAAAGTGTGTGTTTTGGAACCCGTGAGCCGCTGTGGTCGGCGGATGAAGAAGTTTCCCTCCCTGCTCTCAACTTAGAACCGATATTAGGACAAGTAGCATTTAGGGAGCGTTTGGCAGAATGGTGACAGGCGCGCTGCACATCTCTGCTCCGGAGGAGGAGGAAGCGGCTCCGACACCAAACCGGAGCAGAACAACGTTCAGATGCGTCTAAACTGCCGTGGAGACGGGACGCCGCCGGGCTGCAAACAGGAAGCGGGGGCGACGTTCCCAAACGGTGACAATTCAATCCGGAGCTGACAACGGTGACGCTGCTGCTGCTGCAGAGCATGCGTCACCATCACACACACACACACACACACACACACACACACACACGCACACAGATCTTAAAAACCAGCAGCATGCGTCACAGCCTGCTCTATGTGGACGAGCAGACACTCCCCTCTGTCAGGTCATGAGCTGCTGCTGCCACACACACACACACACACACACACACACACACACACACACACACACACACACACACTAAATATAGGTCGTAAGGGAAGCTAATGTGATCCTAAAAGGTTTTGAAAAAAAAGGTTTTGAAAAAGGTTAAATCCAAGTGTGTGTGTGTGTGTGTGTGTGTGTGTGTGTGTGTGTGTGTGTGTGTATCAGTGGGAAGCGCATGCTAATTCCACCCATGTAAATGTTGACCAGGCTGGGTGGGGTGTTTGTGTGGTGACGGGTTGGGGAGGGGCTTCCATGGAAAGCTGCAGTAGAAAATAAAAGCTGCTGCTCCTGTCATCATGGGCTCTCTCTCGCTGTCCCTCTTCCCCTTGGTGTGGGAGACGGACGCCACAAACAGCACACACACACACACACACACACACACACACACACACACACACACACACACACACACACACACACACACACACACACACAGTTTGTGGAAATGGTAAAAGAGGGGGTGAAGATATTTGTCTGCACTGCCTCTCTGTTGGCACCAGGAACTTAAATAACTGAGTAAATGTCAAAGAAGTTCAAGTAGAAGGAAGAAAACAGAGAGAGTGAAGATAACGCTCTGGTTAGCTTAGCTTAGCATAAAGACTGGAAACAGGGGGAAACTGCTAGCATGGCTCTGTCCAAAGCCAACAAAATAAAAGCTAAAGCTATATATATATATATATATATATATATATATATATATATATATAAAATTTCAAAGATTAAAAAAATTCACGATAATGATTTTTAAAAAAACAACACAATAATTAACTATAATTACGATGACTAGCTCGTCAAATCAGTTCAGATACAAATCAAAATAATCTGAAACGTGAACTCGGAAAATAACACAGCGACCTGTGTGGTGAGCGTCACCATGGAGACAGACACACACACACACACACACACACACACACACACACACACACACACACACACACACACACACACACACACACACACATGCGCAAAGGCCTGACCCTGATAGATAAATACTGCACACACACGCCAAACACCTTCAGCTGATTCACTCTGATTCTCACACACACACACACACACACACACACACACACACACACACACACACACACAGTGTGTGACTCTCTCTTTGACGCGTCTCGTAACATTTTTCCCAGACGAGTTTTATTCCAGCGTGGACTTCGGTCTGGAGGCGGCCTCGTCGCAGCCCGGTGGAATTTGCCACGAGGAAGAAGACTTTGATCCACTTCTTCTTCTTCTGTGGTGTCTAAATGTCCAACGACGTGGCGACCAAATAAGAAAACAGAGAACTCGAGAGGAGAACCCAGGGCGTAAGAACAGATGGAACCAGAACCCGCCGTGTGCCTCCTCATGATTCCTTTCTTTGATTACGCCCCATTGCTTTTTTATTTCTCTTTTTCCTGCAATGTTCTATTGAAAATCCTAATAAAAAGAAATATGATTAAAAAGAAAAACACTGAGCTGCATATAAATATAAAAAAAGATTTAAACATAAGACGGAGAGAGAGCCCAGTTACCACGGGAACATTCCACAGGTAGATCTGAAATGCTCAGTCAGTGACTCAGTGAGGGGTCAACAGAGTCCGGGACGAGAAATTCCACACCTGAATACGGTAAACACATTTCATCTCTATAAGCCCCGCCCCTGGTCTCTGATTGGCTGACGGTAACGTGCGGCCGCAGTGTTTTATCGTGCGCGCTCGCCACAGCCGGTTAACGAGCAGCAGCGGAGAAGACGGTAAAAACAGGAAGTAACAACCGGCTGCAGTGTGTGTGTGTGTGTGTGTGTGTGTGTGTGTGTGTGTGTGTGTGTGTGTGTGTGTGCTGACCTTTGACATGAAGTCCTCTCTGTACGTTTTCTCCTCAAAGACGTCCGTCTGCAGCCGCTCTGAGGTTCAAACACACACAAGTTAAACCTTCCCTCCAGAATAAAGCTCATTAAACAGCTGAGAAAGGATTATTACACACAGAATGACTTTCACCTCTTCATGGAGAGGATTAATGATCACTTCTTTGTTTAAACGTCTCTTAAACAACTATGTTTTATTACTTCATATCATTCTTAACCTTATTTAATTCTTTACATGTCACTCTGGTACAATATGGTATTTCTTAGTTTAATACTTAAACCTAATCTCAACTCTAAACCTACTTCTTTCGCTTGTATTTTACCTTTGTTTTTGATAAATGTGACTGCTTTCATCAGCACTTGACAGTTTATTGTGTGTGTGTGTGTGTGTGTGTGTGTGTGTGTGTGTGTGTGTGTGTGTGTGTGACCTCTGCTGAGCGCCGCTCCGTTCTCCCTGTAGTCCTGGATCTCTGCGTCCTTCCTCCCCAGCAGACCTCCCAGCTGCTCCACCTGCCGCTGCAGCAGGTGGCTCATCGCCAGCAGGGGGCGCACCAGCTGAGCGCAGGCCTGAACACACACACACACACACACACACACACACACACACACACAAACAAACAACATCACCATCAGGGTGACTTGGACGTTTAAAAGCTGATAATCAATATTTATCCTCTTATTATTTTCAGTGTTTCTCACAGAATTTGGGGTTTTAGAAAGAAAAAGAAAATCCTCCAAGAAAGTAAAATGCATGAAGTTCTTGAAGATGCTTATTGTAAATATAAAACGCGCAATAACAGCGTCATCCACTCGTCCACTAACAAGTTAAAACGTGGACTGTGGAGCGTACCACGGCGACGGGGGCGGGGGTGCAGTGGAACTCCCAGTAGAAGGGCAGCCCCACCAGCTCGCTCTTCAGCTTGATGACCATGTTCCCGTCCTCCGGCCGCGTGAGGGAGATCTGGGCCTCGCCGCCGGCTCGCCCGTCACTTCCTGTCAGGCAGGGCTGAGCCACCTCACGCAGGTGGGAGAAGAACGCCGTGACCTCGGCTCGCAGGCGTCTGTTCAGCTCCTGCGGAGCGAGAGAACCGGACCGCTCCATCACAGAAAAGACAGGGTTCACACACATCCTGACCAGTGGGGTTCAGGACTTTTCCATGACTTTAAACCAAATGTCCATGAGCAAACATTTAGTGAAATCTGGGTGTAAACATGAAAAAGTGAGTAAATGTAGTATTTAAACTAACAATGAGAATACAAAGCATACAGTAAACCTTAAATGACTCAAATGAATGAGACAATAGTTTGATTAAAAGAATAAACATTTATATAGATGCCTGTATGTATGCCTGCTGATATTCTGAGCGTCTTTCTTTTAAAAGCATATTCATTATTTCAAACTCAGCGTAAATGAACGTCATGAACACATGAATATAACACATTTATTTACATGACTTTTCCAGGTTTTCCATGACGTAAGAACCCTGAAAGAGATAACCGGTGCCGCGTGTACCTGCGCTCTCCTCTGGATGGCGGCGGCGTCCATCCTCTCCTCCCACACACAGTTCACGTCCGTCAGCAGGAGGTCGTACGCCGTTTCCCCGAACCGGCTCTTGGCGAGGAGCTGGCAGCCGCTGATGCTCACCGGGAGCCAGGGGCTCTGCAGGAGGGCCTCCATCACGGCCCTCAAGCCAGGACCCAAAGCAGAGACGCTCAACTGAAACAAAGTTACATTCAGCAATTTAAATCTATTAAGCGTTCCGATCAGCTTCTCCCGAGGATCATGGGTATTGTAGTATTTAGAGGCAGCCGTCATCCCGGGGAAGAAAAAAGCATAAGGAACATTAAGTATCCAGGAAACTCCTGTGTTTATACGGGGAAGTCATCTTTATCTTGATATCAACTTATTTGTTTAACAAAGATTAAAGTATCATCGAAGAGGAATGAATGGTCTTTAATATGATCTAAATGTAAGTGCAATATAGACGCATATGTAATGTTTTTATTCTAAAATAAATGAAACTATTATCTTATATTGATATCATATATGCATAATAATAGAAGCACTCGTGTGTTTTAAAGATAGATCCCACTGACCCGTGGAGAGTGGATGCCAATGAACGCCCACACCTAAAACAAACCCAGTGTAATTTTCTTTTCTTTTTTAATCAAACCTGTTTTGTGCATCACTCACCTCCGAGGAATGCGACCCCAAAGCCCGGCCTGAGATCCGTTAACGCCGGGCTACAGGCGCATAATCACCGGCTTGCAGGAGCGGGAGACCGCAGTGGAGCTCTGCGGGCGCCCGGCTCCTCTCCTCGGACCTGTAATGGGACTGTTTTCGGGTAATAAAAACGAGGTATTTCTCGTCATTTGCACGTTTCAGAGGTTGACTCATGCCAATTTGGGAATTGCAAAAATACCAAGTAAGTCACTTTATGACTACAATATAAAGCCATGCAAAGCCAAGCGGGCGCGTGTCCTGACACGCTCCTCCTCGCGTGCAAGCCAAGACTCCATTCACAAAACTACATGTTGAAGTTCCCTTGCTCGTAAGCGAACATAGACACGTTAAAGCTCATGATTCTTACGTGTGGCCGCAATGTTAAGTGTTCATCTTAAACTCGGCGACCATCTCGCTGAAAATAATGAGCGCTAGTCTGAGCACTTTCTCTATTAGGTCGCAACTTTTTTCCCAACATAATTATCTGAAGCTCAAACACGGATTATTGTTCCACCACAGAAGCTTGTAACATATTTAAAAATACAAAAACAAGATCGTTATTACTTTTTGAAAAAAAGCGACGCTGCGTCTGCGCCGTTTCCTGTTGAGAGTCCAGGATTCTGAGTCCGACGTCAAACACCAGCGCGTTTCAAAGGTTCCGCGTGGAGCGGAAGTGAAGCGCTATTGTCTCACGCGAGTCGCGACATGGCTCGTCTGTGCTTCACAGGTTTAATTCTGGGTAAACCCCACCTTGGATGAGTCTTTCAAAGAGCTCATAGCGGACTCTGACATGGAGGACGTTTGTGGCACAGGAAGAAAGACCAGCTGCACCACAAGCAACAGAACTACAGGAAGCAGGTATTACACTGTCCACCATGCTCTGATCTCAATGGTGCAATTCTCTATTGTTTAATGTGAGCATTCTTCAGCAGTAACAAGGCTGGGGACAGACCTGCTGTCTGCAGCGATGGCACAGAACATCACCCAGAAGAGGAAGACGACAACAAACTGTCCCTGATCTCCTGGAATGTGGATGGACTTGATGAAGAGGAGCAGCCAGAGAGAGCAAGAGGCCTCTGCTCCTACTTGATCTCGTAAGACCACTGATATGACTAGATGTGCTTTAAAGGGGCGCTTCACACAAATAACAGACGCCTTGCAGAAAATGCAAAAGTGCAATAAGTTCCAATAAAAGCATTGTTCCATGAGATCGTGGGGATTTGCCGGTTCGTGCTCAAACTTGTACTCTGCAGTTTAAAACCGTTGAGTCTCCTCCTTCTTCATTGCACCTCCACTAGACACTCTCCTGACGTGGTGCTGCTTCAGGAGCTCATCCAACCATACACCCTCTTCGTGAAGAAACACCTGGCGGACAGCTACACCTTCATCGAAGGTACAAGCGAGAAAGTGTACACTATCATGTGCAGCTTGTACTTTTACTAATAATACTTCAGTACAAACACAACAAACTGTAATGCTCAGACAATAAATAACTCACTGCTCATCCTGTTTAGGTGGTAAGGAGGATTACTTCATCGGGATGATGCTGAAGAAGTCTCGAATCACACTGCTGGATACTGAGATAGTCGCCTATCCGACCACCAGCATGATGAGGAACCTGCTTGTCGCTCAGGTTGGTGCACAGTTGGGGTAAAACAATCGATACGGCATAGTATCGCCATATTTTGCGCGCCGATGTTGTATCGATACATTTTATTATATCAATTATAAACTTTTTGGTCCTAGAATAATACAATCAATTGCTTTTTCAGCCCACTAGATGGTGCTGTGTTGTTTTGTGGTGAGGTCAGCAGAGGTCCCGGATCAGCGCGATTGGTAGGAAGTTTGTCAAAACTAAAATCAAGACATCGGAGAAATAAATAAAAAATGCGCCGTCCGCGTTTAAATCAAACGTCTGGACTTCAAGGTTCAAGGTTTTTATTTTTCCATTTGTGCCTAGACCAACAGTCCAGGGCTCTGAGTCACACTATAATAGAAAGAGAAAAAATATAAAATATGAAAACACTATACATAATGTACAGAAGGTGGTAGTATGTACAAGAAAGGTATTAGATGCAGTTTAATTTTTGTGTGTAAATAACAGTAATAGGCTAGTCCTCGATTGTGAAAAGAGGGAAAAGTGGAGATATTGAACAGTCAGAATATTGCACCTTTATCAGAAGGTATATGACAAATGATTTCACAGACAAAATATATCACATATTGCACATGATAAGTGAAGTGAGGTAATGTTGGGTCATTGTTACAAAAACGTGTTCTGTGGTGATGATGCTGTCGCTCTGCTGTGTCTCAGGCTGTACGTCAGTGTTAGTGTCTGAGCAGAGAGTGAGCTGGAGGAGTGAGTCTCTGTGTTAGTGTCTGAGCAGAGAGTGAGCTGGAGGAGTGAGTCTCTGTGTTAGTGTCTGAGCAGAGAGTGAGCTGGAGGAGTGAGTCTCTGTGTTAGTGTCTGAGCAGAGAGTGAGCTGGAGGAGTGAGTCTCTGTGTTAGTGTCTGAGCAGAGAGTGAGCTGGAGGAGTGAGTCTCTGATGATTCCCTCTGCTCTTTTCCGACAGCGCTGCACATACATAGAGTCCATGGAGGGAAGTGTTGTCCCTGTGATCCTCTCTGCAGTCTTTATGACCCTGTAGATCAGGGGTGTCAAACTCATTTTAGTTAAGGGGCCGCATGCAGCCCATTTTGACCTCAAGTGGGCCGGACCAGTAAAATCACAGCATAATAACGCATACATAATGACAATATTACTCTCTGTTTAAATCATTGTTGGAGGTTTTTGGATGATAAACCCTGTTTTAAGGTCTTTCTTCAATAAACTAGAAACATAAAGACCAACAATTCAGACATCAGCCCACTGTTTACCTGCCTGGGCTCTCCTCTGCAGACTCCCTTGCAGTTAGGCAATATTTTTAGTAAAGTCAGTACTGTGATCAACTGTGTCTGTGGCTCAATGGTTACCATGCACGTCTTACAATCAGAGGATCAGTGGTTCGAATCCATACTGAGGTTTTTTTTTTTTTTTCAATTTTTTTTTTGCATTTTTTTTTTTTCTCACATTTTTACAATTATCCCGCGGGCCGGACTGGACCCCCTGGCGGGCCGAATCCGGCCCGCGGGCCGTATGTTTGACACCCCTGCTTTAGAGCCTTCCTCTCTGCCTGTGTGGTGTTCCCATACCAGACAGTGAGGATGCTCTCTATCAGTCCTCTGGAGGCCAGGGTGAGAGGGCGATGGGTCAGACCAGCTGTCCTGAGCAGCCTGATGAAGTAAAGCCTTTGCTGGGCTTGTTTCACTGTGGCTGCTGTTGAGAGTCCAGCTCAGGTCAGATGTAACCTGCAGCCAGGAGTCTGTAGCTGTCGGCCCTCTCCACCTCAGTCCCTTTGAGGGGAGGATTCTTCCTGAAGTCCAGGATTATGTCTTTGGTCTTGTAAGTGTTGAGGATGAGGTCGTTCTCCTCTCCGTAAACCAGAATGTTGTTTATCTGAGTCCTAGTTTTCCTAAGCACTTCACGGCGACTGGTGTGAGTGCCACTGGCCTGGAGTCACTCAGGGTCTGTGACTCGTAGCGCCGCTGCTCACACAGCTGTTGCAGGAAACGCAGGACGACATGCGCGACACAGCGCTGGTCGAATCAAACTGGATACTTGTACTCTAGCAGCGCTGGAAGCGGCCGTCATCCTGATGCAGTTCCTGGGGAACTCGGTGAAATCCACCGATCTGTGTGTGCCTATGGATAATATTATGAACCCAGACACGAGGGCGTTTGATGTTCCGACGTAGTATAAAGCAGAAATAGTAGTTATTTCCATGGTGGATGGTGGAAACGATAACTGTTTTCACGGAGATAAGACACGCCCCCTCTCCAGCGCATCTAGCGCGAATGACGCAACTATATGTATGACTATGTAGACTGTAATGATGAAGTGACTATGTAGACTGTAATGATGAAGTGACTATGTAGACTGTAGTGATGAAGTGACTATGTAGACTGTAATGATGAAGTGACTATGTAGACTGTAATGATGAAGTGACTATGTAGACTGTAGTGATGAAGTGACTATGTAGACTGTAATGCAAACAGTTCAGTTTGTCAGGTGCAACATTTATGACAGTGTTGGTCAGTTTGTCCCATTTTGCTGCAATACAAATGATTGAAGTGAGATGAACAGACTGAAAACGTTATCTTCTTAGATACAATATGTTGATAAAGTTTTCCTTTGGGGACAATTTGCAGTTGAAAAAAAGGTAATAAATCACAATGTTGTATCGCAGTGTCGTGATAACATCGCATCGTGACTTAGGTATCGTGATAATATCGTATCGTGACTTAGGTGTCGTGATAATGTGTACAGATTGTAAAGCCCTCCGAGGCAAACTTGTATTTGTGATGTTGGGCTATATAAAATAAACTGAATTGAATTGAATTGAATAATATCGTATCGTGACTTAGGTATCGTGATAATATCGTATCGTGACTTAGGTATCGTGATAATATCGTATCGTGATTTAGGTGTCGTGATAATATCGTATCGTGACTTAGGTATCGTGATAATATCGTATCGTGACTTAGGTATCGTGATAATATCGTATCGTGATTTAGGTGTCGTGATAATATCGTATCGTGACTTAGGTATCGTGATAATATCGTATCGTGATTTAGGTATCGTGATAATATCGTATCGTGACTTAGGTATCGTGATAATATCGTATCGTGGGACCTCTGGTGCCTAGTGCACAGAACGATTAATTTCATCTTCACCTGGTGCATTGACCTAAAAATGTCTCGCCTTCAAAATCAGGTGCTGTTCAAAGGCCAGAAGTTTTGTCTCATGACGTCCCACTTTGAGAGCTGTAAGGCCAATGCAGGAGAGCGGATGAGACAGCTGAGGCTGGTGATGAAGAAGATGGCGGAGGTGCCCGATGACGTCACCGCCCTGTTTGGAGGAGACACCAACCTGAGGGATGCTGAGGTTTGTTTGCGTCTCTCGTCTTCTGTCATTTCTTTCCGATGAACACATAATACATGTGCCGTTGTTCGCTCTTCCCAGGTGGGCAAAGTGGGCCTTCCCGGCTGCGTCAGTGACGTGTGGGAGCAGCTGGGCGAGCCGGAGCATTGCCGCTACACATGGGACACCCACGTCAACACCAACAACGACCACCGCTACAACAGTCGCTTCCGCTTCGACCGGCTCTACCTGCGGCGCGCTGCCGGAGATGGAGTCCCGCAGCTGGAGCCCGACAGCATGGCCCTGATCGGGCTGGAGAAGCTGAAGTGCGGCTGCTACACCAGTGACCACTGGGGGATCTACTGCACGCTCTCTACGCAGTAGAAATGCACGGAGCGAGCTAAAACCCTTCCAAGTGTCCTGCGTTCTCTAAATGCATCATCATTCCTCTCTTTTGTTTATGTGTGCCTCAGCAGATGTCTGCAACGTCGGTGTTTTTTAATGTTTGTGTCATAATCTGATATCTGGATATGAATAGAAGCTCTAACGTGTGTAGTGTATAATATGTAGTGTGTCGTGCATAAAGACAGTAGAGGAGCAACTCACAGCTGCAATTAAAGTGAATGTGGATGACTTAAAATACACTTTTTATAACAGTATATGGCAGTAACTGCATGATGTAACAGTACAACCATTAGTAAAATAATAAAGCTTCAAAGTCACATTTGTCAACAGAATGAATTTGTTCAAAGATTAATCAGGAATTACTGCGGGTAATATTTGGAAAAGATAAAGGTTAAAATATTTAGTGCATACAGAACACAAGTTCATGTATAAGGGTACGCAATTTCTAAGATAGGATTTGTATTTGTGAGTTTAACATTCAACCACCAATGTATAAAGAATGACACAATGCAACAATATTTTTATTGGCTTTGAAAATATACAATGATGTAATTTAATTGAAATATTCAAGATTCAAGATATTTTTAATGTCATATGCACAGATAACAGGCAGTTATTCTGTACAACGAAAAGCTTATTGTGCTGGGTCCTCCTAACACAGAATTACAATAATTACAATACATTTTAAGGAAAAAAAAAAAATGAAATAAGCTTAAGGCAAAAAATATATAAATAAAAATAAGGCACAAAATATAGTGACAGTATTGCACAATAATATGTATAAAGTGCACTATGCATTGCAACAATACAATATCCAAAGTATGTCCGTGACATGAATGAATATGGATAATAATAATAATAATAATAATAAAAATCCGTTTCTGTATTCAGCGACCAAACAAACGCACTGTCCCTTTAAGGGCACGTGGTCGTCACCTAGGAGAAGTTCTGTTTACTTCCGGGTTGTCAGAGTCGCAAACAAGAGGAGAAAAGCGGATTAGCGTCCTGCAGAGATGGCAGGGGGGTCCGAGGACGAGATACCAGGTACACAGCCACGCTGCCTTCATCGTGTCACACTCATAACTCTGTTTTTAATATTCATATCTCCTCTCAGCTCTCAGCACGCAGCTAGGCACTGGAAACACTCCTCTTAATGGAGCCATGTTTTACTGTGATGATATCAGAAGGACATGTTTGGTTTGGCTTTACTTATTTAGCCGCAGCGTAATATGACTGAATGCTACTTTATAGTTATACTATGAATACTACCTGTTGTATTACTGCAGTATTTTGGTCCTCGAGGTGAAAGAAGTACTCTGATCTGCTACTAAAGTACATGTAGCAATACCACAGTGTCATGAAGTAAAAGTACAAAGGAACTAGCATCAAAATATATACTTCAAATATGCAACATTATTACAATATGTAACGTTATTACATGTGCAACATTATTACAATATGTAACATTATTACATATGCAACATTATTACAATATGTAACGTCATTACATGTGCAACATTATTACAATATGTAACATTATTACATATGCAACATTATTACAATATGTAACATTATTACAATATGTAACATTATTACAATATGTAACATTATTACATGTGCAACATTATTACAATATGTAACATTATTACAATATGTAACATTATTACATGTGCAACATTATTACAATATGTAACATTATTACATATGCAACATTATTACAATATGTAACATTATTACATATGCAACATTATTACAATATGTAACATTATTACAATATGTAACATTATTACAATATGTAACATTATTACATGTGCAACATTATTACAATATGTAAAATTATTACAATATGTAACATTATTACATGTGCAACATTATTACAATATGTAACATTATTACAATATGTAACATTATTACATGTGCAACATTATTACAATATGTAACATTATTACAAAATGCAACATTATTACATATGCAACATTATTACAATATGCAACATTATTACAATATGTAACATTATTACATATGCAACATTATTACAATATGCAACATTATTACAATATGTAACATTATTACAATATGCAACATTATTACAATATGTAACATTATTACAGGTAAAAGAAAATGATATAAAACATGTTGATGAGTTTACTTTACTGTGATACTTTAAGTGCAGAATACTGAATACTCTAAGTGTGTTTGAAGGGCATTAAATCACAACAATAAAAGCTCGAGGTGGAACAATAAGACTTATTCTCAGAGTTGATGGACAGTGAAGCTGCTGGAGTTCAGGAAGCCAACAAAACAAATACAATAGCCACTTAAATATACCCTTAAAGAAGTATATACCCTTAATACCCTAAACTGAAGTCCTCCTCTCGTACTGCTTATTTAGTTTAAAATATGTACTGTGAATTATTTTCTTTCTTTCTTCTGTCAGAATCGGGAGCAGTTTTCACTTTTGGAAAGAGTAAATTTGCAGACAACGTCCCGAGTAAATTCTGGCTGAAAAACGACGTCCCCTTGAAGATCGCCTGTGGGGACGAGCACACGGCCTTAATAACCGGTAGGTCACTGATTCTGTTGGATGAGCGAGGAGAGGAGTGGCTTTTTAAATCTGTTTATCATGAAATGAATTCAAATAAACATATTCCTGCATAGCACCCAGCAGCTGATTGAATGCATCACTTCCTTGAGCACGTTTCAAATCAAATAACCAATCAATCTGTCTTCGTCTGCACAGAAAATGGGAAACTCTTCATGTTTGGCAGCAACAACTGGGGCCAGCTGGGTCTGGGATCCAAACTGACCGTGAACAAGCCCACGTGTGTCAAAGGTCGGCCTTCTAGCAGCTCTCTGGCTCCTGTGTGAGCCTGAACAGTGTTGTGTGTTTGAGCTGCCTGCAGCCTGCTCAGAGGGAATAAAGACCCGTTGTATACGTGGCATTAGAGGTGCAGGAGCCCTGCAGAAGGGGAAAGCATTCCCATCTTAATCCCAATCTGGAAGGTCCGTAATCTGCCTGATCTAGAGAGACGGAGAGACAGTTGGTTCTGTGCATGACTGGTAGTGTAAGATAATACAGAGTTAAGGACGCTCAGTCATCTTTTTCTTTACAGATGTCTAAAATATATTCATCAAGAGATGATTTGAGTAAAAACAACCTCACATTTTTTCATTGGGTTCATTTTTATCCCTGGAAACTGTATTAAAACAGAGAAAAATATAATAACACATTATTTTCCAGGGCTCTCAGCTGTGTTAAAAAGGTCTCTGAACTTTAAATCCTCAAACTGCCACCAACAGCAATACTGAGCTCAACACACCAGAGACCAAACTAGAACAACATACACAGCAATACATGCATATTTGTGCAATAGTTCTTACTATTTTTGTGTAATTTCAGCTCTTAAATCAGAGAAAGTCCAGTTTGTGGCCTGTGGAAGAAACCACACTCTGATCCACACAGGTGAGCGTCCGCCGGAGGAGTTTAAACTCTTATTCTAAAGACAATGAACGATTTAAACAAGCCTGCTGTGTGTCCTGGTTGCAGCTCAGGGCAAAGTGTTCTCCTCAGGCGGGAACAGTGAGGGTCAGCTGGGGCTCGGCCACTGTGAGGAGAGGACGTCCTTCCAGAGGATCGGCTTCTTTGATTCCCGTGGACCAATCAAAATGCTCGCTGCCGGGTCGAACACCTCCGCTGCTCTCACAGGTGACATTATATTACATTACATTACATTACATACAGGTGACATTACATTATATTACATTACATTACTTACAGGTGACATTACATTACATTATATTACATACAGGTGACATTACATTACATTACATTACTTACAGGTGACATTACATTATATTACATTATATTACATTACATTACATACAGGTGACGCCACATCTTTTTAGTTTAGAGCAGCTTTCAACTTTCAGGGCAATTTCTGTTTGTAAATTAGATTTATTTATATTAAAATTCTAATTATATTTGTTAAATTGAAATGTATCTGTTTTAACTTGTTAGAATTTGGAGAGTAAATTTGATTTTTAATGATGAAGATTTACAACTTTTGTTGAGGTATAGTAATATATTCATTATATTCAATAGATTTAAATAGTTTTTTCTTCGTAAACTGGAGTTTTTTAAAAATTAAAACGTTATTGTAAAATCCTATTGAATTTATATTTCTTTATTTCTTTAAATTTCATTGAATTTATATTTATATATTTTTAATTTGATTTATTTTAGTTTTTAGATTAAAAAACTAATTATTTTTAGTATAATTTTTTTTAATTCAAATCTTATAATAATATAATATATAATACTCTTAAAATTGTATTTGTCTTTAGCTGAAAATGTGAATAAAATACAAGTTTTCATGTGACTGAGCTTCACAAAAATCTCTCGCGTGAAGAGGAGTTTCCAAATGAAATGCTGTCACCGTTTCTATCTTTCCCCAAAAAGAGGAAACTACTTTTGAACATGTTTTTGCCGCAGCGAGCGGGAAGCTGTTCATGTGGGGCGACAACACGGAGGGTCAGATCGGTTTGGGGAAGGAGAGCCACGCCTCGGCGCCGCAGGAAGTGAGCGTGGGCCGACCGGTGGGCTGGGTGTCGTGTGGATACTACCACTCCGCCTTGGTCACAGGTGAGCGAGGTTTATCAGAGGATTATCACCTTTTCTCAAAACAAATCATGACGTTGTTCAGTCAAAGACACATCCCTGTACCCGTACGGGCCTGTGGGAGTCGAGCACATCGATCTAGATCATTTTCTGACCATTATTAGTGTCTCCACACTGCGAAAACAAGACCAGAGCTTCTTTTTTTGGACGTTCCGAGATCCTGCGATCTCATTGGTCCTCAGACTCTTCTGAAAGCGTGTCAGACGGCACATGCGGGAGGAGACGGTCATTTACATATGCAGTTTGTTATGGTGCGAGCAGGGGTCAGGTCAAAGTAGGTCATTTATCAAGTTTTGAACCGAAAAAACACCGTTTTTGGACTGAATATGCTTCCTAACATGTCAATGCGTGTGTTTATTGTGATTATTGTTGCAGATTTAGATGCTTCAGGTCGTAATCCTTCTAACGATGTGCAGTAGTAGTCTGTGGGTTGATGTAAAGACACAGAACAATACATTTTAAAAAGTCATTGAGTTCTTGGGTTGAACCGGTTGGGGATGGATCTCAAAATGAACCGGTCACATGCAGGAGATCCTCCAGATGTAATTCCTCATTCAGTGGATTGTTTAAAGATGATGTCATTTGGAAACAGAGATGCTAAACCATGTTGTGCTTCGTCTCAGTGGACGGAGCTCTGTACACGTTTGGGGAGCGCGACAGCGGGAAACTGGGACTGGGCACCGACCAGCTGCCCCGCCACCGAGTCCCTCAGCTGGTGAAGAGCCTCAAGGAGCCGGTGACGCAGGTGGCCTGTGGAGGCGGACACACGGTGGCTCTCACAGGTACAGCTGTAGTGAAGCAGGTCTGAAAGAACTACAAATATGGTTTCATCAGGATTTAGTGGTCAATAAAATCCATCTGAGGTCCATTTCTACCTTTTTAAAGTTTTAAATCTGTTGACTTCAAATTATATTACGACTTCAGGTCCTGCAGACATCAACTTTCCTTTTGTTGGAAGTTTATTAAATATTTTCAGTTCAATGTTTAATGAACTTGTGCATGTTTAAAGATGTACTTTTACAATATATGTATTTAATCTGGCAGAGATGCAGAAAACCCCTTCACCAAACCAAATTTATGAATTACTTTTAATCATTCACTTGTTTTTTTTATTAATCTGCAACATGTATTATGTATATTTATTTATACGTGTAATATTTATTCCATATATTATTTACCTTCTAAATGTTTTTCTTGCCTTTTTTCTTTCATTTGTTTATCTAAAAGAATCCGGATCGAAGTAGAAAATCAAAATCAACAATAACTAAAATAAAAACGTGATTTAAATGATAAAAACAATAACATCAGCGTAGACGTTAAGCTCAGACATAATAAATGAATCGTGAGCTCAGAGGTGACCTCCGCTCCATAAGGCAGGTGTGATGCATACCTGTACTGATGGAGGTGACCTCCGCCCCATAAGGCAGGTGTGATGCATACCTGTACTGATGGAGGTGACCTCCGCTCCATAAGGCAGGTGTGATGCGTACCTGTACTGATGGAGGTGACCTCCGCTCCATAAGGCAGGTGTGATGCATACCTGTACTGATGGAGGTGACCTCCGCTCCATAAGGCAGGTGTGATGCGTACCTGTACTGATGGAGGCGACCTCCGCCCCATAAGGCAGGTGTGATGCGTACCTGTACTGATGGAGGTGACCTCCGCTCCATAAGGCAGGTGTGATGCGTACCTGTACTGATGGAGGCGACCTCCGCCCCATAAGGCAGGTGTGATGCATACCTGTACTGATGGAGGCGACCTCCGCCCCATAAGGCAGGAGTGATGCATACCTGTACTGATGGAGGTGACCTCCGCCCCATAAGGCAGGTGTGATGTGTACCTGTACTGATGGAGGCGACCTCCGCCCCATTAGGCAGGTGTGATGCATACCTGTACTGATGGAGGCGACCTCCGCCCCATAAGGCAGGAGTGATGCATACCTGTACTGATGGAGGTGACCTCCGCCCCATAAGGCAGGTGTGATGTGTACCTGTACTGATGGAGGTGACCTCCGCCCCATAAGGCAGGTGTGATGCGTACCTGTACTGATGGAGGTGACCTCCGCTCCATAAGGCAGGAGTGATGCGTACCTGTACTGATGGAGGTGACCTCCGCCCCATAAGGCAGGTGTGATGCGTACCTGTACTGATGGAGGTGACCTCCGCCCCATAAGGCAGGTGTGATGCGTACCTGTACTGATGGAGGTGACCTCCGCCCCATTAGGCAGGTGTGATGCGTACCTGTACTGATGGAGGTGACCTCCGCCCCATAAGGCAGGTGTGATGCGTACCTGTACTGATGGAGGTGACCTCCGCCCCATTAGGCAGGTGTGATGCATACCTGTACTGATGGAGGTGACCTCCGCCCCATAAGGCAGGTGTGATGCGTACCTGTACTGATGGAGGTGACCTCCGCTCCATAAGGCAGGTGTGATGCGTACCTGTACTGATGGAGGTGACCTCCGCCCCATAAGGCAGGTGTGATGCGTACCTGTACTGATGGAGGTGACCTCCGCCCCATAAGGCAGGTGTGATGCGTACCTGTACTGATGGAGGTGACCTCCGCTCCATAAGGCAGGTGTGATGCGTACCTGTACTGATGGAGGTGACCTCCGCTCCATAAGGCAGGTGTGATGCATACCTGTACTGATGGAGGTGACCTCCGCCCCATAAGGCAGGTGTGATGCGTACCTGTACTGATGGAGGTGACCTCCGCTCCATAAGGCAGGTGTGATGCGTACCTGTACTGATGGAGGTGACCTCCGCCCCATAAGGCAGGTGTGATGCGTACCTGTACTGATGGAGGCGTCTCTGTTTGGCCCTCAGAGGACGACGTGTTCACGTTCGGTCTCGGTCAGTTCGGACAACTGGGTCACGGGACGTTCTCCTTCGAGTCGCGGCTCCCGCGGGCCGTGGACCACTTCAGGAAGGGCCGGGTGTGTCAGGTGACCTGCGGAGAGAACCAGACGGCCGTCATCACAGGTGCTGCTTCCATCCACGGCTCTCATTTGGTTATCCCTCGCCGGGCTGATGAAGGAGTGTGAGGTGTTGTGTTCTCTTCTCGGTAGACGGCGGGCTGCTCTACACGTTCGGAGACGGCCGACACGGGAAACTGGGACTGGGAGAAGAAAACTTCACCAACCAGTTCAAACCCACTCTGTGTCCACGCTTCCTCCAGTACAGCGTCCAGGCGGTGCGTCTTCCACAGTATGCGTCATACTGGTCATGATGGGAATTAGGTTCACACCTACAGATCTTGTTATTATTCAAATGAAGGAAACGTGCTTTTATTATATTTAGTTTTATAATTGGGTTTAGGTTTATGATTATAGATCATATTTACTTTTATATGTTTTATATTCTTTATGTGGTTATGATGTTTATGTTTGGTTTTTAATTTATTTTATCACATACAAATATTTATTTATCTTATTTTTTTAAATGTATTTCATATATATATATATATATATCTTAATACACATTATCTTAATAAAAAAATACATAAATTTATATTACATACAATATAATTATATTATCTTAATTAATAATTAAGATAATATATATATACATATACATACATATATATATATATATATATATATATATATATATATATATAAATATATATATGAAATACATTAAAAAAAAAGATAATATATAAATAAATATATATATATGAAATACATTGGAGAAAAACAATTAAGATAATATATCTTTGTATGTATATGAAAAAATAAATATATTTTACATTATATATTTATTTGTATATGTTTTTGTTTTGTTTTAAATTTAAATGTTTTATTTATACATTTTGCAGGTATTTCATGTTTATTTATTATTATTATGGACAATGGGAATATTGTGATATTTGTGAGTAATCCAGTCATTTTTAATATGAGGTGTTTTTTCCGATGATGGATAAAATGTCTGCCCTCTCAGGCGGTGTGCGGCGGCTGCCACATGGTGGTGTTGGCTCGGCCGAGGGATCCGAGCGGCGGCGCCGTGACCCTGGAGGAGGACGACGTGACGGAGGACCTCCTGGAGCGGCCGTGCGTGGAGCTGCTGGGCGCCGCGGCCGACTGCGCCGCCCTGCAGAGGAGCCTCTCTGCTCGGGTGCGCCGCAGGGAGAGGGTGGGTCCCGGAGCTCCGAGTCCGGATCCGTCCGCACGCTGAACCTCGTAAACGACCCTCCCCTCGTCTTTCCCCTCAGGAGAGATCTCCAGACCAGTTCGGCGCCGCGTTCCGGACGCTGCCCGCCGTGACGCCCGGCTACCTGCAGCCGCCGCCGCCTGAGCCGAGCCACAGACAGGTGCTCAACGGCACTCACCAACACGGGAGCGCAGGGTCAATCCACCAGGGTACCTACCTCACCTCCTCCTCCTCCTCCTCCTCCTCCTCCTCCTCCTCCTCCTCCTCTTCCTCATGTTTCCAGGATCAGACCAACATTTTAATTTCAAGCCAAAATCTAGTTCAAAATGTATAAAAGATTCCTTTTGTCTTTCTTCCGGATCGTCCAGCGTAGTTTTTCTCTGATGTCACTTCTGCTTTCTCTTCTTCCTCCTCTAAATATTTCACACCTGCTCATATCTATTTATCTCTTCAGGATTATATTATAAACCTTACAGTGATGATTTACACTCAATAACACTTTAAACACTTTCATTATGTTCAACTGGTGCAATATAAACACATTTAAATACCTTTTTATATACTTTTTTATTCCGTCTTTAATATTGCTATTGTCTTCTTCTTTACTGTTTTTATTACTGTTTATTCATATTACTTGATTTGTATTTACTTTGTGTCTCTTGTGTGCACTGCTGTACTCATCTCTACACCGGAATACAACTATTTCAAAATAAAACCATAAGAGATAAAGATCAAATGTTGCCAGGTTTCGTGTTGCACTTTCAGATCATCAGAAAGACGTATCAAAGGCTTTTATTGTGACGGGATCAAACCGGTAATCTGGGCTCCTGCCGTGTTTTCAGAGCAGACGGCGGGCGACGCAGTCGGCGCCGTGGAGAGCCTGACGGACACCGACAGCGTTCGAGGCCTGGGAGAAACCTCCGACTTCCTCAACATGGTGAGGGTCAGCGAAGGCACCGCCTGACGCCTGGAACCGTCTGGACGTCGCCGCTCACTTTGCTTCATGTCTCCTCCTGACAGACACACCTGATGAAGATGGACCCCGGGGATCAAAGTCTCACCATGTCTCCAGTTCACAAGGTAACTCCCTCACCTTAGAGAACGATCCTCACGTCACGTGACCTTCCCACGACCTGGTGGTTATAATGTATACCAGTTCCAACTAACTAGCTCCTCTCAATGTCCGTGTCTGTTTCTCTCTCTCTCGGAGGCTGTAAAGAGAAGATAGATAACGGAAAGGTGTGTCAGACAGGTGGAAATATTCTAGTGTACATCACTTTGCTCCATCTACTGTAGTAACACACTGACTCTGGGTCAGCACCTCTTATGATTCGTTCCTTCATGACTCCATCCTGTGTTTCCTGCTTTCCTTCTGTCTCTGTGGTTCTTCTGCACGTCTCTCTTCCTCTCTAATGCATGCTTCTTTTCCACCTCTTCTTGCTTCCTGGCATAGAGGAAGGGTAAGCACGGTAAGGCCGCTAGAGAGAACCCAAAAAAGGAGCGAAGCGGCTTCTCCTCGACCTCCCCGTCCCGGGCGAGCGAGGCCGCCTCTCCTCGCCGGGCGGGGAGCCACAGCGCTCGCTCTGCGGCCGCCGGCAGCCCGCACAGACGCAAGACGAGCAACCAGAACAAAGAGAACGTGAGCGTGGCCATGCAGGAGCTGCAGAGGAAGCCCGGGAAAGACCAGCCCGGCGTACGGGACATCGGGAAGGCGGCGTCCGAGCAGCGGCTCGGGCCGGCTCGGGGGACGGGCCGGCTGCAGCTGGAACCGGACCCCAAACCAAGGCCTGGAACCAGGGCGACGCCTTCAGGCCCCGACCCCGTCCGCGTTAAACGCAAACCGATAGCCGTGCAGAGCGCAGGGCGTCGCCACGCCGCGGGGTTTCATGAGCGGGCAGACAGCTCAGGGAAATCTGATGTTTCCAAGAAATCTAAGAACGAGAAAAACCAAAAAGAGGCCCGGTCAACGACGGAGAAGGCGTCGAAGCTCGGCCTGCTCGCCGGAGCTGCCGCTCTCGCAGCGGGGTCGCTGTTAACGCGCGGGGCGCCGAGCGGAGAGGCTGAAGCCTACGCTGCAGATCTATGCAACAGATCCGCCGTCAGCATCAACGTCATACCGGAGAGCAAGGAAACGAGTGAGGAGGAGGAGAGGAAGGACTCTGCAAGGGAAAAGCAGGAGGAGGAGGATGAAGACGAGGAAGGGCAGAGGACGAGTGCAGATGTTAGTGAGAAGGAGGAGGAAGAGGAGGATGTCAGTCACAGTGTCGAGAAAGTAACAGACGAAGAAGAAGGCGACGAAGACAGCAACACTCTTCAACCTGAGGATGAGTCAGAAACTGATGAAGGCGAGGAGAAAAGCAGGGATGAGGAGGAAGACAAGAGCAGTGCTGAGGAAGAGGAGGAGGAGGAGGAAGAGGAAGCGAGAGGCAAAGCAGGAAGTGAAAGTGAAGACGAGACAGAATCCAAGAAGAGCAAAGGAGGGGATGCAAGAGGGGAGGAGGAGGAGGAGGAGGAGGAGGAGGAGGAGGAGGAGGAGGAGGAGGAGGAAGGGTCGAGTCACAAGACGGAGAGCAAAGGAGGAGAGTCTGAAAATGAGGAGGAAGGTGAGGAAGAAGAGGGGGGTTTGGAAAGTGAGGAAGAGGAGGGTGAAAGTGAGGAAGGGTCGAGTCACGAGACGGAGAGCAAAGGAGGAGAGTCTGAATATGAGGAGGAAGGTGAGGAAGAAGAGGGGGGTTTGGAAAGTGAGGAAGAGGAGGGTGAAAGTGAGTCCTTAAAGTCATCGGAGGGAGAAGAGAGTGAGACAGAGGGAGGAGAAGATAAGGAGGAAGACGAGGAGGCAGAGGAGGAGAGTAGTGAGGAAGAAGAGGGTGAAAATGAGGAGGAGAGTGAAGAAGAGGAGGAAGAAGAGAGTGAAAATGAAAAGGAGGAGGAGGAAGAGGAAGAAGCCGAGGAAGAGAGTGCTGATGAAGAGGCAGAAGAGGAAAGAGAGAGTGAAGAAGAAGAAGAAGAAGAAGAAGAAGAGGAAGAAGAAGAGGAGGAAGAGGAAGAAGAGGAAGAGGAGGAAGAGGAGGAGGAAGAAGAGGAGGAAGAAGAGGAAGAAGAGGAAGAAGAAGAAGAAGAAGAAGAAGAAGAAGAAGAAGAAGAAGAAGAAGAAGAAGAAGAAGAAGAAGAAGATCAAAACAGTGAGGGAGAGGAAAAAGACAGTGAAGAAGAGGAGGAGGAAGAAGAGGAGGATCAAAACAGGGAGGAAGAGGCTGAGGAGGAAGAGGTTGATAACGATGAGGAGGAGGGTGAAGAAGAAGAGGAGGAGGAGGAGGAGGAAGTTGTCAAAAAGAAAAAGTCTGCTGAGGTGAAAAGTGTGAACTCTGGAAGCAAACGGAGGTCAGGGGTCAAAGGTCAGGCGGCTGACGAGGAGGAGGAGTTCTGGGGCGACGTGCTGCCGCAGTACCTGCAGCTGAAGTGACACCATCCAGGTTTTTACTGGAGAGGAACCCGGTCCCTGAACTCATCTCTCACGGTGCCTTCACTGCTCACATCCCTTCACGTTATTTCACATTTAATGAATCTCGTTCTATCGGAAAGTTTTTTCTTTTAAAGGTTTTGTTTACTCTTATTTTAGTTTTATTAATTATATTAGTATTACAGACACTTTTAAACACAAATACTTTGATATTCTTCAGACACGCTGCTTTAATCATAAGATTTACATTTTTACTATTTATTTTTCTGTTTTTAATCATTTCTGTGTTTGAAATAAATAATTTATTGTATTAATTTTGTTTTTGTCTGTTGTTTTAAAACCACCAAACAAACAATCCTCAAATACATTCCAGAAGAAAACCGCAGGAAGCGGATTAAGAGCTTCGTTTGTCCATCATTTCTGTTTAATGGATTTGTCTTTAAAATGATATCACAATATGAAACGGAGAAACGATGATCGATGTCTGGAGCGATCCGATTGGTTGAGGGGTTTCAGGATCAGGTGGGGCTCGTTTTCTTCTTCTGGCCTTTGTGTTTGTAATCCCTCCTGTGATCCCTTTCCCATCATGCTTTGCTGTAGTCTGGAGGAACCCAGTGCCGCTCGTCAGCGTCCTTATTGCCCCCTTTAGCGTTTCCTTTAGCGTTTCCTTAACCGTTTCCTTAAGTGTTTCCTTAACCGTTTCCTTAACCGTTTCCTTAAGCGTTTCCTTTAGCGTTTCCTTTAGCGTTTCCTTTAGCGTTTCCTTAACCGTTTCCTTTAGCGTTTCCTTAACCGTTTCCTTAAGCGTTTCCTTAAGCGTTTCCTTAACCGTTTCCTTAAGCGTTTCCTTAACCGTTTCCTTTAGCGTTTCCTTTAGCGTTTCCTTAACCGTTTCCTTTAGCGTTTCCTTTAGCGTTTCCTTAACCGTTTCCTTAAGCGTTTCCTTTAGCGTTTCCTTAACCGTTTCCTTTAGCGTTTCCTTAACCGTTTCCTTTAGCGTTTCCTTAACCGTTTCCTTAAGCGTTTCCTTAAGCGTTTCCTTAAGCGTTTCCTTTAGCGTTTCCTTAAGCGTTTCCTTAACCGTTTCCTTAACCGTTTCCTTTAGCGTTTCCTTTAGCGTTTCCTTAACCGTTTCCTTTAGCGTTTCCTTAACCGTTTCCTTAAGCGTTTCCTTAAGCGTTTCCTTTAGCGTTTCCTTAAGCGTTTCCTTAAGCGTTTCCTTAAGCGTTTCCTTAAGCGTTTCCTTAACCGTTTCCTTAAGCGTTTCCTTAACCGTTTCCTTAACCGTTTCCTTAAGCGTTTCCTTTAGCGTTTCCTTTAGCGTTTCCTTAACCGTTTCCTTAACCGTTTCCTTAAGCGTTTCCTTAACCGTTTCCTTAACCGTTTCCTTAACCGTTTCCTTTAGCGTTTCCTTTAGCGTTTCCTTAACCGTTTCCTTAACCGTTTCCTTAACCGTTTCCTTTAGCGTTTCCTTAAGCGTTTCCTTAACCGTTTCCTTTAGCGTTTCCTTAACCGTTTCCTTTAGCGTTTCCTTAACCGTTTCCTTTAGCGTTTCCTTAACCGTTTCCTTAACCGTTTCCTTTAGTGTTTCCTTTATCCTCCGAGATCTTATTGTGTCGAGTTGGACTATTCTGATGTGTGTCTTTCATTCACTCTTTTCCTCAGGAGGTGACAACAGGATTTGCTCAGACGTGGAGCAAAGAGGAAGAGGAAGAGGAGGAGGACAATGTGGAAGAGGAAGAAGAGGAAGAGGAGGAAGAGGAGGAAGAGGATGAGGACACTTCAGCTGAGCAGAGTCTGGACGAGTCGTCAGAGAAGCCGATTCAGAGCGCCGTGAGTCGACAGAGACGAATACAAGTCTGACATTCATTCATACTTCCTGTTCACGCCAAAATAAAAGACCTGATCTTTCCAGGAGCCTGAAGCGCTGAAAGAAGAATCCAAGCCCGACGGAGAGCAGAAAGGTGACGGACGTCTGTTTTAATAACGTTCATGTAAAACAAAAATAGAAAACCTGCATCCAAAGAAGTTAAAATCACACTAATGTCTGAAATCAGCAGCAGCCGAAATCGGCGAGCGGCTCGTCGCCGCAGAAGAAGAGAAACCGGCCAATGGGACGGCGGACGGCAACTCCAGGAGCCAATCAGGCTCCAACAAAAAGGTACAAGACACCCGACGACAGCTTTCAAGTACATGACGTCACTCCCATCGCTCTTTGTCCTCCTCCCAGCTGTCTCTCTTCAGACGGCTGTCCTTCACCAGGTCGAAGCAGAACAACCACAGGGGCCAAACCCCAGCGGAGGGGCCCGCCGTCAGCGGGGCCGTTGTCAGCGAGGAGGGGCCCGCCGTCAGTGGGGAGGGGGACGCCGTCAGCGAGGCCGCCGCGGCCCACGGAGAGCCTCCCTCCACGCCGGCGGCCGCTGGGAGCAGCGAGCCAGAGTCCAACAGAGGCGGAGCCCAGCAGAGGCCCCTCCCCTCTGGAGCCAGGGGCCCTCGCTCTGGAGCCTGCTCCCTGCTGTGAACCAAACTCTTATTTTGAAAAGAAGTGGTTTTAAATGACTCTTTAAAAGAACACCATAACATACCATAGTACGGAACCAGTCCAGTAGTTTGACCGCCCAAATGATCTGATCAGATTCTCCATTAATCGATTGATTTGATACCAAAATAGTCTCAGATCAATGTATTCAAGTGACTGAGCCTCCTGCTCCACCGGGCTGGGCGGTTTTTAACTTTCACGTTTTTTGTGTGGCACATATTTACCTACCTGAGCCTCGAGGTGTGTGTGTGTGTGTGTGTGTGTGTGTGTGTGTGTGTGTGTGTGTGTGTGTGTGTGTGTGTGTGTGTGTGTGTGTGTGTGTGTGTGTGTGTGACAAACTGTGAGGATGTAAATCATCTTATTTATTGTGACATGGTTCTTGAGCACATTTGCACTTTTGATGTGATCACTTTTATATTATAACATGATATTCTCATTTAAACTGACTTTTTTTATAATTGGATTTGTTCTATATCGGTAAAAACTTTTGATATTAATCTGAACACGAGTCTTGTTTTTATTTTATAAATTTTTCCATGTTTATTTAGGCTTGAGAGAAGCTCAAAACTTAAATATCTGGAAAAAGAGTATGTATAAATACTCGGTTACAGGTAATGATACTTAAGTACATAAGTATTACCAGTAAAATAAAATGTAATTCAACTATAGAAAGTAACTGTACTCATGATGCAGAATGTATCCCTTCAGAGTGTTTAATGAATACATGTAAGAGCATTGTAATATTGTAGTTCGTCGATGTGGAGTTGCTTAGATATACTTTGTGTACTACTAGGTAGACTAGTAGAACTAGTATCTTAGTATTAGTACTGCATAATATCACAAACATATCCATGTTTTTTTATGTAATTAATAACTATAAATATACATTGACGCCGGCTATAAAGTAGCAGAAAATGGAAATAAGTCAGGTACAAGTAACTCAAATGTGTTATTAAATACAGTGATTGAATAAATATACCCTGTAACTTTCCGCAACTGCCATGTAATAATTTCAGACACAGAGAAAATATTTATTTTATTTGTCATTTATTTATTATTGTCAAAAAAAAGAAGAAGAGGAACAAAAAGAAGGAGTAGAAGTAGGAGTAGAAGAAGCAGTAGAAGGAGTAGGTGTAGAAGAAGAAGAAGGAGTGGAAGAAGAAGAAGAAGGCACGAGTCTGTGGTGAGTCTAAAACAGTAAATGTTGACGTACTATCACATTTAGATGTCTAATCATTTTATACGAGTCTTTTTCCACTTTCGTGGATGAATAAATGGAATAAACAAGTGAATGAACGTCACAATGCGGAGCCATTAAAACGCAGTTACGTGTTTCTACCAGCAGGGGTCCACATTTAGCTGTCCGGCATTTCTTCTTCGTGGCTCTTTATTTTAGTCTGTTGACAGCTCCGGCTTTTATTCTTCGTGGCTCTTTATTTTAGTCTATTAACAGCGCCAGCTTTTCTTCTTCATCCGCCAGCTTTTCTTCTTCGTTGCTCTTTATTTTTGTTTTGTTGACAGCTCCGGCTTTTCTTCTTCGTGGCTCTTTATTTTAGTATGTAGAGACCGCCGGCTTTTCTTCTTCGTGGCTCTTTATTTTGGTCTGTTGACAGCTCCGACTTTTCTTCTTCGTGGTTCTTTATTTCAGTCCGTTCACGGCTAACAGAAAGCTCTGTTTTTTCCGTCAAGAAAATTCTCCTTTTCTTGTCCTTTTCCCTGAAGAAGAACAGCGGTCATTAGGAGCAGATGACAGGAATGGAGGAATATAATACCGGAAGCGAGGTTTGTACTGAAATGTGTTTTCTACGACGTCACGATAGAAGCTAGCCAGCTGTTAGCGGCTCTAGCTAGCCGCTCTCGCTAGCCACTCAAGATGATTTCTGACGCTAAAGCTGCTTTTTGTTGTAAAAATCATCTTATAGTGTTGTATATTAGATCCAGAATGAGCTCCTTACATGTGCCTGGTAGTTAGCAAGGTGTTGGAAGTGACTGATATTATAATAGTCTTTTAATTATAGTGAGTTAATGCTAAACTGTGATTGTTTATAAGTAAACGTTACTCACTGCATTGAGTAAAAGTACTAATACCACACTGTAAAAGTACACATACTGATTAGTGAACACTTTGTTCCAGCTGTGAACTGTTGAAGTTTAATTTAGAACAAAACTTAGCTTTTATTAACTCTGCATGTGTCAGATAAATGTGGTAGAATAACAATATACAATTTCATGAAAAGACAATATACTGCAGTGGTTTGAGGTATAAGTACCTGAAATGACTATATTATATTGGTGATGTAATAGTAGTTAGAATTAATAAACTATGTATAATAACTATTTGTCTGTTTTTCTTCATCAGAGCTCATTCAACTCTGAAGAAGCTGATGCCATTGTCAAAGAGGTAACGTCAACTCTTTAACGTGAAGTTTCCTTTTGTTTCGTCTTTTAAAAAAAGCTTAAAATTATTATTCCTCCTGTTTCATCTATAAAGTTAGTCTCTATTGTCGATAAAGTTCTTTGTTGTAAACTTCGGAGCCATTCAATCTATTATTCTGGAGCACATGACTAAAATATTATCCCGTCACATTGTAACGGTTGTGAACCTGGAAGTGTATTAATTGTATTTTTCTTTGCCATTCTTCTGTATCATGAGCCAAACATGTCTTGAAGCTGTCATATATGTTTTTATCTTAAGTGCTGTTTCACTGCTGCACAACTTAACACATCAAAGAGAAAAGCCTTCATAAAACGGATATTAGGTGAAGTGCAGAACAGTGCTGGCTCTTTATTCCAGTCTCCTCGGGGTGAACCAGTGACTTCCACATGACCGTAAACGCTGCTCTGTTGTCTCATGACTGTCTCAGTGCATCGAGAGCGTCGTCGGTGCTGACGACTACAGCCAGAGTCTGGTGAACAAGTGGACCGCCGGCATCGTGGAGCGCTGCCTCACACAGCTGGTCAAACAGGGGAAAGCGTACAAGTACATCGGTAGGTCTGTGCATCCAGGAGCGTTGGTGCAGATTTACTTCATAAAATGTGTCGGTTCATTACAGTTTCTGGCCGACAACCACAAAGATAAAGAGGATATAGTCATTTGAATGCATAAATGTTACATATTAGACCTTTCAAGTTAGTGAAGTGCTTGTTGTGTCTTTGTTTCTCTGTTCAGTGACGTGTGCTGTGATGCAGAAAACAGGAGCCGGCCTCCACGCAGCGAACTCCTGCTACTGGGACACGGCCATGGACGGTAAGCAGAGCGTCCACCGCTGATCCCTCTGACAGCAGCTCGCTTTGACTCGATTATAATAATAATAATATTAAATTGTATCATAGAGCTACGTGTGCTGTTGATTTGACAGGTTTCAACACTTCTGTTCTGTTTTCTTTTGTTGTGTTCTTCTCTCTTCTCGTCCACTTGTTCTGTTTTCTTTTCATTTCCTCATGTTTTTAATTTTCTCTCTGCAGGAAGCAGCACAGTGAGATGGGAGAACCGCACCATGTACTGTGTGGTCAGTGTGTTTGCTGTGGCTGTGGCATAGGACACACACACACACACACACACACATACATATACACACATACACACATACATATACACACATGACCACCAGCAGCAGTGTGTTCCTGTGACCAGCAGGGGGCCACAAAGTGATACAGCTGTGTGTACACCTGTGGGCTTGACCTTTGACCTCTAAAGGAAAAGCTGCAGAAAAGAAAACAATATTATCTGCCTTTAGATGCATGCCATCATCATTATTGTAATGTATTGATCTTCTCATGTCACTTCTCTTTATTTATCACTTGCTGACAGCTGGAATCGTTCTTCTTCTTCTTCTGTGGTTTCTGATGTTTATTACGTGTAACCTGTCAACATGAAGGTTTTTGTACGTGGAGCTGTTTTTCTGCAGGATAACAAACGTAAAGAGATTCATGAGCAGTGTTCAGTCATTCATCTGAAATCAATAAAGATTTGAACATTTCAAGAAAACACAACTGCTTTCTTATTGCACCGATGTTCTATCTACAGTTGAATATATTATGTTTTATTTATCTATAATAGTCCTTCAGTTCTTATTGTGTTCGTACACGTTAATGCATTCATCAGTGATCAAGTACTGGGCTAAGTACAATTTGAAGGTACTTGTACTTTACCTGACTACTTCCATTTTATAATACTTTGTACTTATACCACATTTCAGAGAGAACTTTTGTACTTTTCGTGTGATATTACAGATTAAAGTACCCAGCAGCATAATTACTTTATGCTCCATTTTCATCAGCTGCAACATTAAAGTGATGTTTGCATCATGAATGCATCAATAAATATAATCCAATAATATCATGTGTCAATCAGGTCATTCTGCATAATGAGTACTTTTACTTTTTGGGCCATTTTCTCATCAATTCAAACAGAAGTTCTCTTGGGAAATTATTATTAATCGGAAAATGAATTCCTCAAAGAACTACAGTGTAAATATATTGTTTGTATTTTACGTTCCTCGTAGTCTTAGTGCAGTGTTGGAAGAAGTATTTAGATCCTTTACTAACGTAAAGTACTCAAGTAGTATTCTGAAGGGGTGTCCTACTGGGACTTTTACATTTTAGTTTTGGTTCAAAAAAATAGTTCCACAATCTTTTTGAGCTGAAGAATTCCACAAAAACTTTCAAAGTTCAAGTTTATTATCCAAAAAAAGACAAATTCACTTCGACCTGTGTGTGAAAAGATACATAAATATACACAAAGATAGTGAGATTTGTCTTCACATGTCTTGTTTTCTCCGATAAAACCCAAAGACATCAGAGCGCTTCATGGGCTTTCTGTTAGTTTTGGTACAATTTAAATAAAAATACATTTATCACACGATGTAACCAGAAGGCTGCTTCCACAAATACAAAAACACTTATGTATAATAACCTCTCCCAGGATTCATGAACAGTATTTTCTGGAATATAAAAGTGAAACATTAAAGCAACATAAAAGCAGAACGTCTGTTAAAGCTGCTGCTTGACTTTCTTTGATGCCTTGCTCGAGGGCGTAAACATGTAGCCGTGTATTTAAACCGTGTAGTATTCCTGCCTCTCTCACATATATATATATATATGTATTATATGTATACGTGACCTTGTCCACATCTGGCACCAACGAAGAGAAAAGTAAATGCAAAAAGGAAGAGGAGTTTTGAAAGCAACAGTTTCACTTGATGTAACACAAAAGGAGAACAAGGTAACGTGGAGAACACCGCAGAGACGTTTCCTCCATTTTGGAGCGAGAGCGGCGTCTTTGCAAAATGTCTGCGGCGAGAAGCAAAGACGAGCTGCCAGTTGTACTAATACACAGAAGAACGGGGTAGGAACAGCCTGTCTCGGGTTCCTCTCCTGGCTCTCAGAAGTTCTCCTTGTTGAAGATGAACTTGACGTCGCCCTCCGAGTGAGACAGACTCTGTTTCTCCAGAGACTTCCCCAGCTGAGGGGGGCCGCACAGGAAGACCCCCACCTTAGTGCTGCGGACACAGGAGCACAGGCCGGCCGTTACAGGCAGGGGCAGTACTAGCAGTACTAGTACTAGCAGTCAAGTACTGCGTGTACGAGTACGAGTAGTCCTTGTGCATGTTTCGTTTGTTGGATATTTAAATGATGGTCATTGTTAATTGGTGCAAATAAAAAAAACAGGAAGAAGAAAAGCCAGGAATTCAAGAAAAAATGCATAAATATCACAAAAGGTAAAACGATCAGCAGTTCTAGTTGTAGTACAAGAAGCAGAAGTTGTGGTAGTAGTATTGTGAGTAGTAACACTAGTAACAGTAGCAGGTGTAGTAGTAGATTGTGTGTGTACAGTGTATTCAGTGTGTATTCAGTGTGTGTACAGTGTGTATATAGTGTGTGTACAGTGTATTCAGTGTGTGTACAGTGTATATAGTGTGTGTACAGTGTGTATATAGTGTGTGTACAGTGTATTCAGTGTGTGTACAGTGTATTCAGTGTGTGTACAGTGTATTCAGTGTGTGTACAGTGTATTCAGTGTGTATTTAGTGTGTATTCAGTGTGTGTACAGTGTATTCAGTGTGTGTACAGTGTATTCAGTGTGTGTACAGTGTATTCAGTGTGTATATAGTGTGTATTCAGTGTGTATTTAGTGCGTACAGTGTATATATTGTGTATTCAGTGTGTGTACAGTGTATTCAGTGTGTATATAGTGTGTACAGTGTGTATATAGTGTGTACAGTGTATTCAGTGTGTATATAGTGTGTACAGTGTGTGTACAGTGTATTCAGTGTGTATATAGTGTGTACAGTGTATTCAGTGTGTATATAGTGTGTATTCAGTGTGTGTACAGTGTATTCAGTGTGTATATAGTGTGTACAGTGTGTGTACAGTGTGTACAGTGTATTCAGTGTGTATAGTGTGTGTACAGTGTATTCAGTGTGTATATAGTGTGTACAGTGTGTGTACAGTGTATTCAGTGTGTATATAGTGTATTCAGTGTGTGTACAGTGTGTACAGTGTATTCAGTGTGTATATAGTGTGTACAGTGTATTCAGTGTGTATATAGTGTGTACAGTGTGTGTACAGTGTGTACAGTGTGTATATAGTGTGTACAGTGTGTGTACAGTGTATTCAGTGTGTATATAGTGTGTACAGTGTGTGTACAGTGTGTGTACAGTGTATTCAGTGTGTATATAGTGTGTACAGTGTGTGTACAGTGTATTCAGTGTGTATATAGTGTGTACAGTGTGTGTACAGTGTATTCAGTGTGTATATAGTGTGTACAGTGTGTGTACAGTGTATTCAGTGTGTATATAGTGTGTGTACAGTGTGTGTACAGTGTGTGTACAGTGTATTCAGTGTGTATATAGTGTGTACAGTGTGTGTACAGTGTATTCAGTGTGTATATAGTGTGTACAGTGTGTGTACAGTGTATTCAGTGTGTATATAGTGTGTACAGTGTGTGTACAGTGTATTCAGTGTGTATATAGTGTGTACAGTGTGTGTACAGTGTATTCAGTGTGTATATAGTGTGTACAGTGTGTGTACAGTGTGTGTACAGTGTATTCAGTGTGTATATAGTGTGTACAGTGTGTGTACAGTGTGTGTACAGTGTATTCAGTGTGTATATAGTGTGTACAGTGTGTACAGTGTGTGTACAGTGTGTGTACAGTGTATTCAGTGTGTATATAGTGTGTATATAGTGTGTACAGTGTGTGTACAGTGTGTGTACAGTGTGTGTACAGTGTGTACTCACCCCGGGTGCTTTGCAGCGATGTTGGTGAACTCGTTGTCCCAGTTGGGTTTCCCGTACAGCGTCTTCTGCTTCAGGCCGGTGATCGGGTCGTTCTCGGCCTCGTGGTGAACGCGGAAGTGAGCCGCCTGTGGGAGGAGAACACAGAACTTAACGCGTGACCCGGTCGCTGCGTCGTAGCTTTAAGCGCCAGGCGGTTCTGGGCCGGTACCTCGGTGTCCTTCCAGCGGGTCAGGTAGATGTTGTAGCTCAGGAAGTCCGTCACGCCCTTCTCCGCCATCTGACCCTCCAGAGACTGGAGCAGGTCGGCAAACCACTCGAAGGCCTCGGTCTCCGGGCACAGCCAGTAGAAGTAGATCTGTGAGGACGGCAACACACACACACACTGTACACACACTGTACACACACTGTACACACACTGTCTGCACAATCAGAGACTTTAGAAGGACTTTAAAGTCTCCAATAAAAATCTATATCTCCTCCGTTACTCGCGTACATTTGATCTTTTTACGGGCCACGTTTATTTCCTCCAAACTGTCTCTCATCGGTCTTTTTTTATCAGCGGTTAAAAAGTTCATTTTCAAACTTGGAAGCAGTGAGGTCCACTTTCTGGAGCTTTCAACCGTATCACATGTTCTTCCTACGTAGTTCTCTCGGTTCACGTTCCACAACTTGTTTAATGAGAAGACTCCGACGGAAACTAAGCTCCCATCTCTTGTGTGAGCTGTGCGAAATCCATCTGCTGAAGAAGACCATGTGATACAGTTGAAAGCTCCAGAGAAAGCTACTAAGTGGAGCTGAAGTCAAGACTACTATTTCCCATTTTGAAAATGAGATCCTAAAAAAACTCAAAAAGTGAACTCAAAAGTAGATGTTGAGTGTGTTCTCTGTTCTGCTGCAGAAGACCATGTGATACAGTTGAAAGCTACTAAGTGGACCTGAAGTCGAGAAATTTCCAAAGTTGAGAATGAGCTTTAATGTTAGCTAGAAATTGAGTTTAACTGAAAAGTGTAAACTCAAGGGCCCCTTACTGGTCCTCTCTTGTTCTCCCTGAATGAAGACCATGTGCAAAGCTAGTAAGGAGCCCTTGAGTCTCCCTCACCTTCTTGGTGAAGACGTCCTGGTTGTTCTGGATGCGTTTGTACCACACGGACTTGAGGATGGAGGCGAAAGGAGTCACGCCGATTCCGGCGCCGACCAGCATCACCACCTCGTAGCCGAACACGTCTTCGCTGGCCGTTCCAAACGGCCCGTCGATGGCCAGCCTGAGAATAACAATTCATACACAAATTAATAGTTAATACATTTATCTTTTTCTCTGCAGATATGTGATCGATCTACGAATCAGAGTCCAATGAAGCAGCAAAGAGAAAAACTATAACGTTCTGCAGTCATAACAATAATAAGCACTATTAAGTACTATACGTATTATTATATATATGACATTATTAGATTGTTTACAATGCTGTTTTTCTTATTGGATAATTGAAGTTCTAAACGTCTGAAAGAGGAGCGTTTGTTCTTGTGTTTGGAGACCTGATCGTGGTTCAATAAGAGGCTCTGAGTGAAGACCCGGTTCCCTCACTGTGAGGTCTGGGAGCAGAGAACAGGAAACCAGCAGGACCTCTTTCATGGTGGCGCTGGTTTCTACAGCTTCTCTATGTCTCACACAATGACCCACCAGGGGCAGTAAACTGACCCCCGCTGGCTGCAATCCCCCCTGCACGTACTTGGGCAGCTTCCAGGCCTCCTGAGGCTCGGTCTTGTCTCCCACGCAGGCCTCGTACAGCGCCTGAGTCCAGTCCCCCACGATGCGGATGTGGGCGCTGAAGTAGTCCTCCTCGGGGGCGGAGGTCAGGGTGAAGGGGTGCCACTCCAGCCGGGAGACGGACGGACACTGGATGAAGACGTACTGGCCCACCTCCATGTGGAAGCCCTTCCTCTTCATCTGCAGCTCCAGAGTCTTGGAGGGGTGCATCACCACCTGGTAGGTTTATGAGAGTCACGATCAGGGGGTTGTCATCAACCTTTGGAAACCCACCCTATGTTTAGGCCCTTTCCTCGAAAATTGCATACCCAAACTAAAAAGGGTGCATCTCTGCAACCACTAGGGCTATTTGAATAATGTTGGTGTTATAATAAAAGGTACACATGTGATATTTTGTTCAGATGTGTAAATATCAGTCTATATGTTACTGGTTAAGAGTAAATGAAGATGACACACAGAAAGAAATGAAAAGGTTTCAGGTCCACCTATAAAAAAAATCACTTTCAGGATGATTATTTCTTTGAATATGTGAACATTCACTAACCCAAATCATAGCACAATATGTGAACATTCTCTAACCCAAATCATAGCACAATATGTGAACATTCTCTAACCCAAATCATAGCTCAATATGTGAACATTCACTAACCCAAATCATAGCTCAATATGTGAACATTCTCTAACCCAAATCATAACACAATATGTGAACATTCACTAACCCAAATCATAACACAATATGTGAACATTCTCTAACCCAAATCATAGCTCAATATGTGAACATTCTCTAACCCAAATCATAACACAATATGTGAACATTCACTAACCCAAATCATAACACAATATGTGAACATTCTCTAACCCAAATCATAGCTCAATATGTGAACATTCACTAACCCAAATCATAACACAATATGTGAACATTCTCTAACCCAAATCATAACACAATATGTGAACATTCTCTAACCCAAATCATAGCTCAATATGTGAACATTCTCTGACCCAAATCATAACACAATATTTGAACATTCTCTAACCCAAATCATAGCTCAATATGTGAACATTCTCTAACCCAAATCATAGCACAATATGTGAACATTTTCTTTGCAAAGGTTGATTTTGATAAAGTGAAGCAGAACAAAGTTAGAGAGGGTTTAGAACAGAGAACATTCAGGTGAGGTCTCCAAAATTTGCATTGGGGCACGTCTGTGACATTTGAATTTTTTCATGTACCAAACCATCATCTCAGCAGCAGCTCACCTTGGTGATGACGACCTTCTGGTGGGACCGGTAGAAGCGGACGAGCCTCTCGCACACATAGAGGATCATGGGGCCCACCACCCACTTCCACGTCTGGAGAACAGGTAACGTGTGCATTAATGTACAACAAACAGCTGGAGGCTTGTTTCCCATGAACACCGTCTTCAGCGGCTCACCATCGGGGGGTTTCCGGCAAAGACCGGCACGGTGCAGTTGGTCCCGGTGCTCCCCCAGACTTCAAACTGGTCGGCACATTCCTCTGGGCGGTTTGAGTCCAGGCTGGCGGGCGTCTGTCCTCTCACGATGCGCCTGCAGCCAGAGGACACGAGCGTTATTATTAACACAATGCCGGGAGACTCGGTCGCCTCAATGTCCGCTCCTCTCACCCGAAGCCGTGGAACACCAGGCCGATGAAGAAGACGACGAAGAGGTGGTGCGTGTACCAGAACACCTCGAAGTAGGACCTGCGGATGACCTCCATGGACGAGGTGATGATGAGGATGAGGGCCAGCGTGATGACCACGCCCGTCAGCCCGGCGATGGTGGTGAACATGACCACGGTGGGGTTCTGCATGGAGACACACACACACACACACACAGCTGGTTGGTCACGGCGCCGTGGGTCGAGGTCACGGGGTCGTCACCACAACAACGCCCCTGCAGGGCGGGTTGGCCAGCTAACGGAGAACATTTATTATTAGACTTCACACGAGGAGCTGCACCTCTTCATCTTCTCTCTCAGTGTTTCAGCTCCGAAAGCTCAATACCGTATTTGAAAAGAGGAAGTTTCTCAAAAGAGGACAAATAGAGGAAGCTTTCTCAGATGAAGTAACATTTCTTACACCAAATGTAGCAATATGGCAGAAGGGATTTCACAGATTTGAGCAACACCAGAAGCCTCCGGCTCCACGGCCGCTCGGCTTCACGTCTCACCGTCTCGTTGGTCCTGATGGGGTTCAGGAAGGACGCGTTGTCCCCGCTGCCGATTTCCGACAGGATGAAGGTCAGAGGTCTGCTGTCGCGGTTCAGCTGGGCGTCCATGAAATACTCAAAGTTAAACAAGTGGGCGATGATGTGCACGGCTGCAGGAGGAGGAGGAAGAGGAGATTCATCATGACTTTAAACCCCGAATCCCAAATGAGCTGCAGAACGTCTGCGAGCTCGTCACACACACATAGTGTCACATATGCAAAAAGAAATAGCAGCTGTGGATGTTTTACAGTTTGCGTTTCCCGCTACAGGCTGGAGAAAGAAGCGTTGAAGCGTACCTGTGTGGAAGGCGATCATGTAAGCCACCAGCTTGTGAAACGTGATGTTCCGGTCGAGTTGTCGAGCTGCTGTGCGGCTGCAGCACTGAACACAACATAAACATTCATAAAAGTACTGATTGGATCCCCATAAGCGAGGCGTCCTGATGGATCTGCGTTACCTGGATGGTGCCGCGGAGGAAGGAGAGCAGGTTTCTGCAAACTGGCAGCAGGATGAGCATGCAGTTGAAGTTGAGGCAGGCGGCCGGCGCTCTGGCCCAGGACAGCGCTTGCTGATGGGTTAGAGAGCGTGTTACCTCGACGTGTAATCTGATTACTTTGCAGTGCAGGATGCTTTTCTCCCTGAGCGCTCTGTGAGGCTGCAGCGTTCAGAGGAGAAAGTGCTCGTTTCACTTCTCTCAGCTGTAATGACTCAGAGGCCAGCTGGGAGCCCGGAGGAAACTTTAACCTCCTGTCACAGCTGTCAAAACTCTCTGGAAGCTCAGGTGTGGTGGTTTAGATAAGGAGTGAATAGTGCGGGCGTGGAGGTGACGGCGTTCAAGAAGGTTTCCCGCTGTGCCGCTCTCTTACGGGAAGATCATAAATGAATCACCTGCTGAAAGTCTTCCAATGCAAACACGCTTTATTTAAGAGGATAGCGCTGTGGTAACACGCATTTGATTCCTCTTGTTCCTGTGAACAATATGCACTTTTAAGCATGAAAGCATAAGAAAAAGCTGCTTGATATCTAACAGGTAACACGAGCAGTCGAGTGGGATTAAATCTACAAGGTGGAGGATAAAGGAGAATTCTGACGAAAAGTCTTTACGAGCAGCAGTCCAGTGTCAAAACACATCCTCAATATTCTGTCATTTATTTCAGTTGTACCCAATCACTTCTGTCTGTAAATGGTCTCTCTTCTCGTTACAGAGGCATTATAGTGGCCGTCAGTTTAAGGAAAGAGAAGAAGCAGTTTGATGAGGTGATTCTTGGGCTTTCCTCAGTTTGAGGAAGTGAAAAGGGTCGGGTCCTGTTTTTTTTTAATGCATCTTTTTATCTGACTTTCGAGAGGTTTGCTGAGAGTTTCTTCTTCTCTCTGAAGTTTGATTTGAGACACAGAGAAAGTAAACCGCACTCACCCCCAGCAGGACCCGGGTGTAGAACCACCGCTCCACCAGGAAGGCCATGTAGAAATGGACGAACAGGAACGCGTTGATGCCGAGCCAAACCAACTGTGACAGCCGAGCAAAAGCATTCATCAGAAACACTAGAAGCAGTACAGCCAGACACCTGTTGAACTCAATAATGTTTACGGGTATCATTCAGTGCTCATATCAAGAAAACACTTGTTGTGTTTTGTTAGTTTTCATCTCACAAAAAAGCCAAAGTTATCTCTCAGAGAGGTCACGCCCTTCAGGTGGTTTCCAGGGAGTTAAGAACCAAAAGTACAGTTATTTTTCTAAATGATCCAATAATTCACACAAAATATAGAGAAACATGTTTTTCTCTCTAAATTTGAATAAAATACAATATACAAGTTTAGATTTAAATCAGGAAATAACTGATGCAAAGAAAAATATCATGAATTATGACATGCGATGCCTACTTTTGCTGCTTCAACTCGTTTTTAAGGCCACAAACAAAAACATGTTGAGGTTTAACATCCAGCCATCTTCACAGAGATGCTTCAAACCGTATTTTATATGAACTATGATAACTTCAACAACTCCTAAACAAGGCAGATTTACCGGAGTATGACAGAATAATAATGTACTCACAATAACAAAGATGGAGAGTCCCTCGTTGGCAGCAAAGTTCCCCATGTTGAAGAGAGCTGCTGTGTGGTATGTGACAGCAGAGAAGGAAGCAGGAAACCGTGAAGGAAGAGAGTGAAGAGTGCAGTGGACCGATTACTCACTTTATAACCTTTGAAAGAGCAAATAAGGAAGTAACCCGACGCCAGCCGCTGGGTTTCTCCTCAGTAATTCAGTAAAGGAGCACAAGCTGAAAGGCTCCTTATCGATAATCTGACTTCTGAAGGAGAACAATAACGAGCCTTCAGATTCATGTTCAGGTTCCTGAAACCCTACATTAGTAGTAAATAAATCAGTGAAATTAATAAACATGAAGTTTCCTTTGCACATTAGTAGTAAATAGAATACATGATATTAATAATCATGAGGTTTCCTTTGCACATTATAATAAATAGAATAAATGACATTTATATGGGGTTATTTCAGTCTCTTTAATGGCAAATGCGCACAGAAAGATTCACAAATATATTCAATTCACAAATGCACACAGAAGGGTTTACAAATACATTCCAATGATTTATATCAATGTATAAACAAAAATCACAAATATATTTCTGCATTTGTTTGTGAAAAGCTTCACATTTACGAGTTGCTTTTATGAGACTCCCCTGCCGTCCTTTGGATTCGTAAATGCATTTTTTCTATATGGACCTATCCGTAGCCAATCAGACGTCGCCCTCATTTTCAACCAATCACATGAGTGCAGCTCCCCCCTCCCCTACCCACGAGGGCGGTGCCAGCGTACAGTTACGGAATTAGCGGAGCTCATCAGTCAAACAATGGCGCTGGTACACACAACTGGAAGTTGACGTTCTCTGAATACTACAGTTGTTGAGTCACAACATGACATTTTAGGATGTTTTCAGGCGAGAAGTTAGTTGTTTAAGCATCAAATCTGTGGTCCGTTCATCTAGAAGCCGCCGATTTAAAAAGATACGCCGACGGTTTGAGGTCCGGCTCGTGGGACAGCTGAGTCCCGCCGGCACCGGGCCGAGAGCAGCCTGATCCCGACAGGACTTTTTGCAATGATCCGCTGGCTCCGATTTCTCCGTAGCGGTTAAACATTGATTTTATTGGTTTTATTTTTTACTGTAATTGACCTCCTTGGAGCATATCCTGCTTTATCAATTAATTAATATATATATATATATATATATATATATATATATATATATATATATTATTTTGAATATATATATATTACATATTAAATATTTTAATCGTTTGACAGCACTAATATATATATATGTAATATATTATGAATATGTAATAATTAATTGTAATTCACAATTAATTCATATGTATTTTTTAATGCATGTTATATAAATACTTAATATTATATTTATATAGATACACATATAATTGCAATCAATTCGGTCAAACGTCAAAAGACACCGCTGTAGTTCAAAGTAAAAGTTAAATTAAAATCTTAAGTTATGAATCTTAACCTTTCTCTCCGTCAAACTGATGTAACGTTACTGTGAATAAATAATAAACTAATAAAGATTGCTCGTTAGATCCTCAAAACTGAATTATATCTCATGTTTAACCGCTACGGAGAAATCGGAGCCAGCGGATCATTTCTAAAAGTCCTGCCGGGATCAGGCAGCTCTCGGCGGGCAGCAGAACGCTGACGGCCCGGTGCAGACGGGGCTCACGGTCCCGCGACCAGGAACTCAAACCGTCGGCGTATCTTTTTAAATCGGCGGGTTCTAGATGAACGGACCACAGATTTGATGCTTAAACAACTAACTTCTCGCCTGAAAACATCCTAAAATGTCATGTTGTGACTCAACAACTGTAGTATTCAGAGAACGTCAACTTTCAGTTGTGTCTACCAGCGCCATTGTTTGACTTATCACCTCCGCAAATTCCGTAACTGTACGCTGGCTCCGCCCTCGTGGGTAGGGGAGGGGGGAGCTGCACTCATGTGATTGGTTGAAAATGAGGGCGACGTCTGATTGGCTACGAATAGGTCCATATAGAAAAAATGCATTTACGAATCCAAAGGACGGCAGGGGAGTCTCATAAAAGCAACTCGTAAATGTGAAGCTTTTCACAAACAAATGCAGAAATATATTTGTGATTTTTGTTTATACATTGATATAAATCATTGGAATGTATTTGTAAACCCTTCTGTGTGCATTTGTGAATTGAATATATTTGTGAATTGTTCTGTGCGCATTTGCCATTAAAGAGACTGAAATAACCCCATAGGTTTCCTGCAGGTTGAGATAAGACTCTACTCACAACTTCCCAGCAGGATATAAAGTCATTAAAAGCAGCTCCACCTTCTGCAGAATGTACTTCTGGTACTTCCAGTATATATATGGATGCTAGTACTTTGACTCCAGCTGAGGACGCCGCTGTAGAATCCAGAGGAAACCGTCTTTTGAACAAAGTCCTGCATGTGTTGACACTCGGAGGCTGCAGCTGACCGTTGAGGAGGAACCTGGTGGTGACATGGTAAACTTTAGGCGGAGGAAGTGGCAGATTTCTACACGCGAAGGAAAACAGCAGCTTAATTTCCACATGCTTCCTGTTTCAAGCCGAACTGCAGAGAGGAAAACACCTGAACCAAAACCATCAACGTCTAACTGATCAGGTCGGGTTTGAGCTCTCAGCTGCAGAGGAGAGCCTCCTCCATGAGCAAAGCCTTCTTACGGTCATGGGAAACCTGGAAAAGTCATGGAATTTTAGAATGGTTATTTCCAGGCCTGGAAAAGTCCTTGAAAAAAATAAAATCCCAAAAGTGTAGTAAAAGTCATGTAAATGTGTTATATTCATGTGTTCATGACGTTCATTTACGCTGAGTTTGAAATAATGAATATGCTTTTAAAAGAAAGACTCAAAATATAAGCAGGCATCCATACAGGCATCTATATAAATGTTTATTCTTTTAATCAAACTATTGTCTCATTCATTTGTGTCATTTAAGGTTTACTGTATGCTTTGTATTCTCATTGTTAGTTTAAATACTACATTTACTCACTTTTTCATGTTTACACCCAGATTTCACTAAATGTTTGGTCATGGACATTTGGTTTAAAGTCATAGAGACGTCATGAAACCCACTGGTCAGAATGTGTGAACCCTGAAGCTCTTAAACTCATCTTTTGTGATGGAACACAGTATTACTTCAGCTCCGCAGCGCTGATGCTCTAAACAGGATTTCATGAGCCTAAACCAACGTTCACTCTGGATTATTGTCAATCAGATCGCTGCTGGTTCGTTCAGGGGTTTAACGCCGGGGATTACGTCACACCAGCACCTGAACGCCCCGCTGCCTTTGAGCAAGGCGGCGTCAGATATCTGTCTGCTGCTGCAGGAGGAACAGCGATGGTGTGTTTCTGCTGCCACCTGCAGAGGCGTCGTGTTTATTATAAAACATGAGCACATAGCAATACAAATAACCACTGCGTCTGTGGAAGTCCAGCTCATGAGAATGCTCTTCAGGAAAAAGACGTGAACGTAACGATGTGCTTGTAGAAGATGGAAGAGAGGAGCTGAACATCCATAATTCATGTTATTCATTAATAATTCATTAATGCATGTTTGTCTCGACGGTTTTATAACCTAAAGATCTGTTCTTCTTCTTCTTCTTCTTCTTCTTCTTCTTCTTCTTCTTCTTCTTCTTCTTCTTCTTCTTCTTCTTCTTCTTCTTCTTCTTCTTCTTCTTCTTCTTTATGTTTGTAGAAGAAAAGAGCAGCCTGCAGAAAGCTTTCACCGTCCAAAACATTGAAGGTAAAGAAGGCCACAATAACTTTATTAGTTATGATGTTATATTCTTTGCATATTGTTAAAAATGCATCTAAAATAATAATGCATATTCTCTGTGTGTGCAATGTCAAACCTGTTTTTATTCATATTATTATGAATGTAAACATAAAACCTATAATGCATTCAATTAGAGGTTATTTTACAGGTGAGTAAATCTGCAGAAAGAAGGAATTGTGTTCATATTGTGTGGATTCAACAAACGTATGCAGCCTGAAATGTCTAAACAATTATTTCCAAGTGTAGAAAAGTATGTTTTCTTTAACGTGTAGGAATGCAGCCTCAGCAGTGAGTTATGCAACACGTTAGCACGCTGCAGCGCTGCAGCACGTTGTGCATGATGAAGCTGAGGGTGAAGGTTAAAGCACACGCTGTGTAACCAAAGGCCCTCTGGGGATTTCCCCTCCTAATCTGGGGGAAGGGGATTATAATAAATCTGCTGCATGGGGACTGACTCCTCCGGCCCGTTTCACAATGCATAATCACAAAGTGGTGCACGGTCACCCCGACGACGGGAAGCTCCTGTTGTCGTCTTTGAGGCTCAAACATCCCAGAATGTCTCTTCTGTCCTGACCTTGACTTGTGCATGTCCTCACCTTGTATTACTTTATTTATACTCTCCCTACATACCCTGCCTTCAACATGCCGCCCCAACACTTCCTGCTGAGCATTCAAATGCTGACACACGGGGCTTTTATTGTGAAGAAGCAACAGGAAACACAACTGCTTTCTTATCTCCTGCAAGAGATTATGCATTCAGTAAATACATCAGATAGTTTATTGTTTTCTTGTAATAGTTGTATCATTTTGTTTAACTCGAGGTGTTCATGGCCCTCCTGTAAAAATGCAAGGCGGGCAACACACAGGGCTTTTATTGTGAAGAAGCAACAGGAAACACAACTTATTTCTTATCTCCTGCAAGAGATTATGCATTATGTAAATAAATCTGATAATTTATTGTTTTCTTGTAATAGTTATATAAATTGTTTAAACTAGAGGCGTTCAGGGCCCTCTTGTAAAGAAATCGCTTGGAGGAGATGATGCAAATAAATCTGATAATTAATAAATAAATTAGATAATTAATGTTTCCCTGTAATAGTAATATAATATAGTAATATCATCATTTAATATCAAAGTTTAAATGTGTATCTGAGACTTTGTTTTGTCATCAAAATGGTTTGATTATTTCTAATTAAATTATTAAATATATAAACATTTATCTTAAATATGGAAGCTCAGTTTCACCAGGTAAACACATAATACAGAAAATCAAGTTTAAATTATGGCTTGTAATTACAATGTTTAATTAAAACAAATTACAGTTATGACTAAATCTAAAATCTAAATGAGTACATTTTGACTTATATAACTTTGTATATTGATCCAGTATTTCTTAATTCTGACATAAAACATACCTCATATTTGGTAAATGTCATGTAATAATGCTTTACTAAAAAAATCTAGTATAATTAACTTTTTTATGAATATATATTTATACACAATATATATATATATATATTTTATTTATTTATTTATGTTCTTCACATTAATGGTCTGTATGGAAGACCATACAGACCATTAATGCATACATTTTTACATGTTTTATGTTCTTTTATGTTTTAATGTCAAGAACATATTTAAAAAAATATATATTTAGAATAAATATGTATTAATAAAAAAGTATACTAGATTTCTATATATATATATATATATATATATATATATATATATATATATATATATATATATATATATACACTCACCTAAAGGATTATTAGGAACACCTGTTCAATTTCTCATTAATGCAATTATCTAATCAACCAATCACATGGCAGTTGCTTCAATGCATTTAGGGGTGTGGTCCTGGTCAAGACAATCTCCTGAACTCCAAACTGAATGTCAGAATGGGAAAGAAAGGTGATTTAAGTAATTTTGAGCGTGGCGTAAACAGAATGAGAACATGGATCCATCATGCCTTGTTACCACTGTGCAGGCTGGTGGTGGTGGTGTAATGGTGTGGGGGATGTTTTCTTGGCACACTTTAGGCCCCTTAGTGCCAATTGGGCATGGTTTAAATGCCACGGCCTACCTGAGCATTGTTTCTGACCATGTCCATCCCTTTATGGCCACCATGTACCCATCCTCTGATGGCTACTTCCAGCAGGATAATGCACCATGTCACAAAGCTCCAATCATTTCAAATTGGTTTCTTGAACATGACAATGAGTTCACTGTACTAAAATGGCCCCCACAGTCACCAGATCTCAACCCAATAGAGCATCTTTGGGATGTGGTGGAACGGGAGCTTCGTGCCCTGGATGTGCATCCCACAAATCTCCATCAACTGCAAGATGCTATCCTATCAATATGGGCCAACATTTCTAAAGAATGCTTTCAGCACCTTGTTGAATCAATGCCACGTAGAATTAAGGTGTTCTGAAGGCGAAAGAGGGTCAAACACAGTATTAGTATGGTGTTCCTAATAATCCTTTAGGTGAGTATATATATATATATATATATATATATATATATATATATATATATATATATATATATATATATATATATATAATTTTTTAAGGGACTCTAATGGTCTTCCATAATTCCCTCCTCCATTTAATATATATATATATATATGAAATATTAATATATATTATTGTGTATGTTCTTGACAGTACTGGTCCTCCATCCCTCCATCCCTCCCTCCTCCGGGAGCAGCGGACAGGAGGCCGGCTCAGCTCAGCGAGGAGGCCGGACCTCCAGCTGGTGTTTGGGGTGATGACGCAGCACCATGTGGAGCGCAATCTCCTTTCAGAGGAGGAGGAGAGGGGGGCGTGGTAGAAATATACAGCGGTCCATGAACGCAACACTCCGCTGACAGCACACCAACACACGGCAGCTCCTCCCGCTCCACCGCAGGGATTCACCCGGACTACCGGCTGCATCGACCGGCTGGCGGTCCTGGTCCTGGTCCTGGTCCCGGTCCCGGTGCGGGTCCATGCTCGTGGACTACCTCTTCAGACGGGTTTAAAGCAGCCGCAGCGGATCTCTTGACGTGAAAAGGTAAAACGGATTGACGTTTTAATCCTAAATACACATGTGTGCCTTTAATTAAGAGTTGAAGTTAATTAACAGTGGATGGACAGTTATTAAAGACTATATGGTTTTTATTTTGAGTTTAATTAATCGTTTGAATTAATAATGTCCACAAATAATACTTGGAGAGCTTAACACTGAATCTTAAATAAAAGCCCTTTTATTTTGTAACTTTAAGCATAACAACTAACGGAACTGTGTACTGCTGTGCACGTTCAGAGTCACATGTAGAAGAAGGGAATTAGTGGCAGATTATTCCAGTTATGTATATGTAACTGCTTCAAAGTTCAAAGTTTCAAAGTCTGTTATTTTAAATCTCACGTCATGAAGCTTAAACCTCCACTTGCTTCATGCATTGATAGAAAGATGAATAAGATCAGGATGAAAAACATATTTCTGCTGCACTAAACAATGTTTACCGCTCAAATATTTGTATTTTTTTCATGAATTCCTTGATAATCTTCGCGCTAACTATGCAAATAGTAGTGCTAATAATATTAATATTAATATTAAATCCCCAGGTTTGGTCTTAAACCACATTTTCTGCACGTTTTTAGGTCGAAACTCTTTTACGATTTCATTCATTTGACATTTGCATTAAATTATGTATTTAATTCCAGCTGTTCCCTGCAGCTGTGGATACCGTGGCTTTATTTTTAACAAATGAACGGACGAGATAACAGAAACTACGTCGTGAGAATGAAAGAGGAGTTTAATTTCACCCCAAAACGTGTCGTTAGAATAGGAGTGGACGAGCGTCCCTCGTCCTCAATGGGCCACATGTGTTGTAACAGATAAGAATGGCGAGTCGTGTGCATGTGACCACGCCTGCAGAGGACAGACGAGATGAATGCAGTTGTTTCACCGCGTCTCTCGGGTCCTCAAGTCAGTCCATGCAGACGGATCGTTATCCCGGGTCGTGCCTGTTGTCTCTGAGCTCACACGTGTGGGTTGAAACACGACCTTCAGCCTTCACAGGTGAAACTCCCAAGATAATCATGAAGATAAAACACAGGAGTTAAGTGTTGTTATAAACAGAGATTCTGACTAATCAGACTGTGTGGACTTTAAATTCTAGGCATTGAGATGAACTCTGCCCTCTCAAGTACAGATAATAGCCCCAAAGTGGTGAATATGACAGCTATTAAAGAGGTTTGCTCAAATAAAGGCAGCCTTTCATTTCTTTCTCTCAACTCTCTTTATTTAATCTGTTGGTCCTCAACATGATTTTCTCTCTGAAGACTTCAGGTTGTTCCTGGAAAGTAAAAGCAGAGCTGCAGCGATTCGTCCGTTGGGTTTTGGACTAAAACAAGACGTCACCAGGGACTCTGGGAGATTAGTTTTCTGATGTGTGATACAGGAAGTACTCTGCAGAGTAATCAATGAGGAAAGTCGTGATTTATTTTAACGGGCAGCAGATGGTTACGTGAACGGGATCGGGCCAAACTAGCATAACAAATATTGGTGATTTGAAGTCGCTTTGGCCGCCTGACCGCTCTGATAGATGTATTTAAACACATCGGACCCAAATGATGTCTCTGAAAAGTCCTTTTGCTGCATACTTATGAGCCTGGAGCATCCGGATATGAATTATTAGTAGTTTACCGTTAGAAGAGAGACGTACAAAGCTGCAGGACGCCATTAACTTCTGGCTGACCCTCGGCTGCAAACGGCTCTACGACCCTTTCTTCACTTCTCAGTCCTATTTCTGAAAGTATGAAATCATAATTATTCGGGTGGGTGAAGCTGCAGGGGATTTCACATAGTTAGCATGTATACAGTACTTCCTGTCAGCTGCACTTGAGGGGAGAATCCGTTTAAACGTATACATTTAGTACTGCATGGCTCATCATGTGTCGTATGACCTTTAACATCCTCCGGTGATTATCTGAGCAGCGCACAGACAAGCTTCAGACATCTTGTTTTCCTCAGTGCGGGCGGAGATAATTCATTTAACTTGAAGGCCAAACACAAGACCCAGCTTTTCACTTTTCGCTGCTTGTTAACCGGACGGAGCCGCTTTTAAACCGTTTTACCTTTCAGATGCTCTGGCGACACCTGTGGTCCCTGGTGACTTAGGGTCTTCACAGACAGCTGTGGGAATCGAACCACCGTCTAGAAACTGAGCTGCAGCCGAGACGAGTGAGGTGACACTCCTCTGGTTGTATAGAAGTCTATGCTTCGTATGTTAAAGCTGCATTCTCTCTCCTGACCAGCGGGTGGTGATTGACAGGTTAACTTAAGTTCATTTTAACATTTCGGTTGCTTAAAAATGTCTTATTCATCGTACGGTTTTACTGAGCTCCACCCTGTCGGGTTCTGGTTCCAAAAAAGCAAGATGGCGACGGACAAAAAGCAAGATGGCGACGGTGTAGACGGTAAAATGTAAATTTGGTGAAAAGCAGCACCGACTACTTGCTAAAAACACAGAATCTTCAGCTCAAACTTGCTGCACAGGAAAGCCTCTGCAGCTGAACTGAGTGGCTTTTGGTTACCGAACATAAACAGCATGTCGCTGTGTTTCTGTGTGTCGGCGCGTCCCCGATATGATGCCGTCCGTCTGTTAATTAGTGACACGCAGCATTACATAACCTGCCGTTGATGCCAAACACAAGCCTCACTGGCAGCATGTGACTCCCTGTGGATCGACTGCTGCTGTCTGTTCAGATCTGTGTTTCTCTCTCTGCGCTGCCCGAGGCGCCGGGCGAGCCGCGGTGGCTGGATGCTCCGACCACCGGCTGCTGTGGAGCGGCACATAGCGCCTTATCGCTGCTGGATCTGCACATGACAGTTAAAGACGTGGGGGCGTCCGACACAAGCCTCAGTCTCACTGCTGACGCTGTTCACAGGCCCACAGAAAGAGAAGAAGGCAGCTTTTTAATTATTCCGCTCATTAAAGGGCCTCATCGTGATTCTGCAGGTTTTCAGAGGCCTTGACGCCTGACTGCGTTGATGATATATGAACCGTTTTGTCTATGAAATGGTCCGAAAACCAAGATTTCTATAAAATCTATTATCAAATTGACGAACCAACAAGCGAAGAGAAGAGAGGAAGTGAAAACAGAGGTTGGCCTCGATGATTTGGGACCATGTCGATGCATTTTGCAGTTATTTTTTTGGCTCTTACTCGTCACTAAAAGAAGGTTTTGTGTCGCTGTCGGAATGAACGCAGCGATTAATTCACCTGAATGTCACTGCGATCCATGAACTCCCTTTTTAAGTCTGTTTTCTACTAAAGCTCCGCTTCCTGTTTGCGTGGCTTAATTGGACTCTTTGTTGTTGAAGGTCGGAGGCTTCGCCTGTGGCGGTGCGATGCTCTTTAAATAAACCGTATCTCTTATTTTAAATGGCTTTTTTTAGCGTCCGCTCTCTCGGGGGGAACGTCTCATTTCATCCGTCCCTCCATTGGAGCCGCTGAGTAATTAAAATGCACACAAACAACTGAGATTGTTTCAGACTGAAGCCGTAATGGAGGGGAAAACATTGTTATCTGGGTTTGTACTTTGATGTCACTGTGTGGCATTCACTAATACATAAAAGCACAGTTTGTATTAGTTGTTTTTAATATATATATATATATATATATATATATATATATATATATATATATATATATATATATATATTAAAAACATGGTGAGTGCAATATTTTATCTCTGACACGTTGAGGGGAAACATGAGGCTGCTGATGAAAACAGCTGTTTAGTGCTCCCGAAAATGACTTTAATTAGCTCCCACATCCAGAAGAGAATGAGGTCATCCGTTGGCGGCGGGGCCCTTCCTCCCGCGGGTCAATAAGAGAGGTCACCTCGTGATTGGTCGAGGGACGTCCTGCTGCGAGCCGCCTCGCATAGATCCACCTGTCAGGTGTGAGAGGTGACATGTTCCAAACACTGAGGAGTAAAAGCAGCTTTATTACGTAAAGAGTGTTTTACTCACAGGCAGCTGCTTGAAACTCAAAGTAAAGAGAGAGGAGCAGAATAAAAGACGTGATGATGATCATAAAGTTTCCCTAAAACCAGCAGGCAGGTCATATGTTTTATTATCCCCACGAGGGGTCCCTCAGGGTAACGTCCTGGAGCCCTTATGTTTCCATGAGGAGATTTCTAGATAAGTATCAAAGACTTTAAAATCAGTTCTGGGGCTTACTGGAATCCACGTGGAGGATAAACAAAAAAGACTTTTCTTGTTTTATTTGGAATAGGTTTCATAAAGATTTAATGTTTGCTCTCGAAAAAGATATTTGGGACGAACATATTTATATTATTTAATGGTATTCTTTCATATTTATTGTTTCAGTTATTTCTAGGTGTGTATTTTCTGATTCATGACTATATATATATTTTAAGAAGCACACAATTCAACGTATGAGTTGCAGTAATTAAATTAAAGAATATGTGGAAGGAGATTCAAATTTTCCAACAATTAGTGCCAATATGTTTAGTTTTTTCCTGCGATCAGAGGACCTTTATCTCCGTGTGAAGCTGCAATGATCCAGTGGGATCCCATGCTCCTGCTCCAGGGCACCGAGAGTCCTCGGGTGGCTGTTTATGAATTCAAAATAAACAGCTGGAAAGGACAACATGTTGAAGTGACCCTCTGATTCATTTCCTCACTCTGAATTCATCACAGCAGCTAATCTCATCCAGCTGCACGATCACCTTTTAAAATTCATAACCAATAATTGGAGCAAGTTGTGACGCATGCCGGTTCATTAAATCAAATTTCTGGAAGAGAAAACCTCTTGTTGATAATTGGATTCATACAGGCTCTCATGTGAGTCCTGTAATATGATTTCCGTTCTCCACTTCAGCGGAAATATGCAAAAAAAAAATCAGTTTCAAATATCTGAAAAAGGGTAAAGTAAATACCCGTTACATGTGTATAGAACATTTCTATTATTTCGACTCATTCCTGCATTATTATAAATATGAGTGCATTGATTGTCCTTCAGACTTTACGACATCGCGCTCATGTCTCATCGTTGATATGATCGCAGCTCCGGGACTTTGAGACGTGATAATGAAGAGCGGCTTCGATGACCCGAATAAACAAGCTTCCTGAGAGCAAACCTCCCAATCAGCCGTCTGACAGCATGCACGGAGGATTTACAGGCCAATAATACCATCTCTATGAAGATCCATAATCCAGATGGATGCTGTGGAAGATTTGCCTCTTTAAAAAAGTGTGAATAATGTTCTGTTTGGCTTCCTCCTGGTCCCAGGACTCTCATGAGGCGGCTCGGACCGCTCAGGGCTTTAACCTCTTTCTTTTTATGAGGCAAGAAGTTGTGAATCAGCTAATAACCTGGAGGTCTGAAGGGGAATGAACCTTGTTAAAACTAAATATACATAAATATATATATAACGTACACTGAGTCTCACCGGGTCGGGTCTGGTCCTGTTATTCTGCTGCAGGTCTGGAGCTCTCTGGTCCGGACGGTTCAGGTCCACCACGTCTTTCTGGAGTCTCCAGAACCAGATCTGGTCCCGAATGTTTGACTCCAGAGACACACACATGTCCAGGTACGACTGAATACTTATTATATACCAATACCACACTTTTATCCAGCAGGTTTTACTGATTTTATGTATTTTTTTATTTGGATTTATTAACTTAATTTATTATTTTTAGATAAATGAAATAAAATAAGAGAAAGGCGTCTCAGAAGTTGCGCAACAGATGGAAGTAATGATACGAGCGCTGATTCAGGGCATGGATTTATGTATTTATGGATTACTGTGCACGTGAGCCACGCTTTACGGTGATCAACATCAATAAAACTAAACCAGAGGGAGTTTTATTGATGTTGATCACCACAACGAGCTCCTGCCATCCACATGTGGCTCCTAAGAACCTGAGGGTTCTGATTTTTGGTTAAATCTGAAGGAATAAGTGTGTGTGTGTGTGTGTGGGGGGGGGGGTCATCTGGTGTCATCTCGCCCGCGTCACAGTCAGCTGAGGCCCCGATCTTAATCCTCCCCTCTGCTAGATCAAGGCAGGGCTTATTCTCTGTGATTGTCGCATGTTCACTCTCTGAGCTCTCATGGGATGTTTGTTGTTGTTTACATGAGGGGATATTGTCCTGGTTCACGCTGCGTGCTCCTGACACGTTGTAAAGTCAAAGTTTAGACCAGACTCTGGGACAGTTGTTGTGGTGGAGGAGATTCACTCTTCCCTGCAGGTGAGCGGTCCCTGAAGGCGTCGCCACGAAGCCCCGCCCTTCAAACGGAGGCCTTTTGGGTTTGAGTTCAGACGATAAGCTTTTGTTCTAAAACCCCTTTTAACCCTCTGAACCTGAGCAGTTTTTGGGCTTTAATTCCACTGCCATATAAAAGCCATCACTAGAAGAAGAGAGAACTAGAACATGTCGACGTGTTCGAGGGCCGTCGGAAAGATGAGCATCTGGCGCTAGGCGGTGTGTTTTGGGGCTCAGAGGAGCATGTTTGTGACTGTAGCGTTTGTAACGTGACAGTATGTCTCTGCTCTTTCAGGTGATTGACTCTGATGTGAAATAACTTGAACCAGCAGCAGATCCGTTCTCCTCCAGGAGGAAATGGACTCCTGAGCCTTTTATATCGGGACGCTCTCGCCGTGTTTCCACGAGAGTCTGACCCAAAAGGGTTCACTGGACTAATCTGATTAGAGTAAGGAGCTTTCAGCAGAACCTGAAGAGCCCAAAGATCTCTGTGCTGCTATTTTTATCCTTGGTTTAATGTCCATCAGTAATCAATCATTCAAGTCTCTTAATCAATCCCATTGCATTTCACCAAATACATTCGTTTTCCATGTTTATGTGTACTTTATAAGTACTTTTACTTCACGTTGTACTTGTGCTTCTAGATTAATTTGATGGCTACATTCAACTTTAATTATAACATATTGGCTGGATATAATTTTTCTTTCTTTCTTTATGTCCTGTGTGAAAATCTAAAGTACTTTTACTTTGGATACTTGAGGACATTTACCTCTGTGCAGTTAAAAAGTTATTGACATTAATCTTTTTTTATAATAACAGAAGATAAAAGACAAACGTTATGAATGCGTCTGTTTTCATTTCATTTAATCAGAAACAAAAAATGTAATTCAAATGCAAAAGTCACATTTGCAGGTTTAGGTTGCACATTGTCTACAGATTTGTTTAAATTAATTTCTTTATCCTGTCAGCAGCTTCGCCGTTTGATTCAGTTTGGAAAAGGTGGAAACTTTAATAAATAGTGAGCGCAAACATCCGGACTTCCCTGCTCTTACAGATGTTGGGACTGTTTTCTCTGCTGGGAATCAGGGGACAGACTAAAATGAGTCTTTCTATTCTGTGCTCTGGTGTAATTTCTGAGGAATGCATGCGGACTGATCTGATGGTAGACAGGAGGGAGCGACGGTCTCATGACAGGAAGAAGCTGCTGCTCAGTGGAAAGAGCCGCGGGGCCGTCACGCCGCTGCCCCTCTAAAACGTCACATGTCTGCTGCCTCGGACCCGGGCTCGTGATTCTCAACGCTTTGTTGGTGTCCGCAGGTCGAGCGGACGCTGCAGGATGCTGTGGCTGCTGCTCGCTCTGCTGCCTTCAGGGGACGGCAGCGGGATCCGGGTCCAGGACGTCCCGCATAAAGACAGACGCGGCCACGGTGAGTCCGCGGCGCTTTGAGTGCTTGTGTGCAAAATCAAACCAGACCGCTTCAGGTATCATATGAATGTTGACAGAGGTTAACTGATTAAATGTGACTCGATCCTCTGAGCCGCATGTGTGTTAATTATGCTCTCATGATGCCTTAAATCCAAACCATACTCCAGATGTGAAACACTGCCACTTTTGTCCACAGGGGGCACCAAAACCAACAGGAAATGACAGTTCCTTGAAGTAGCTTTAATTAATGTTCATTTGAGATGACAAAGACGTGTTTCTGATAGAAAGGATGGAAGACAGGAAGCAGTAAACGTGCATAAATATACTTGTGTTTTATTTGCTCGTGGTGCATCATATTCAACCCTTCAGTAAATGACATTTTGTGAGTCTGGAACTGAGTTGTTTCCGTCCATTCTTCCTCTTAATAATCACGAGCAAGAGCGCTGGAGTCCAATCAATCAACAATTATGTGCAGGATCCTCTTTTATAAACAGCACCAGAATAGAAACAGACCTCTCGGGGGTCATTTGTCTGCAGCACAAGGCAGAAAATTGCACTTCCTGTGTTCAGATTTTCTTCGTCTGGTTTGATAACGTAGTTAGTGTTGAAGAGGGAGAGTGTGGAGACGTCATGCGATCCATAATCGTAGGAATAAAAACAAACTCGAGCTGCACAGTTGATCAAAATGAAATCCAAAACGTAAAATGGCTTAATGTCATTTTCAAGCCGCTGTAGGAGCATAATTCGTTAAAGGGTAAATGTGTCGACATTCTGAGTGAAACATTGTGGTGCAGATTTAGGAACATCTCTGTTGGTGCAGATCTCTGCAGGAGTCTCACCATAATCATCTTCATGTGTACAGACGATTTAGCATTCCTGGATCTTTTTTCAAACCAAACATGTTGTAGCCCAGGCGAAGAAAAAATAAATACTAAGGATATTTAATCTTACGTATACTTAAAGCGTGCTATTTTGAAACAACTTATTTTGTACTTAATATATTTAAGTTGTACTTGAAGTATATTTAGTATATTTTTGTGTGCTAAAGTATACTTATTACATTTTAAGTAAATTACTGTGTATGTGCTAATATACATGCCAATAGCTCACTTGTGTTTTATTTGAAATATATTATTAGTATTTTACAAATATGTAAACATTACAATTTTAATATATTTATAATGTGCTAATAGTATACCAAAAGTATACTATTAGCACATTATAAATATGTTGTGCTCCTTCACAGAAGGTTTTGACAGACGTCGCGAGGATTGAACTCACCTGTCTGATCCCCAGTGAGGGACTGAACTTGATATAATATCATATTTTATTGTATTACATCCACGTGGCTCGTGTCCTAAACTCTGCGCGCTACAAAGCTGCAGCACAACTGGAGAAACCCCCTTCACAGCCCATAATAACAGATAACTCAAACGTTTGAGAGTGAAAGGTTTTAAATAACGACAGTCTGACCATATGACAACGGAAATAAGGAATACAAAAGATTAGATTTGAAGCTCACAGGAAATTAAATCTGCAGAAGCCATTTTATTCACAAACACTTCCAGGTGTAGCTGAAGCTTTGGATGAAGCTTTGGAAGGCGATGTCGGCCCAACTTTCCTGTGTTCATAAGCTCCGCAGACTAATCACTTGTGAGGATTCTCCGAACACGTCGTGTGTGATGTTGGCGCCTCAGAGGCCCTTTCAGTGTGTGAATACCTGCTGTTAAACATGTGGTTTCCCAGCTGTGTCACCGGGCGTTACAGCTGGCGTTGTTATCATCTTGATCCTGTCCACATCGGGATGGATCAGTACATCAAGTGGGTTTTCCTTCAGAATGTGGTCGGAAGATGCAGCTGCTAATTACACTCTCATGTGACTCCTTTTCTGCCACAATGTGGTCGTTTGGCGTCTCTTTGTTGTCGTTTTGCAACACTTTGCATCTCAAGTGGTTGTTTTGTATCTCTTTTTAGTTGTTTTACGTCTCTTTGTGGTTATTTTCTGTCTTTGTAGTTGTTTAGAATGTTTGTGTGGTTGTTTTGTGTCTGTTCTTTGTGTGTCTTTGTGGTTGTTTTGTGTCTGTTCTATGTCTCTTTGTGGTTGTTTTGTATCTTTGTAGTTGTTTTGCATCTCTTTGTGGTTGTTTTATGTCTCTTCTTTGTGGTTGTTTTGTGTCTCTTCTTTGTGGTTGTTTTGTGTCTCTTCTTTGTGGTTGTTTTATGTCTCTTCTTTGTGGTTGTTTTATGTCTCTTCTTTGTGGTTGTTTTATGTCTCTTTGTGGTTGTTTTATGTCTCTTCTTTGTGGTTGTTTTATGTCTCTTTGTGGTTGTTTTATGTCTCTTCTTTGTGGTTGTTTTGTGTCTCTTCTTTGTGGTTGTTTTATGTCTCTTCTTTGTGGTTGTTTTATGTCTCTTTGTGGTTGTTTTATGTCTCTTCTTTGTGGTTGTTTTGTGTCTCTTTGTGGTTGTTTTATGTCTCTTTGTGGTTGTTTTATGTCTGTTCTTTGTGGTTGTTTTGTGTCTCTTCTTTGTGGTTGTTTTGTGTCTCTTCTTTGTGGTTGTTTTATGTCTCTTCTTTGTGGTTGTTTTATGTCTCGTCTTTGTGGTTGTTTTATGTCTCTTTGTGGTTGTTTTATGTCTCTTTGTGGTTGTTTTATGTCTGTTCTTTGTGGTTGTTTTGTGTCTCTTCTTTGTGGTTGTTTTATGTCTCTTCTTTGTGGTTGTTTTATGTCTCTTTGTGGTTGTTTTATGTCTCTTCTTTGTGGTTGTTTTGTGTCTCTTTGTGGTTGTTTTATGTCTCTTTGTGGTTGTTTTATGTCTGTTCTTTGTGGTTGTTTTGTGTCTCTTCTTTGTGGTTGTTTTATGTCTCTTCTTTGTGGTTGTTTTGTGTCTCTTCTTTGTGGTTGTTTTATGTCTCTTTGTGGTTGTTTTATGTCTCTTTGTGGTTGTTTTATGTCTCTGTGTGGTTGTTTGTGTCTCTTTGTGGTTGTTTTATGTCTCTTTGTGGTTGTTTTATGTCTCTGTGTGGTTGTTTTATGTCTCTGTGTGGTTGTTTGTGTCTCTTTGTGGTTGTTTTATGTCTCTGTGTGGTTGTTTGTGTCTCTTTGTGGTTGTTTTATGTCTCTTTGTGGCCTCTGACCCGTTGGACCCATGTGCCTAGAGACCCATCCAGTACTCAATCCATGGAGGGAACCATTAAAACACATTAAAACAGAAGTAAAGACAACGTATCAGTCGGGTTGATTTTCATAAAGTTCCTGTTCACGCTGTCAAACCCGACTTCTTTCCCCGCTAAAATAAACCCGATGTCACAGACTCAGCACCTGCAGTAAATCCGTCTCACTCGGGCCAATCAGATTCGCTGCAGGTATGAGTGCGTCCAGCTTTGTTGGCGCCCAGCGTGCGTCCTTCCTTTCTTTACTTCTGAGAAGTGGATGTGGTTTATTAGAAAGAGCCTGCGGAGCAGCTCTCTGAGCTCCTTACAGCCAACACAAGGGCCTTTGTTCCCCTGCAGATCTATGCATTCTCTCACGGATCACTGCTCGCCTCCCGCTGCTCTGATCTGCCCTGAAGTCCCGCCGCTCCTCTGGACTGGAGGCGTTCTCTTCTCCGTGACGGACAGGACGTCCACCTCGCTGGAGCTCAAAGCTCGTGACCACGTGATGTGCTGGAACATGTCTTTTCGGATCTGCAAACGTGTTTCAGGGATTTCTGAAATATTGATGTAATAATAACTGGTAATAACCTTCTAAAATGCGTCAGTTCGGTTCCTAAATGTTGTTCACTTCCACTTGATGAGCACGTTAGTCAGCAGCAGGACGAAGTCTTCTGACGGCTGCTGTCAGACGCCGATCAATGTTCCTCTGCCGGTCTGAATCACTGTCATGAGACCAACAGACAGAAGTGTGTGTGTGTGTGTGTGTGTGTGTGTGTGTGTGTGTGTGTGTGTGTGTGTGTGTGCAGACTTCATTCAGAGCTCGTGATGAGTGGATTGACCTTTTGATTTGATCGGTTGGTGATAAGATCCTTCTTCAAGGAACTAGTTTGTTTCAAGAGTTTGTTGATTTGTGAGTTTCAGTTTATCCCTTAAAATATGTTTCAATTCACGCATGTTAGTTTCTTCTTTTATAAATCATCAACTTTATCTCAAAGATGAAGAAACAGACAAACCTGTCTTGCATGAAAACACCTCTTATCCTCCCCCTCTCCTCCTCCTCCTCCTCCTCCTCCTCCTCCTCCTCCTCCTCCTCCTCCTCTTCCTCACAGAAGAGGGTGCCGTGATGACGAGGCCTCACATCCACCGCTGCCGCTCGCCCAACATGGAGGACTTCAGCTGCTGGTGGCTTCCGCTGGACAACCTGACAGACGGAGAGCAGGTCACATACGTCCTCAGCTACTCCAAAGAGTACGTATCCGCAGCAGTATTGATTATTGTTGTATTCCCTGCAGATTATTTACTCATTTAATCAACATCGGTGTCATCGAATGTCTCGTTTTGTCCGACAAACTGCTCAAAACAAGAACATTTGTATTTTTTTTTTGCATGAATTTTTTTTTTTAATATAGTTGTTAATTAATGGTCTGGAGTGTCTGAGTATATTTTCCAAGTTGTTGAAAGAGGAAACTGCCGACACAAAGTGCATTGAGTTCAACATAAATGCTGCAGCACTAAGAATAAGGAGCTCAAAGCAGATGAGACGCTTCTGGGTCGCTTAAATCCGGTTTGATTTGTCGTGCTTCACCTCAGCGAGAAGCTTTTAACACGTCGATATGAACGAAGAGAAGCCGCTCTCACGACCGGGGCGAGTTCGATCGGGCCTCTGACATCGATTGTCGTCTCGCTCTGCCGCCACCGCCGAGCCAAATCTGGGATTATGTGAAAGGAAAAGGCCCAAAACAGCCGGGAATAACTGGCAAAGAATAACAGATTACAACTCGCTGTTTGATACCTGACCGTGCCGTGTTGAGATTACATCTACAGGAAATACATAACCGTGCATATGCACAGGAAAACAATCCCGCGTGCGTCCAGGAAAGACCTAACAGGAACCCTCGTGTGCACAGGAACGGGCCCCGGCACGAGTGTCCCGACTACAGCAGCGCCGGCCCCTTCAGCTGCCACTTCGACAGCCTGCACACGTCCGTCTGGAAGATGTACTGCTTGAACGTGACCGCCGTCACCGCCTCCAGGAACTACACCTCCCAGGAGCACTGCCTGGACGTGGTCAAGATAGGTGAGGACCACGCGTCGTCCAATAGGGAGCCGGTATGCACGGCTGGCCAGATGGCGTTAGACTCTGTGCTGTTGTTGTTCAGCAGGACGCTTGAAAAAAAAAATTCTCTATGAAGTTTGGTGCAAAATTAGGATCTCGTGATCAGGAAATGTGTTTAATTATGAGGCCCAACAACAACAACTTTATCAAAAGAAGAGTGTGAGGAAGCTTTTAATATGCAGCTAATTACAAGCAGGACACAAATATACAGATAAAGGTTCATATTTAACTTCCGTCTGGTAAACATGAGCATCACATGTGTTTCCAGATGAACGAAGACGTATATTTAAATATAAGCATGCATAGAATGAATAATACATGCGTATGATAAGTTAAACATAGATGAATAATGTAGGATTCAGTCTGGTTTAACAAGCCGCTCTGTTTACACATTTACAACACGCATGTGTGATTTAGTAACATGACTAAATACACGAGTCATCAGAAGAGAACATGCTGTAACGTCTCCCGTCCCGTGCGGTCCAGTTGAGACGGAGGCTCCGGTGAATCTGACCTACGAGCTGACGGACGCCGGCGGGGACGAGATGGGCCACAGCGCGCTGCTGAGCTGGGCCTACCCGGAGCCCTCGCACCTGCAGTACGGCTGGATCACTCTGGTGTACGAGCTGCAGTACCGCCGGGTCAGCGAGCCCGACCGATGGAAGGTACGCCCCTGGAAACAGTGTGGGGTAGGATAGTGTAGTACACACTCACAGATAAGAGGACCTGTGCATTGTGTCGGTTAGAGGTGTTGTTATAGGGAGCAAGAACCTTAAGGTGTTATTATAGAGCAAGAACCTTAAGGTGTTATTATAGAGCAAGAACCTTAAGGTGTTATTATAGAGCAAGAACCTTGAGGTGTTATTATAGAGCAAGAACCTTATGGTGTTATTATAGAGCAAGAACCTTGAGGTGTTATTATAGAGCAAGAACATTAAGGTGTTATTATAGGGAGAAAGAACCTTAAGGTGTTATTATAGGGAGCAAGAACCTTAAGGTGTTATTATAGAGCAAGAACATTACGGTGTTATTATAGGGAGCAAGAACCTTGAGGTGTTATTATAGGGCAAGAACCTTAAGGTGTTATTATAGAGCAAGAACCTTGAGGTGTTATTATAGAGCAAGAACCTTGAGGTGTTATTATAGGGAGCAAGAACATTAAGGTGTTATTATAGAGCAAGAACCTTATGGTGTTATTATAGAGCAAGAACCTTGAGGTGTTATTATAGAGCAAGAACCTTAAGGTGTTATTATAGAGCAAGAACCTTGAGGTGTTATTATAGGGAGCAAGAACCTTAAGGTGTTATTATAGAGCAAGAACCTTAAGGTGTTATTATAGAGCAAGAACCTTGAGGTGTTATTATAGGGAGCAAGAACCTTAAGGTGTTATTATAGAGCAAGAACCTTGAGGTGTTATTATAGAGCAAGAACCTTAAGGTGTTATTATAGAGCAAGAACCTTGAGGTGTTATTATAGAGCAAGAACCTTGAGGTGTTATTATAGAGCAAGAACCTTAAGGTGTTATTATAGAGCAAGAACCTTGAGGTGTTATTATAGAGCAAGAACCTTAAGGTGTTATTATAGAGCAAGAACCTTGAGGTGTTATTATAGAGCAAGAACCTTGAGGTGTTATTATAGGGAGCAAGAACATTAAGGTGTTATTATAGAGCAAGAACCTTATGGTGTTATTATAGAGCAAGAACCTTGAGGTGTTATTATAGGGAGCAAGAACCTTAAGGTGTTATTATAGAGCAAGAACCTTAAGGTGTTATTATAGAGCAAGAACCTTATGGTGTTATTATAGAGCAAGAACCTTAAGGTGTTATTATAGAGCAAGAACCTTGAGGTGTTATTATAGGGAGCAAGAACCTTAAGGTGTTATTATAGAGCAAGAACCTTAAGGTGTTATTATAGAGCAAGAACCTTGAGGTGTTATTATAGGGAGCAAGACCCTTAAGGTGTTATTATAGAGCAAGAACCTTAAGGTGTTATTATAGGGAGCAAGACCCTTAAGGTGTTATTATAGAGCAAGAACCTTATGGTGTTATTATAGAGCAAGAACCTTATGGTGTTATTATAGAGCAAGAACCTTGAGGTGTTATTATAGAGCAAGAACCTTAAGGTGTTATTATAGAGCAAGAACCTTAAGGTGTTATTATAGAGCAAGAACCTTGAGGTGTTATTATAGGGAGCAAGAACCTTAAGGTGTTATTATAGAGCAAGAACCTTAAGGTGTTATTATAGAGCAAGAACCTTAAGGTGTTATTATAGGGAGCAAGACCCTTAAGGTGTTATTATAGAGCAAGAACCTTATGGTGTTATTATAGAGCAAGAACCTTATGGTGTTATTATAGAGCAAGAACCTTGAGGTGTTATTATAGAGCAAGAACCTTAAGGTGTTATTATAGAGCAAGAACCTTAAGGTGTTATTATAGAGCAAGAACCTTGAGGTGTTATTATAGAGCAAGAACCTTGAGGTGTTATTATAGGGAGCAAGAACATTAAGGTGTTATTATAGAGCAAGAACCTTATGGTGTTATTATAGAGCAAGAACCTTGAGGTGTTATTATAGAGCAAGAACCTTAAGGTGTTATTATAGAGCAAGAACCTTGAGGTGTTATTATAGGGAGCAAGAACCTTAAGGTGTTATTATAGAGCAAGAACCTTATGGTGTTATTATAGAGCAAGAACCTTGAGGTGTTATTATAGGGAGCAAGAACCTTAAGGTGTTATTATAGAGCAAGAACCTTGAGGTGTTATTATAGAGCAAGAACCTTGAGGTGTTATTATAGAGCAAGAACCTTGAGGTGTTATTATAGAGCAAGAACCTTAAGGTGTTATTATAGAGCAAGAACCTTGAGGTGTTATTATAGAGCAAGAACCTTGAGGTGTTATTATAGGGAGCAAGAACATTAAGGTGTTATTATAGAGCAAGAACCTTATGGTGTTATTATAGAGCAAGAACCTTAAGGTGTTATTATAGAGCAAGAACCTTGAGGTGTTATTATAGGGAGCAAGAACCTTAAGGTGTTATTATAGAGCAAGAACCTTAAGGTGTTATTATAGAGCAAGAACCTTGAGGTGTTATTATAGGGAGCAAGACCCTTAAGGTGTTATTATAGAGCAAGAACCTTGAGGTGTTATTATAGGGAGCAAGAACCTTAAGGTGTTATTATAGAGCAAGAACCTTATGGTGTTATTATAGAGCAAGAACCTTATGGTGTTATTATAGAGCAAGAACCTTGAGGTGTTATTATAGGGAGCAAGAACCTTAAGGTGTTATTATAGAGCAAGAACCTTAAGGTGTTATTATAGAGCAAGAACCTTAAGGTGTTATTATAGGGAGCAAGACCCTTAAGGTGTTATTATAGAGCAAGAACCTTATGGTGTTATTATAGAGCAAGAACCTTATGGTGTTATTATAGAGCAAGAACCTTGAGGTGTTATTATAGAGCAAGAACCTTAAGGTGTTATTATAGAGCAAGAACCTTAAGGTGTTATTATAGAGCAAGAACCTTGAGGTGTTATTATAGAGCAAGAACCTTGAGGTGTTATTATAGAGCAAGAACCTTATGGTGTTATTATAGAGCAAGAACCTTGAGGTGTTATTATAGAGCAAGAACCTTAAGGTGTTATTATAGAGCAAGAACCTTAAGGTGTTATTATAGAGCAAGAACCTTGAGGTGTTATTATAGGGAGCAAGAACCTTATGGTGTTATTATAGAGCAAGAACCTTATGGTGTTATTATAGAGCAAGAACCTTGAGGTGTTATTATAGAGCAAGAACCTTAAGGTGTTATTATAGAGCAAGAACCTTAAGGTGTTATTATAGAGCAAGAACCTTGAGGTGTTATTATAGGGAGCAAGAACATTAAGGTGTTATTATAGAGCAAGAACCTTATGGTGTTATTATAGAGCAAGAACCTTGAGGTGTTATTATAGAGCAAGAACCTTAAGGTGTTATTATAGAGCAAGAACCTTGAGGTGTTATTATAGGGAGCAAGAACCTTAAGGTGTTATTATAGAGCAAGAACCTTAAGGTGTTATTATAGAGCAAGAACCTTAAGGTGTTATTATAGAGCAAGAACATTAAGGTGTTATTATAGAGCAAGAACCTTATGGTGTTATTATAGAGCAAGAACCTTGAGGTGTTATTATAGGGAGCAAGAACCTTAAGGTGTTATTATAGAGCAAGAACCTTATGGTGTTATTATAGAGCAAGAACCTTAAGGTGTTATTATAGAGCAAGAACCTTGAGGTGTTATTATAGGGAGCAAGAACCTTAAGGTGTTATTATAGAGCAAGAACCTTAAGGTGTTATTATAGAGCAAGAACCTTGAGGTGTTATTATAGGGAGCAAGACCCTTAAGGTGTTATTATAGAGCAAGAACCTTAAGGTGTTATTATAGGGAGCAAGACCCTTAAGGTGTTATTATAGAGCAAGAACCTTATGGTGTTATTATAGAGCAAGAACCTTGAGGTGTTATTATAGAGCAAGAACCTTGAGGTGTTATTATAGGGAGCAAGAACCTTAAGGTGTTATTATAGAGCAAGAACCTTAAGGTGTTATTATAGAGCAAGAACCTTATGGTGTTATTATAGAGCAAGAACCTTGAGGTGTTATTATAGAGCAAGAACATTAAGGTGTTATTATAGAGCAAGAACCTTAAGGTGTTATTATAGAGCAAGAACCTTAAGGTGTTATTATAGGGAGCAAGAACCTTAAGGTGTTATTATAGGGAGCAAGAACCTTTAGGTGTTATTATAGGGAGCAAGAACCTTAAGGTGTTATTATAGGGAGCAAGAACCACTTATAGAGTTTGTAAGATGTACAGGTGAGTTTAATAAAAGGATTACAATATATTTAAGTATTTTTTCTGCCTTAAGAGGCTTTAGTTTGTTTGTTATTTGGTTTGATGATGCTGAAGTCAGTTTGAGCTTCCTCCCCCGCAGGTGAAGCATCCTCTGCGGGAGCGTCGCGTGGCCCTGCTCGGCCTCCCCGTCGGAGACTACGTGGTCCGGGTCCGCTGCCGGTCCCAGAACGGCGGCCTGTGGAGCCAATGGAGCGCAGTGGTGCTGATGAGCCTCCCCACCGGGCCGGCGCCAGGTACGCCCGGCTGCACGCGCCCCGCAGCGCAGGGGTTGTTATTGTTATTGTTATTATTATCATCAGTGTAGTTTATTGACCCTCTCTGTCTGAAAGGTAAAATCCTGGTTCCGGTTCTGGTGACGGGCGTCGCCGTCGTGGCTCTGCTGGTCATCCTGTTCTGCATCGTTCCACATGGAAGGAGGTGAGGAGCATCACGAGGTTCTACTTCCTGTTACACAATAAAGCACTTAAGTTATGAGGAATGTGCGGTTTGTTTCTGTTTGTTGATGCAGGAACGATAATTCAATAAAAGATTAAATCTGGCTCAGCTAGTAGTCCTTAGACTAGAAATGAGCTCCACGTGGGTAAATATAATCTAAAGATATAATCTGAAATCAATTTATAGCGTCACAGTTTAAAAACTGTAATGTATTCTTTAGGTATTATTATTATTGTAAAACAGTATTTTTTTAATCAGTGGTTTTTCTTCAGACTTCCTCTCTTTATGTTTTTCTCCTTCAGAATAAAAGACTACTTCCTGCCGCCTATTCCAAAACCGCGGATCATCGGCATCGACCCGATGCTCCTGAAGGTAACACACACACACACACACACACACACACACACACACACACACACACACACACACACACACACACACACACACACACACACACACACACACTTTTATCCATCTTTACTTGGTCAATATTTTAGAATTTAACTTAAAACCCCATCTTCTCCTTCTCTTCCTCCCTCCTCTCTCTCCTCCTTCCCTCTCTCATGCATCCTCGCTCTCTCCCTTATCTATCCTACCTCTCTCGTCCCTCCTCTACCTCTATCCTCCCTCTTTCCTCCTTCCTCCCTCTCTCTCCTTCCCTCTCTCCTACTTCTCTCCTGCATCCTCTCTCCCTCCCTACCTCCTCTCCCTCCTCCCTCCTCTACCTCTCTCCTCCCTCTCTCCTCTACCTCTCTCCTCCCTCTCTCCTCTACCTCTCTCCTCTACCTCTCTCCTCTACCTCTCTCCTCTACCTCTCTCCTCTACCTCTCTCCTCCCTCTCTCCTCTACCTCTCTCCTCCCTCTCTCCTCTACCTCTCTCCTCTACCTCTCTCCTCCCTCTCTCCTCTACCTCTCTCCTCCCTCTCTCCTCCCTCTCTCCTCTACCTCTCTCCTCTACCTCTCTTCCCCCCCCTCCTCTACCTCTCTCCTCTACCTCTCTCCTCCCTCTCTCCTCTACCTCTCTCCTCTCTCCTCCCTCCCTCCCTCCCTCCCTCCTCTCCCCCCCCCTCCTCTACCTCTCTCCTTCCTCCCTCCTCTACCTCTCTCCTCTACCTCTCTCCTCCCTCTCTCCTCCCTCCCTCCCTCCTCTCCCCCTCAGAAGGGGAACCTGGCGGAGATCAACCATCACTTCACTAACTTCCACAGCTACAGCCCCCCGAGCTACACGGAGGAGGTCTGGGACCGGGTCAGCGCCGGCGCCGTCTTCCTCTCCGCGCCGAAGTACTGCTGCGTGGCGGCCGACCCGGCGGCCCGGGAGAAGGACACCCTGATGGTTCCGCGTGACCCGTCGCCCGCCGCCTCGCCCCATGGGTTCGCGGCCCAGCCCCCGGCGTCGTACGTGCAGAGCGTGTCGCCCTACTGCTCCTCGCCTCCCGGAGCCTTCGACCCGCCGCCGGGCGCGGCGTCCTCGTGGTCGAGGCCGGAGATCGCGTCTCTGCCGGGGACGGAGTACAGCGTGGCGGGACGCCCGGGCCGCTCGCCTCAGGACTTCTACACCTGCGTCCAGCTCATGAACGAGAGCGGCGAGGTGCACCTGGTGCCCTGCCTGCCGCCGGCGTACTGCCGCGAGTTCCCGCCTCCCACGAGGGCCGAGTTAGACGCAGGGCAGAAAGAGGAGAAGAAGACAGATGAGAGGAAAGATGGAGGCGAGGCGGAGAGCTGCGAGGCGGCGGTCCCTCTGCTGCCCCTCGCCGTCGACAGCAAGGGCTGAACGCAGAGAGGGAGACAGGAAGTGAAGCGTTTTGTATCGTTGCACAGAAAACACGAAGAACTTTTTAAATAAATAAACGGAGTATGACCACACGCTGCTTCTCCCAAACCAACAATGACTTTAATGACTTTAATGTTCCAGATATCAGCCCAACCTCATTCCCCTCTACGGCTTCCTTCCTTCATCGTTCCACTCATGAAGCTTTCAATGTGCCGTCACGTCGGATGACTTAACGCTCGTGTGAAGACGCCGTCGTACCTGCAGGGTTTTGCTCACATTCAATCCAACATGGCCGCCCTCAGAAGGCGGGAGCTGTGAACTTAAACTGGAATCCAGTGTTTTAATACGAGTCGCTCTCTGTGGTTTTCTGCGTGCAAGAAGCTTCTTTTCTTTTTACAACATATTTAACACTATTACATAAAGCACTTTGTGTATAACAGAGTTAGTAGAGTTTTCTTTCTGTCTACCAAGAAGCTGGAGGAGGAGGAGGAGGAATAACTATTATGGACCATTATGGACTAATATGAACTATTATAGAGTGGTATTGACCCCGCCGGTCCTGAAGGAAGCTATAAAACACTCGTTATCGTGTTTCTCTCTCTGGTGTTCGACGTCGTGCTGTTTTATATTCTTGTGCCTTTTTTTATTCACAGAGCTGTTTGTTTCCACTTCCACACGCCTGGAAAAGCTTTCACGTGAGGGACATGGTTAATGACTCTTAATAAATAATATATATATATATATATTTATATGTGTGCTGCTGTATTAAAACACGCTCAGTGTTGGTCACTTTTTCACCTTTTGTTGAGACAAAAACACTCAAACCACTTTGGATCCCATGCAATAAAACGTGAAAATGCAGCTCGGGTGCACGGTTCATCATTTATAACACACACACACACACACACACACACACACACACAGAAGAGGAAAATCAAGCTCTTATTTAGACAAATAATGTGAAACAATGCATCACGTGAATGATGATATTGTTGAAGACAAATATGATTAATAATATCAGAATTTATCAGCTAATTTATCTTTTTTAATCAAAATATTTAACTGCTGCTCATGCATTTAAATAATAATTAATCTCCACAGAAGGACTTAAGCACTTAACTCAAGATTAGATTAATAAATTAGTTTTATTACACAAATATTATACAGTATTGTTCAAGGGGATATTTGTTTTTTTTTCTCTTGTTTTATTCAGAAGATTTGTTGTTTAATCTGCTGCTTTATGGAGTTATAATATATAATGGTTTGTAACGGCTTCATTATGGAATCAATCAGGTGTTCAGAGTTTTTTTATATCGGATGAAAACATTCAGAAATCTGACTTTGTGTCGAACTACGAGGAACGTTCCTGTTGTGTTCTGGCGCCCCCTGTGGACTAGAGTGGTAGTGTCTCTTAGCGTCAGGTCCCTTTAGAAAACCTCTCACTTTACTGTGTGTGTGTGTGTGTGTGTGTGTGTGTGTGTGTGTGTGTGTGTGACTTGAATTAGCTGCATTCTGATGTTATAAATAGAATTGATCGTCAGCTGACTTGAGATAAAACTCCGGAGTTCAACATCAGAACACAGAGTTGTTCCTCAGAGAGAAGAAACTTTGAATAAAGAGACAATCTTTCATCATAATGAAGACAGAAGAACTATTGGTCGCTCAGGAAATGTCGCAACTTTAATAAACAAGAGGACAGACGAAGAACAGTAGAAGGAATGTGATGTACTTTATGGATAAATAATGAAATGAAACAATAGAGGAAGTGGGGGAAGGAAGCAAGGACAGAAGAAAGGAAGGATGAGCACGAAGAGAAGTAAAAAGAAAGGAGGGACAAAAGATAACAACAAAAGTAGTAAAAGGGAAATATTAATAATGGAATACAGTAAAGTATGAAATGGGGAAAGGAAAACACATTGTATAGAAACAAGGACAGAAGATAGGAAGGGAAGTAAGGAAGGACGGATGGCAGGATGGAGAGAAGAAGGAAATAGGGAAGGAAGTACAAATGAAATGGAGGAAGAAGGAAGGAAAATGAAGGAAATACAGAAGCACAGAAGGATATACACAGAAGTAGAAGTAAGGAAGTGAAAGGAATAGAAACAAGGACAAGAAGAGGAAGTAAGGAAGTAGGACACATTGGAGGATGGATAAAAGAAACAGGAAATAAGGAAGGACTGAAGGATAACAACACAATTATTAAAACATATTTCACAGTAAAACACAATTAAATAAAGCAGTATCAGAAGTACTCTAAGCAGTACTACCAGGAGTATCAGAAGTACTCTGAGCAGTACTCTCTTCCATGTACTGGGAGTACTGGTGTCGGGTGTCGGGGCTCTGCAGGCCTGTTGGGGGAGGACTCTCTAACTTTAGTGTCAGTCTGGACGCCATCGGCTTCACACGCACTTCTTCAGACCCCTGAGGTAAGAACACACACACACACACACACACACACACACACACACACACACGCTCACAGAATGGTGGTGTTTCGTTTAAAGTCGTCCTCCCGTCTCAGTTCTGTCTCTTCTGGCTCTCCTTGCTTTAAAGTTGGAGTGTTTTCCTCCCGGAGGCCTCAGGCTCTCGGCAGCTGTCGCTCTGATAAAAATAGATCCTCACTCTTCACACACGTTGGAGGCTCCTTTAAAAACAAGTACGCACACAGGAATAATATCTAACGCACAAAGAAGAAGAATTTAACGCTATTATAGAGAACACTAACAAGAATAAAAACACATTATCATCAAGAAAAAAAGACAGAAAAGGTGTTTGTGTGATATTGTTTCATATTAACTCCAAAACTAAATGTCAGTGGAAAGTTTTTAATCTGCTCATCTAAACTAAAGACAAATGTCTGCATACAAAGAAAAGTATGATGTAATACATGTAATTACAACAAATACATGGTTTTCAGTCCAGGAGTATTTCTACAGTGTTCTTTTAGTACTTTTACTAGTACATATACTTCTACCACTGCTGTGTTTCAACCACAATGTACAAATGTAATCGTTCTGTCTTCTTCCATTTTTCCTGATTTCTTTTGAAATAATATTTTTTTTAAGAACATTTTGCTTGAAATGACCTCATTCGCTTTCTTTTGCTGAGAGTTGCGTGCAGCAGCCGGTTAGCTTAGCTTAGCTTAAAGACTGGAAACGGGGGGAAACTGCTAGCCTGGCTGTGTCCAAACAGCTCACAGATGAGCGTGTTATATCTCAGTTATATAACCTTTTAAAAAGAAGAACTGTTTGTTCATCATCCACAATCATTTGATTCATAAAGTCAGGATGTCATTTCTATTTTCTAGATCTGACATCAGCTTTAGATCCTCACACACGTCTGAGTGTGATTCATTTCTATTGCGTGCACATTAGGTCACACCTCTTTGTCAGACATCATTCAATATTATTCAAATATAGTTTTGACCGCTTCACAGTGCAAATGATCCAGTAATACCTGCAGTAGTACAAATATATATATATATAGAATGCTGATGAGTTATGTGCTTATAGAGCAGAGCTCTGCATCAACTCATAAATAAGAATATGATGTCTAAAGGGAGATAAACGTCCCCTTATTGACGCATAAAAAGAAACAAACAAATGTTTATTTTTGATGTTGATCAATGGCAGGAGGGATCCTGGCTGCCATGGCCTCGACCAATGAGAGCGCAGAGCTCCAGGACCAGACGGTTCCTGGCGGCGAGGAGGAGAAGGAGGAGCAGGAGGAGGACCAGAGGAGCGTCCGGGGGATCCAGTCTCATTACCTCCGCTGTCCGTCGCCCAGGTAGGAGAGGAGACCACCTGAAGGTCTGGTTTCACAGGATTTAAGAGAACCAAGAGGCACATGAGAAGCTGCTCCTTTCATTCCAATATACATATGCATAAATGTTTTAATTTGATTATTGCTGAGGATATTTTGGGTTCCTCTTCTGTAAAAGAAAAGCTCCTTCCTCCTCCTCCTCCTCCTCCTCCTCCTCCTCCTCCTCTCGGTAGTTTCTCGATGGCTTCAGAGTCCAGGTTCTCCATGATCTCCGGCTCCGACGCCGCCAGCATCTTCATGGAGCCCATCCACCTCTCGTCCGCCATCGCTGCCAAGAAGATCATCAGCGAGGGTGAGACGGCTGAGGAAGTTAAAGACAGTCATGACATACAGTTGCTTTCATTATGTATGACATGTCACAACGATATCTTATAAACACAGATCACGTCAGGTCGTCCTCAACCAAATAATATATGATTTCTGAGTCCACATCCGACGCGTCTAATTCAGTCGAGCGCTCTTCAATTACAGCCGGCCCTCGGCTCGTTAGCGGCCGGAGGAGCCGAGGCGCTCTGATTGGGGACATTAGCGCGGAGGACACGCCGCGGAGCTTTAATGGACGATGCATGCTTCATCTGCAGGGGAGGACGAGGACGCGTTAACGCAGAGAGATGTGTGTTTTAATGCGCAGGCCTCTGAAGTTTCCTTCATAACTCACATCCTTTTATAAGAGAAACATGTACATGTCCACGGAGCTATGATACAATCAATATATTACTCTGAGAAAGACAAGACTATTATTCAATGTTACATTTAGTGAAATATGTTGGTTTTCTAACAGACAGGTTGTTCAGAGAGGGAAGCGGTCTCTGTATTCTGATTATTATCATTACGATTATTCGATCACTTTGCATCAAAGGTCAAAGGTCAGCACATGCGGTTCTCGTCTGTCCTCAGAGCTGCCGCCTCGCAGCCCGCAGGCCGAGTCCGTCCCCGAGTCCATGCTGGAGACGGCCGAGCAGCTGATGGTGGAGGACCTCTACAACCGCGTCAAGGACATGATAGACGACCGCAGCCCCTACAACACCCCCTGTGTGCTGGACATCCAGAGGGCCATGGTGCAGGACCGCCTGGAGGCCCCCCTCAACCCCGTGGACGAGGTCTGGCCCGGCGTCTTCATCGCCGAGAAGTGAGTGCAGCAAACGCTAAATGGAAAGATTGGTCGTCTCCGGCAGCTGATGAAGACCGTGTGTTGGGGTCGAAAGCTGCAACGCGTGCTTGGTTCACGTGTCTGATTCCTTTCACGCACGTCAACACATCGTGGTTTCGTAATATTTTTCTCGTTTCAGATCCGTCGCGGTGAACAAGGCTCGCCTGAAGCGAATGGGCGTCACCCACGTCCTGAACGCGGCCCACGGCACGGGCGTGTACACGGGCGAGTCCTTCTACGCCAGCATGAAGCTGCAGTACATGGGCATCGAGGTGGACGACTTCCCCGACTCCGACATCTCGCCGCACTTCCGGCCCACCGCCGAGTTCTTGGACGATGCTCTGCTGACACACAAGGGTGAGGGAGGCTTTTTCCTCTTCCTGGTGACGACGATGATGATGATGATGATGATGATGATGATGATGATGAAGTTTATGTCCATCTGCATCCACTTTGAATAATACCCTCAGCTGTTCATGCACTTGTTTTGTAATCACACAATATCAGTTGAGACAAAAAGGTTTCAAACACAAATTTAATTTGATTGAGATAAAAGAAACTAAAAGCCCGCCTGTATTATTTTGTATTATTTCTCCTCCACCTACATAATGAATAATAACAGCAAAGGATGAGGGTGAAGAACAAAGTTGTGAAGATCCCTTTTATAAATTTTTAATTTTCATGCACGACACATTGGTCTTCGCAGACACAAACATCTCGCCGTTGGTGGAGCTCGACTGTGACGCAGTCAAAAGGTTCTGAGAAATGTTTTCTGGGACGGAGAACAGTCGCGGCGTTGACCGTCGAAACTGCGACTGATTCACAAAGCGTTGCCTCGAGGAATGAATTCCATAATTAGCATCATTTATTTATGAATGTTACACTAGAAATAAGTCTCTATTATTTGTTGAGGAAGCTCTACTTCCTGGGACTAAACATGCGTCTTGTTTCCGTGCAGGAAAGGTTCTGGTCGTGTCCATGATGGGCGTCAGCCGCTCCGCCGTCCTGGTGGCGTCCTACCTGATGATCTTCCAGCACATGACCATCATGGAGGCCCTGACCTCCATGAGGAAGAAGCGCGCCATCAACCCCAACGAGGGCTTCCTGAAGCAGCTGCGGACCCTCAACGAGAACCTGATGGAGGAGCGCGACGACGACGACGAAACGCTCAGCCAGTGCTCCGTCGTCGATGCGCGCGCCCGCGCTCGCATCTTCGGCGAGGACGAAGAGGATGACGATACGGACGAAGAGGAAGAGCAGAGTATGATCGGGGTGAAGGCGCACTCCATCGTGATGGAGGAGGAGGAGGACGGACAGAGTGTGATGAGCAGCGTCGCCTCCTCTGCGGCTGCCGCGGCGCTCAGGAGCGGACCGACCGGGGCGCCGGACGACCAGAGGCCGATTCCAGGAGAGGTCGTCCTGCCGGAGACAGAGGGCGGAGAGGACGGCGACGAGGACGAGGACGGCCTGGACAGCATGATCCATGAGTGGCAGCGGAGGAACGAGAAATACCAGAACGAGGACTGGTGGGAGGCGCAGCTGAACAGCGACGTCGAGGACGTGGAATCTGTCGGCGAGGGACGACTGAAGAAGACGTCCCTGGATGTGGAGAGCGTCACCAGCGAGGACGTACGCAGCGTGAAAGAGCGGCTGAGGCGCCGCGGCAGACGTCCGGCCTCGGACGCGATGTCCACCTCCAGCTGCATGAGTTACTCCGACCTCTGGAAACAGCGGCTGAAGGAAATCGAGGAACAAGCCGCCGCTCGCTACCGCAAGAAGGAGGACGAGGACGGCAGCGAGAGCGCCGACACAGAAGGAGGGAGGAAGAAGATTGACGACGAGGTGGAGAGCCTCCTCTCTGACACCAGCTCCATGTACAACTTTTGCCAGAAGAACAAGGAGAAGATGACGCCTTTGGAGCGCTGGCGCGTCAAGAGGATCCAGTTTGGCTGGAACAAGAAGGATCGAGAGGACGGAGAGAAGAGTTCTGCTGCAGATGGAGAGCGAGGTGACGGCGAGGGAGAAGCCAAGACGCCGTCCTTTCAAGATGTCAACCTGACGGCGTACCAGACGTGGAAGCTGAAGCAGCAGAGGCGCCTCGGGGAGGAGAACACGGAGGAGCTTGTGGAGATGAGTCGGGGCGAGGACTCTGCCACGGTCAAGCGGAGGCAGAGACGCGAGGAGATCCTGGAGCGCTCGAAGAAAACGCTGGAGGAGAGTCAGTCCATGTGTGGCTGGGAAGACGAGAGCTGCGTCAGCGGCGGCACGATACCCCTCTCCGCCTTCTGGGCCGGAGCCGGAGTCACGGGCCCGCCGAGCGTCGCAAACGACGACAACATGTCCGTGCTCAGCGGCAGGTCGTCCGTCATATCCTCGGTTTCACAGGCTCGCGGCACGAGATCCGTCAATCCCTTCGCACCGGTTCCTCCCATCCTCCCGGTTCCTACGGTGCAGGGCCCCGGAGGAGAACCCATGGTCAATCTGGCCAGCATCCAAAACTGGATCGCCAACGTCGTCTCTGAAACGATCAAGCAGAAGCAGGCCGAGATGAGCCTGCCTCCTCCGTCGCGGGCTGGGTCGGAGTTCAGCTTCAGCGGCGGGAGCAGCCTGATTTCAGGCCGCGGCGTGGACGACGACAAAGGCTCCCTGCTGAGCGGCGCTTCCTATTCCAGTGCGCTGTCCCAGGGTCGCGGCAGGGCGACGTCGGTCCTCTCCGCTGGCGGCTCGAGCGGCATCTCCGGGCTCACCGGAAGAAGCTCCGCTCTGGGATCCAAGAAAAACAAGATCACCACCACCAGCGTCCCTCTGTTCAGCCTCTTCCAGGACCAGGTCGACATGGGCAAACTGGACGCCATGGACAAGGAGATCAAGTCCGAGATGAGGAGCAAGATGGCCACCTACGAGAAGAAGAAGATCCTGGAGGACAACAGGCGCAGCACGCTGTACAAGAAGAAGAAGCCAAAGGAGGATGAAGACGAGGAGGACGAGAGAAAGAAGAAAGAGGACGATTTTCTAGAGGAAGTAAAGAAGAAGGAGAAACCCGCGCGGACCTTCGGCCTCTCCGGGTGTCTGAACCTCAACCCGGCACTGGAGAAAGATAAGAACACCAGTGTCGACGACTGGCTGACGAGCGTCCGGCCTCCTCCGAGGAAACCGGCCCCCGGAGCCGCCGCCGGCCCATCGGAGGATCCCTACGACGACCTCGACGCCTCCGCGTCGGAATTCGACTTCTCCAGCCGCAGGGCGTCATATGCCGTCGGCGAAGAGGACGAGGAAACTCTCGGCGTTTCCTCCGGATACAGGTCCCGGCTCCGCGAGCATCCATCGAGCGAAGACCCTTGCAACGGGTTTGCGGCGTCCCTCGGCTACAGGAGGTCGAACGGCACTTACGGCGAGAGCGACGAGGCCGCGGAGAGCTTCCACGACCTCGCCGAGAAGAGGAAGTTCGCCCATCATTCACGGTACGAAGGCAGCGAGACGGAAGGGAGTAGGAGTAGGAGGGGGGAAGCCGGCAATGCGGAGGAGGAGGAGGATGACATCGCCACCTTCATCGCTCAAACCAGGCAGAGGGCCCGAGCCCGGGCCGCCGCCGAGGCCGAAGACGACGAGGTGCTGGTGGCCTGGAGGGCGCAGCAGGAAGCGAAATCACAGAGCAGAAGTGACACTTAGAAGATGTCAAAGACTTTAAATCTGAGGAATTTGTTTCCCAAAAAGTAAATAATATCTTGCAAAACACCCCAAAATCTACTGGAAACGTTGTGATTATTGTTCAAGAAATAACTAATAACAGTTTTTGTGGATTTATTTGGACAAAAGAAAACCTGTTCAGTCAGCAAAATATGCACTTTTTTCTTCTTGTCATGCATCAAAACATATTTAGAGTTGGTGTTATTAACACAACAAGTTCATTTTATTGTTAATTAAGGTTTTTGTTGCACCACTGTTGAATGTAAAACTGATTGTAAGACACATTTATTACATATTTTCATAAAAGATGATGTGAACAACGAATTATTTGTTTCATTTGTTTCATTATTTTATTATTGCAATAAATGTTCTAAAGAAATTACGACTCACTTATTAAATTATTATTTAAATATCTAATTATAGGATTAAATGGACCTGACTAACTGATGAATATTCATAATTTTTTATGATTATTATAACTATTATCTCCTCTGTGAATCGCCACCTTAACGTGGTGGAGGAGTTTGAGTGGCTCAGTGATCCTGGGAGCCATGCTGTCCGGGGCATCATATTTCTAAACCAGTTTCACAGCTGTGAACTCATTCACGAATGAAGGCAGTGCAGTACCTCCATCTGGCCTGCAGGGGGCAGACCAGCAGGATGGCTGCTTTGACAGCCTGAAGCCGTTGCCTCCAGGCTGCAGCTCCATCTGATCACAAAGAAAACACGTGACACTTTGTGTTGGAGGCATTTAACAGCAGTTATGAGCAGGCGATAAAAGGCCTGGCAAAACATCTGCACGTCCCTCTGTGCAGGCGTTATGAAAACCACCCGACCGGAAGCTTTGTCCTCCACCGAGCCTCGTGAGGGAATCCGAGGTCCACTCCCCAGTGTGTGTGTGGGGGGGGGGTGAATCGATACAGCATAGTATCGCGATATTTTGCGTGGCGATATTGTATCGATTGTTCTTCTCATCATGCAACTAGGATGGACTTTATTCATCCCCAAGGGGAAATTTGTTAAATATATAAGTCACCTGTTGTCATGGCCTCATTCCCTTTTGGTCCCGGTCCTGTGGTGGTGAGTGGTAGATATGCATTTATTAGTCACAATCTTAATTTGTATTTTACAGCATGGTGTTACCCTTTTAATCTTTGTTTATCATTTGTAGGTACACCTGCTGCTGTTTTGCTTGTATTATTGTTTTAATAAAATATGAATAATTCATATGTTTGGTAGTATTGTTATTATCGTTGTTTTAATAAATACATAATTATTATTATAACTATTATTATGATTATTGTTTTAATAAATTAATACATGTTAATATTACGTCTTTGTATTATTGTTTTTGTTTTAATTCATGAAGAAATAATTATTATCATTATTATTATAAATACTTTAAAAAACATTTCAGATAACACTCCAAAAGTAAAATATTTGTACAGGTGAGTACTGGGTATTAAATGTCTATATGGCATTATATTACATTTAGGATTATATCTACAATGAGCCTGTTATTACTGCTTTTATACAATATATGTTATTTTATACAATATATACATCTCAACTGTGTGTTGTATTTCTCTCCAAAACAACAACACTTTGTTTGGTGAGGACAGTGAATGTGACGTAATGAATTCATGTGAGACTGTAACTCTCACTGCAGCTTATTGAGCAGCTTTACATTCCACTGAGGGATCAACCGCTGTGGGAATGAAGGGTTTCCTCCAGAGGAACAAAGATATTATGAGACATTTATGGCAGATTGTATACATGTATACATACTGTGTCTGCAAGATTAATATTAAGGAAAAGAAAACACCTTAAAATGTGTTATAAACTAGCTTAATTAAACAAACATTGATATTTGCTTAATTGTAATATAGTCAAACTGAATATTGTTTATCTTGTTGCCAAAATAAAAGAAACTTGTGAGTATTTTACTTTTACTTGAGTAAAAGTATGAATACCACAGTGTAGAAATACTGCTTTCTGAATCTTACATAAGTAAAAGTATAAAAGAAGTACCATAATATTCAATTATTACATCATAATTACTGATGCTTTAATTATTTACAGCTGATGAAGGTGGAGCTCATTCTAATTTATGATAATGTATTATTCATGAGAATCTGCAAATTGTCAAATAAATGTAGTGCAATAAAAAAGTACAATATTCGTTTGCAGAATGTAGAGAAGTTTGCTCCATGAAGTACCTCAGAATTATACTTCAGTAAAGTACAAGAGATTAGACCTGAAAGATTAAAGCATTAGGCTGAAAGCGTGGCCTTCGGGTCACCAGACTTCGGATTGAGAAATGACGCGAGCCGCGTTTCTGCCAATCAGCATGAATTCAACCCTCGGTAACAAATGCAGTTTTATTCCCTCCACCGCTGCGCGTCCTCGTCTCTGGTTTCCTGCGTCATGGCGAGCTGGTGGTCGGCCACAGACGTGCTGGACAGTCTGGTTCTGGAGGAGAACTCCCTCGTGGCTCGGGTCATTCAGGCCGTCGGGCTGTTTGGAGACATTCTGTCTCTGGAGGACGCCGTGCTGTCTGACGACTCTGAAGGGACCTCTGCATCAGCTGAGGAGGACGGCGCTCGAGGAGCCGATGACAAAAAGGTAGAAGAAGAAGAAGAAATGACGATGGAGGAAGACGAGGAAGAGAAGGTGGGACAGGAAGGAGGAGAGCAGCAGGTTAAAGACTGGAAAGATAAAGATGACATCAGAGAGGAAGAGGAGGAGGAGGAGAAAGATGATGAAATGGAAAAGCTGGTAGAAGTTAGAGAAGAGGAGGAAGAGGGGGGAGAAAGAAAAGGGGAGGAGGAGAAGATTGAAGGAGAGGAAGAAGAAAAGTTAAACAAGGAGGCGGAAGGAAAGGAGGTAGAGGGCGGGAAAGGGGAGGAAGAGGAGGAAGTGGAGAAAGATGATGGAGATGATGAAATGGAAAAGCAGGTAGAAGTGGGAGAAGAGGAGGAAGAGGGGACTAGAAAAGGGGAGGAGGAGGAGAATATTGAAGGAGAGGAAAAGGTAAACATGGAGGCAGAAGGAAAGGAGGCAGAGGGGGAGGAAGAGGAAGAGATAGAGGCAAGAGAGGAAGAGCAGGTGTTAGAAAATGAGGTAGACGAAGAGCAAGGAGGGGAAAAGGATGAAGCAAATACTCGAAGAGAGCCAGAGGTAGGAGGAAGGGAGGAGGACAAGTTTGAGGAGGAAGGAAAGGAGAAGGAGGCAGACGAAGATGAGGATGATGAGGTGAAGAACAAACTTGGATGGACGGTCGAGGTAGATGAGGAAGAGACAGAAAGACAGGATGAAGAAGAAGTGGGAGAAGAAGAAAAGGAGCCTAGGAAGGAGGAAGCAAAAGATGGGAGGGAAGAGTTAGAGACTCAGGCGGGGGAAGAAGAAGAGGATGAGGTTATGAAGGATGGAAGTAGACATGATGGAGATGAGGTTGAAGAACAGACTGAGGTAGAGGAATTAAAGATCGAGGAAGAGGAGGTTATAGAGGAGGACCGAGCAGAGAAAGAAAAGGAAGAAGACGAGGTAGAAGAAGAAAGAAAAGAACAAGACAGAGGGACAGAGATAAAAGGACATGAAGGAGTTGAAGAAGAAGAAAAGATGAAGGACACACAAGAAAATATGGTAGAGAAAGAAGAAGAACAGATTGATGGAAAAGAAGAAGAGATGGATGTAGAAGAAGAAAAGACGGAGGCCTCGGTACACAAAGTAGAAAATGTAGAAGAAGAAGAAGAAGAAAAGATGGAGGCCTTGGAAGACAAAGTAGAACATGTAGAAGAAAAAGAAAAGATGGAGGCCTTTGGAGACAAAGTAGAACATGTAGAAGAAGAAGAAGAAGAAGAAGAAGAAGAAGAAGAAGAAGAAGAAGAAGAAGAAGAAGAAGAAGAAGAAGAAGAAGAAGAAGAAAAGATGGAGGCCTTGGTACACAAAGTAGAAAATGCAGAAGAAGAAAAGATGGAGGCCTTGGAAGACAAAGTAGAACATGTAGAAGAAGAAGAAGAAGAAGAAGAAGAAGAAGAAGAAGAAGAAGAAGAAGAAGAAGAAGAAGAAGAAGAAGAAGACAAGATGGAGGCCTTGGGAGACAACATAGAACATGTAGAAGAAGAAAAGATGGAGGCCTTGGTAGACAAGGTACAAAGTGAAGAAGAAGAAAAGATGGAGGCCTTGATACACAAAGTAGAACATGTAAAAGAAGAAGAAAAGATGGAGGCCTTGATACACAAAGTAGAATATGTAGAAGAAGAAGAAAAGATGGAGGCCTTGGCACACAAAGTAGAAAATGTAGAAGAAGAAGAAAAGATGGAGGAAGCAAATGATGGGCCAGCAAACCAACTTAATCCAAAAGATTCCCAGGAATCCTCACCTGCATCGCCTCTACGAGCCTCTGAATGTGCTGAAACACTGAGTCGTGCTGGTGCAGAAACAGGAAATGAAGCTCGACAAGACACCAAAGAAGAAGAGAAGAGCTCTGCCAAAAATCTCAACTGGGACAATCATCCCACATCACCGAGCGGCGACAAAGAGACGGAGGGAACGCAGAGTCTGACAGACACAAAGTGTGTCGACGCTCGTCCGGATCTGAAAGAGGAGGAAATTAAGAGTATGGAGGAGCAGGAGCGACTTGAAGCAACACCACTGACATCATTTCCTGCTTCTGGACATGGAGGTGAACCTGCAGCTGACATCCAGGACCCTACACCTGAGCTACACACAGGTAACCACTTTCTGGACTCACAGTCCTCCTGCTTTTATGATCGGTAAGACCGGCATGAGTGGCGGACTCCACCACCAACACTGAGAGCTCCCACCGAGAGAAGATAATATAACATGTAAATAAATAAAACAATAAATTGTTGATCAATGCCGACAAAGAATTATGTAAAAAATAAATAAAAAATTGTCAAATCAAGATGTGACAAATTTAAGAAAATTAGCAATCCGGGATTAATTTCAAATTACAAAACTTTAATTATTTGAATATTACATAATAATATAACACTATTTTCCTCTCTGCTTTTATTGCTTTTAATTCCTAAACTTTGTTTAAAATATCTGAACTTTTTTCAGAGTTTGCATCGTCGACGGAATCTTACATAACTGCAGCCATGATTTACTGCAAACACAATTACTCACGGTGGAGATTCAGGCCACAGAGTTCATCCATTCATTGAATCTAATTACAATTCCACAAAATTCCACTCTGCTGCCTGAAGCAAACAACAATGAGAAAAAAAAGCTCCACAGAACCAAATATAAATCCCCTCATACCATGCTTTAACCTTTAACCTTTAACATTTCCATCAGGATCCAGGTTGGAGGCGAAGGTGTCGTTGATGGATGCGGCCGCCGAGTCGTTGTTATGGGCCGGAGGAGGACGCGAAGACCCTGAGATGGAAGTGAAGGACGAAGAGGACAAAGAGGAAGGAAGTCAAAACTCTCTCAGCATGAACAGCGAGGCGAACGCCAAGAAGAACGGCAGCCATCAATCGTCAAAGTACCAAACTGTGTCCTTCAGGAGGATCCGGAGAGGAAACACCCGACAGAGGATCGATGAGTTTGAGGCCATGATGGACGCGTGATCAAACCCTTAATATTGTCTCTTTTGGCTTTTTGAAGAAGATGATGGTCAAACTTTGAGAAAATTACAGTAGACCCAGGATAGAGCCTTGAGGTACGCCATCCTGTAACGCCATTGTTCCAATGTTGTGAGTGCAAGGCGTTAAATAAATAGTGCATTATTGTTTATTGCACCAACAGTGAAATGTGTCATGAAAGTGTCCTAGAGCAGCCTGAAATATGCTCTTTCTGTTCCAGAGCCTAAAGAAAGTTCGAGATAAGATATCACTTTATTCATTATTGTGCTAGAGTTTGATAAAAGAAGAATAGCATAAAAACAATAGATTACAAATATGAATATATATGAACAATAGAATATTAAGTGAAATAAGTAATACTGACACCAGTGCAAAAATAAAATAGAATAGCAATAAGAGTACGGTAAGTAAATAAAGTGAAATTACAACAAAGATTAAACACAAGTAAAAACAAAAGTGTAAAAGAGGAAACCAGTTCCTAATAGAAACACAAATATAATATGCATACCGTATACACTGTGTATAATGATGATATATATATATATATACTGCATATATATACTGTATATATAATATTAACTATATATACTGTATGATGATATATACTATAGATATACACACATATACTGTATATGATGATGATATATATAAACTGTATATATGTATTTTATTTGTTTTACCTATAAGGACCCTAATACGCAGTAGTACTAATACTACGTGATAAATACTAGTTTTTTACATTAAATAAAATACAAAATAGATCATTTTTAAAACAAAAGGCAAAGAAACAGGCTCCTTATTTGAACAGGACATGTATTGTTCCCGGGACCCAACATCCGGACTACATATCCCACAATGCTCCGCTCCTGTCACTGACGTCACCCAGAGACCCGGCGTGCCTCTCTCGGCAGCGAGCGGTGCGCGTTTTGGCAACAAAAGACTCGTTTTTAAACAGTTTGCCACGTTTCGTCGACGACGGTGTTTTTTGGGACGTCATCGCAGGTTTGTTGGCGAGCGAAAGCGACGTTTAAACTTGTAGTTTTTCATCCAAAAAGATTGTAGTTTAAACGGTTTTAATGCTGAACGTCGAAGTCGACTTGGTGGCGAACAAAGATGGCGGCGGGGCGACGACGAGGGCGGGCGTTTAAAGTGTGTTTAGTGTCACGTGGCCTCTGGTTACGACTCTGAACGAGCTCGTTCACGAAGGTGAGGTTTAAGAAGCGGCTTGTCACCGTTCCAGGCGGGTAGCGGGTCGCCATGACGCCGCCGCTGCTGTCCGTTGGAGGAAGAGGAAGAGGAAGGAGGTGATGGCAACATCGATGACGACTTCCGGTTAGCCGCAGGATCCGGGACGAAGAGAGGCGAAGATGCCGCGGAGGAAACAATCCAACCCCCAGCCGGTGAAATGTGAGTTTAAACGGCTCTTTTACACATGTTTGAGTCTGTTTATGAGTTTAAACTGTTCTTTTACAGATGTTTGAGTCTGTTTATGAGTTTAAACTGTTCTTTTACAGATGTTTGAGTCTGTTTATGAGTTTAAACTGTTCTTTTACACATGTTTGAGTCTGTTTATGAGTTTAAACTGTTCTTTTATAGATGTTTGAGTCTGTTTATGAGTTTAAACTGTTCTTTTACACATGTTTGAGTCTGTTTATGAGTTTAAACTGTTCTTTTACAGATGTTTGAGTCTGTTTATGAGTTTAAACTGTTCTTTTACAGATGTTTGAGTCTGTTTCTAGTGTTTAAACTGCTCTTTTACACATGTTTGAGTCTGTTTATGAGTTTAAACTGTTCTTTTACACATGTTTGAGTCTGTTTATGAGTTTAAACTGTTCTTTTACAGATGTTTGAGTCTGTTTATGTGTTTAAACTGTTCTTTTACAGATGTTTGAGTCTGTTTCTAGTGTTTAAACTCTTCTTTTACAGATGTTTGAGTCTGTTTATGTGTTTAAACTGTTCTTTTACAGATGTTTGAGTCTGTTTCTAGTGTTTAAACTGTTCTTTTACAGATGTTTGAGTCTGTTTCTAGTGTTTAAACTGTTCTTTTACAGATGTTTGAGTCAGTTTCTAGTGTTTAAACTGTTCTTTTACAGATGTTTGAGTCTGTTTAAACTGTTCTTTTACAGATGTTTGAGTCTGTTTATGTGTTTAAACTGTTCTTTTACAGATGTTTGAGTCTGTTTCTAGTGTTTAAACTGTTCTTTTACAGATGTTTGAGTCTGTTTCTAGTGTTTAAACTGTTCTTTTACAGATGTTTGAGTCTGTTTCTAGTGTTTAAACTGTAGATTTTAAATGTTAAGTTGATCCCAGGGAGGAGGAGGAAATAGACACATTAAATGTTGCCCAACTGGTCGAACATATTGACCTTGTCGGTTCCTCTTTGTCTCTCAGAGAGGAAGACTGTTGAAGACACGATGTCCTTTAAGCCGATGTGTTTGTGTGTTATCTCATCCTGAATGTTTCGGCTCAGTTGGACTCCTCACTTCCTCTCTTCCTCTCTGAATCCTGTCTCCACTTCCTCTTCTCAGGCGAGCTTCTGACCTCCCTCCCCTTCCCGTCCTTCTTCCTTTCTTTCTCTCGCTGCTTCCTGTTTGACTTCTCGCAATCGTGTTCTTCCTCTTTTAATGTGTGCCCTGACATCACCTTTATCTACTGTGGGAAGACCTTGCATTATCTCTTAATGTCCAGGGTTTCATCTCCCTTCCCATAAACCATCTGTGTTTACATGCAGGTGACTAACAACAACAACAACGAACTTAATGTCCTGCATGAGAGAGAGTCAGCCTCAGTAGTCAGGGATTGGGATGCATTTCTTCCTGTAGAATGTTTAAGAGCTTGAAAGCTTGTGTTTCCTTTCCTGACTCCTTCACCTCCAACTCTTCCTCCTCTGCACTTATCTCATCCTCGCTGATTTCCTTCGCTGGTCTGCCTCTCGTCTTCTCCTCCCTTTACTCTCTCTTACTTTGATGTTTCTCTTTTCTTTCTGTCCGCTTTCTTTTACTCTAATTACATCATAATTTGAAATGTTTATTTTACTTGGTTACGGATATTTAAATTGGTTGTGTGAAGCAGTTGTATGCAAAGATTTTAGGAATGTAGACGGCATGTTTACCGTCTTTTATTTGTATCCAATAAATCAGTAAATTCAATCAATATAATACATGTTTTCTCCGAGTGACCACGTCAACCGCTTGTGTTCAGTGGAGTCGGAGGACGGGGCGGTGCTGTGCGATCCGGCCTGTTTGGTTCTGGAGAGCGACTTCCTGCTGAGCGGCGACCTGGAGTTTGGAGACGCTGACATCATTGGGCTGGAAAGAGAGTCGGGTCAGTGAAACACACGCACACACACACACACACACACACACACATACTGGAAGTTTGGACTCCTCTACGAGACTCTGATCAAACTGTCAAAATAAAAGCTCTGGGTTAAAAGCTCATTTTCTGGACACCTGGCTCTAAAAGAACAGCTCTTGTTGTTCCAGTGAAGATGTTTGTGAGCAAACCTTCAGAGAGTCCTTCCAAAGCTGCCACGTCTTGTTAAGAAGCAAATAAAGAAGAGCAAACTGTACATTTCCCCCCAGTCATCTGGCAGACTCTGTCACCGCTAACAGCAGCAGCCACGAGACGATATCTTGACATCAGAGTTTAACCTTGAAAAAAGAAATGGCGTCTGTAGAAAGTGTTTTAGTTCATTCTTAAATCTGCTTAAAGACATTTAGTCTGAAGTTAAACCTTGAGAGTTTTAGTAACCCGTTGTGATGAGCTTATTTAATACGTCTCTTCTTCTTCAGGTATGACGGTGTTCTCTCTGAGCGTTGACGACGACCCTTCAGCACCAACAGACTCCACCTTCCCAGCTTTCCTCTCCTGTCAAGGGTGCGGCCGACTCCTGGGAGACATGGCTCTGGGAGCGGGTCTCGACCTGGGTAACTGTTGCACCGGGTTCACCAAATGAAGACGAATATTCCACTAATATTCCTGTTTACATGCAGTGTATCTGGTAAACATAAACAACCCCATACCTCTTCCTCATCCTCAGTGGATCCCACTGGAATCCCGTCTAAATCATCTGGAGCTAAAAGATGTTTTATCAGCGTCTGAATATCCTTGATATCTACATGTTACATATTTACTTATATATGTAAATAATAATAATAAACTTGATGTGTTGATATCAAGTCCTTCATGATTGGGTTATATTCACCAAGTGAATGAGCTGTAAACATGTCCAAAGAATGATGCTAGGACCTGAAGGCTAGACACGCATCATCCATTCACTATAAGAACTACAGATACACACAGAATATGATGTTTCCATGGAACAATATTCAGAATAATAGTGGAATGTTTGGGGCACGTGAACGCAGTTCTTCACAGTATCGTTCTACGTTTAAATGATGTGGTTCATATGATTAAACTGGAAGTATCCAGGTGTGTTGTGCATCATGTCACACACGTCTCATGGCTTTGGGATCTCCTCTTCAGATTGAACTCAGACAAAGAGTGGCTCATCTAAACTGTTGTTCCAGGTGTGGGCCTGGACCTGGGGGTGGAGCTTTACTGTCTCACCTGCGAGGAAGGCCTCCAGCACGAAGCCTCGCCTCAGGTGGAGGGTTCGATGGAGGCTGACGGCGCCGGCGAGGAGAAGACGGACGACACCCCTCCGAAAGCGTTCTCCTGCTCGCTGTGCGCCTTCACCTCGCGCTACTCCAACCACCTGAAGCGCCACATGAGGACCCACGACGGCCACAAGCCGTACCGCTGCCCCGCCTGCCCCTACGCCTCGGCGCAGCTGGTCAACCTGCAGCGCCACGCCCGCACCCACACCGGGGAGAAACCGTACCGCTGCCACCAGTGCAGCTACGCCTGCAGCTCCCTCGGCAACCTGCGGAGGCACCAGCGCATGCACACGCAGGAGAGGCCGCAGAGGAGGGAGAAGGAGAAGCGACGAGGGAGGAGGAAAAAAGGAAACGCTGCAAGTGACGAAGGTAACAAACACCTGCTAGGAAACTCCCGTAGGGAAGGAGTTAAGGCTGCTGCCGATGGTTATTGATCGGGGGACAGCTTCATCCATTCATCTGCCCAATATCTTCTCAATTCCTATGTTTAATAGAAGGAAAGAAGTTAAAAGGTCCAACCCAGTTGAATATGAATATATAACAATCATATAATATCATAAATATATATGTTTTATATTGAGAAGTCTTGTTTTATATTCAGTTTAATATGATATAAAACAGGAAATCTCCACATTTTAAGAAGCCGAAAACAAAATTTTCTGTCATTTTTGCAAGAAAATTTTAAATGAATCGATGATAAAATATCCTAAATATCAGATAAATATGGATATTTTATATTCAGACTTCTTGTTTTGTTCGACCAACAGTCACTCTTCAGTTTACAAAGATACAAGTCAGAAAAACAGGAAACCCTCAACATTGGAGAAGCTGCAACCAGAGACGGTTTCACATTTCTGCATCATGAATGATGAATGATTGATCACATATTGTATTCAGAAAGGCCTTTTTGTCTCTGCCTGTTTGTCGTGGGAAGGAATTAATGAGTTTTCTGTTTAATTATCAGGCTTTACGTTTGATGAAAGAATTGCTTTTCTTTATAAAGCCATAAAATAAAAGGAAGCCCTCGTGGCTGCAGCTGAGTTTGGTTCCATGTTACAGATCAGAAGGAGAAGCTTCCACGCTCTGATTCTAGTTGTTAAGAGCTGAACAGACAGTTCATTAAGCGTATAAGCGTGGATCTCTCTCGTCTCAACACTATATTATTTTCATTTGGAGCAGAAAAGAGGAACCGGCGAGTGGAAACTGAAAGAGTAAAAAAATGAGGAAGAGAAGTTCTCCGCGGTTCAGTGCTTTATCACCTGAAGACCGCGTTCATATTTCATCTTTACAGTTGATGATTACCAGAGTAAGAGAGAGAACCCTCAACGGACTCATGAACAAGGCGTCAGCTCAGGAAATGAGAGCTAGAAGGGATTTTTTTATTTTTTAAGAAGTCTATATATATATTTAAAGTATAAGAAGTAAAAGGAGGAAGTTTGAGATGGAAGATAAGTTTCTTCTCATGAGAAACTGCAGTTTGACACTAGTTGTTCTTTGAGAGCTTTTCTTTCTGCAGTTTGTTTCCTGGTGAAATGAAAGCATAAATACACGTTTCCCTCCTCAGTGGTGTCAGACCTGACCCTGCGGGTGACCCAGGACTCCGGGTTCTTCCAGACGTTGGGCGGCCTCGGCTCTCCCTCCGCCCCGCTGCCCGTCCTCCTCTTCCCCCTCTGCTGCCGGATGTGCGGCCTCACCCTGGAGGAGGACGACCTGGAGGGGGACAAGGGGGAGGGGGAGGGAGACGCAGGA